>JABYQU010000029.1:0-444837 GCA_022264855.1 Lenzites betulinus | reverse complement strand
GGGGGCCTTGCCCGTATGCGGACGGCTTATCGCGCGGTATCGCGAGGGCATGGGCCGATCCGCGCGCGAGGGCTTGCGTTCCGTGGCGCCGGTCCGTACGGAGCGCGATGGTACGTTCCGCGTTCCGCGTTACGCGTTAGCGTCCGGCGCATCGTGGCCTCGATCCCCTTCGCGATGGGCCTTCCGTAGAGACTTTCTGATGACATCGGACGTGCGGACTCTCCCTGTAAATACCTACGCCCTCGGGCCGTGACAATCAGACCCCCCCTTGGCTCAGAATCTCACTTTCCCTCGAAGAACCCAGCGACGACCCTGCGAACAGCGAACTGCGAACTGCGAACCCTGCGAACTCTGCGAACTGCGAACCCCTGCGATTTAGCGTTTAGCGTTGCGATTGCGTTACGAGTTTTCTGCGACGCCGACACCGGCTACGAAGCGACCCTCCTGCGTACTGCGGAAACGCCAGCTTAGCTGAGTCGTTGCGCACCTTCCGCCTTACCGCTACCCCTCCCCTCCCTCCGCGCTTCTCTGCGTACTGCGCCGCCGTAAGGGCACCCGACGCGAACCTTGCATCTCCTCGCGCTCCGCGAGACGTCTTCGCAGCCCGGTCTCGACCTTCTGGGCTCTCGACCGTCTCTTTCATCCGTCCTTACCGGTCGGTTGAGTGCATCACCGTAATACACGTCGCTTCCCCCTTGTCCGTTCTCGTCCTAAAAGAGTGTGAATGGAGAGGTCGCAAGTGCGACCGCTCTGAGAAACATAAATAGGGGTATAGAGTCGCCCTTGCGACGGTGGTACGCTTGCGACCGCGACCTCAGTCTGATTCGTCGCCTTCGCTGCCCCCTGGCCCTGCGAATACTGGCGGCTCGTCTAAGACTTCTGGTTCCGGGTCTTCTGTACCGTCGTCCTCGGATGCGACTAGCTCGTGTAGCCTTTTGCCTGAGATATCTGCGAACCCTTCAGGTAGGGGTATAGCCTTGCGAGCTAGGTACGGGATGACTCGAAAGGCTGCGACCGGTCGGTGGAGCACTGAGCCATCCAGTTCGCAGAGTACGTATGCGCCTCCGCGATTGCGGGACACTACCACTAGCGGGCCTGTGTACCGCGGCCGCATCTTGCGATTCAGCGACTTCTCGATCTGCGTATGTCGCATGAGGACCAGGGCCCCGGGTTTGAAGTCGAAGTCGCGTATGGTCGCAGCGTGATCGCGCTCGAACTTTTGGGCGGCCTCCACCCTCGCTTGGTAGACCCTTGAGTGTAGTGTAGCTAGCTGCCCTTGCCGCTTTTGGAGTTCGATCGCACGTCGCGCGATGAGGTCTTCGGTTGACAGGAGCTTTTCTGGTGCGGGCATGAGGTAGGTCGCCTCTGCGATATCCATAGGGAGGATAGGGTGGCACCCTGTGACCGCGAAGTAGGGCAAGCAGCCCATACGTTTGCGGACCGTGATGCGATCCGCCCAGAATACATAGGGTGCGACCTGCGACCACTTGGTCTGGTCGCCGTCCGCCGCCTTGAATAGCAGTTGTCGCAGATCGAAATGCGACCTCTCGACGATCCCATTGGCTTTGGAATTGTACGCGCTGATACGAATATGGGGAAGGCCATATTTGCGCTGTAGTCTTCCGGCTGCACTGACGAAGGCCGACCCATTGTCGGTCACGATCTCCGAGGGTGCACCCCATCGGCAGTACAAGTCTTGGAGGAGGAAGTCGGTGATGACCTTGTCCGTTTCTACTCGCAACATGCGCCATTCCGTCCATGCCGATACGGAGCATCGCGCTGCGACGATGTTGCGGAACCCGCCGGACGCCGGCATCTTCATGGTGTCCACGTACCATCGTACAAAGAGCGCGCCAGGTCGCGCGACCGTGGGTGGGATCAGGATCTTGCGATGCGATCGCACCTGACACAGGTGGCACGTCTTGATGTACCAGGACACGTCCTCTCGTAGGGAGGGCCACCAGAAGCGTTCTGCGACCATCTGGAGCGTCGCGTAGTTGCCTCGGTGTCCTAGCTCGTCGTGCGCTCCCCATAGTATGCTGAAGCGTCGCTCGGGTCGCACTACTATCTTGTGTGCGCCTTGAGCGTCCTTCTTCCACAACCGTTGGTCGTCGCAGAAGAATCCTTGTGCGTACTTGATCAGGGACGCGTACTGGCTATCCGTGAGGCCCAGTGGTCGCTGGAGCGTTCGAAGCCAGTCCGCAACTAGTCGCAGCCGCGCATCGGCTTTGGTCGAGTGCTCGTTAGACGGTAGCTCGGTCTCTTGGTCTGTCGCGGCTGCCTCTGCTTCTGTGTCGCTGCTCGCGCGATCCTCCCCCTCACTGAAATTTCGACCGTCCTCGGTCGCTTCGGATAACTCCAACATTGCGATCGCAGGCGTCTTGCGTCGCAGACGCGATGGGGGGGCTAGGATGTGATGCATGAAGCCGTGGACCTTGTCTATCCAGTCCTCGAATTCGTCTGGGTCTTCCGCAGGGTCATCATCGGGTTGTGGGTTGCGACGCGACAGGCCGTCTGGGCCATGCGACGTGCCCGGCACATGTACCAGGTGGAAGTGGAAGGTGAGGATACCCAAGATCCAGCGGTTGATGCTTGCACTGGGCGCGAGGTCAGGATTCTGTAGCATTCCGCGGATATATCGCGCGTCGACCTCGACTATGAGGTTGCGAACTCCTACTAGGTAGATCTTGGTCGCCTGTAGTGCGCGGAACAGACCATAGAGCTCTAGTTTCGGTTGCGAGAAGCGCGCTTCACGCTCGTTGAGGGTGATGGACCCGAAGCGGCTATAATAGCGCTTGCGAAGGTCGTCTGGGTCGCATTGGCAGAGGTGGTAGCCTACTGCGATGTAGGATGTGTCGACTGCGAGTACCACTGGCGCTCCATTGTCGTAGTCGATCGCCCGTAGCGCGGGGGAGGCCAGGAGCGCCTCTCGCAAATCGTCCATTGCTGCGATCTGCGCCTCTCCGAATTCGAATGGAGCGTCTTTCCTTGTGAGTGCGACCAGCGCGTGCGCCCGTCGCGCGAAGTTGCGTATGAAGATCCTTGCGACGCCTACGGTCCCCAAGAAGGCGCGTACCTCCGAGAGGTCCTTGCATGTGCGCCACTTCTTGATTGCTGCGACGCGCGATTCGTCTGGCTTGCGACCTTCGGGGGTGCACCGATGCCCTACCACCAGTATCTCGCGGGCGCAGAGGATTGACTTCTTCCCAGAGAACGTCCCGCCTGCGTACTTCATGCGCTGGACGATGCGATTGTTGTTCTGGAAGTGTTCCCAAACAAAACGACGGATCCCTGGGTTCTCTGGGATGGTCTCGTAGGTCCCTCCCTCGTCGCGATAGTCTGACGCAGGCCCCTTACAGGGTACATCGTCGATGTAGGGAACAGTGATCTCAGGTATTTCCGGTCGCAGGATGTAGGTGACGTCGTCGTGGAAAATTGGTATGGAATTCGACCATCCCATAGGGAGGGTACAGTGTCGCAGCGCCCCGTAGGGCGTCTGGAAGGTTGTGAGGTCGCGCGATGACTCTGCGATCAACCTCTCGTCGTACCCTACGTAGAGATCGAAGATCGCGCCGCATGCGCGACCTCCGAACTGTTCGGCTAGGTAGTCGGGCGTAGGTGTTACTCCAGAGTGTTGGATGGTAACCTTGTTGAGTGGCTCTAGACTGTGTACAATTCGCAGCGACTTCGCGTCCTTTTTGAGGACGCAGAACCATCGCGACCGATAGGAGGAGTTGGATGGCTCGTAGACGCCGGCTGCGATCTTCTTCTTGAGCATGTCGCAGACCTCGCGGTAGAGGCCTGGGGGTATAGGGATATTGCGCTCCACCCAGGGTGTGTGTGGTAGCACGGGAAACTCGACGGGGGGGAAGAATTCTGGTTTGAAGCAGCCGCGCTCTGTGTCGTCCCACGCGAACGCCTCGTTGTGTTGTCGCATGAAGTCGTGTAGCAGTTTGCGCTCTTCTGCCCATAGGAAGTCGCCTCCATGCGCCTCGTCCATGGCTTGCTTGCGCTCCTCGGTGTAGCGCCCAGTCGGTACGAACGGGGGCGGTCGCGGATTCAGTCTAGGCATCCCCGCTAAAGGGTCGCCAGTGATGTTGCGCTCTATGCGGAACTGGCCCGGTACGGTGCCTAGCACCGGTCGCACCTTCTGCGCCACGGGCTTGTACTTCTTTTTGGACTGTATGAAGATCCCGGCTGGGGATGCCTGCGTCGCGGTTTGCGACCGAGGTGCGACCACAAAGGAACCGGCGTCGGTTTTGTACGCGAATGCGAACGGCCTTTGCTGGCGCCCAGAGGCTAGGGGGGTATCGGGGACCGCAGGTTGCGCCGCGGTCGCAGAGGCTTTGCCTGGCCCGCGGGCGGTCGCAGGCTGGGCCCTCAGGGGAGTCGCAGGAGAGAAGAAAGACGAGAAATCACGGGTCGCAGACGGGATACTGGGTTCGCTTTGTGGTTCTTTTGATAATAAGTGGGCTTCCATAAGGCCCGAGAGACGGTCGCACGCAGATAGGTAGATAGCAGGGATAGAGAGAGAAACGTCCGGTAACTGGGTATATGCGCAGATCTGCGGTATGCCGAACTCTTCGGTAATGACCACCGCGATCGCATCGCCGTCGCAACTAGTCAGATCCTCTAGTCGCGGGCTTGGGGGCTGGTTGGGCCCGAAAGCGAGCGCGACCGCGGGTTACGGTCGGGATAGTCGCGATCTGTCCTGTGTTCGGACACTTGATCGTGATCGTCTGGTCCTCGTTCTCGAAGTTCTTGACGACGCTCTTGGTAAGGACGTCGAACGGTCGCCCTAGTAGGAGGTCGTAGGCCGCGTTCCGTATCACATGCACTTGGAGGTACAGTACGATCTCTGCGACCGCGAAGGGGACGTTCCGCACGAGCCCCAGTGACTGGTCAACCTCTCCGTTCGCAGACTGCATATTGAGGCGAATGGTAGGGTCGTACGAGAGTCCTAGCGCGTGGCAGACGTGCTCGGACATCGCAATGATCATACATCCCGGGTCGACGATAGCCTCGACATACTCTTTCGAGTCTACCAGCCCCACGATGGAGCGCAGGGCGTGCGACTCCTTTGCGACCGTAAGGGAAGCCTTGTCCGGCCCCGGCGCAGTCTCGCGCAGGTATACTTCGTAAGGGTCCGGCAGTATGAAGCCTCCAGGTTCGAGCGGGTCGCCGCTGCATGATAGCTGCGTCGCGAACTCGTCGATGACTTCGTCTACGTCTGCGAATGCGACCGTACGAGTCGCAGGGGGAACTCTCTTTGGCGTGACCGCCTCCCGGAAACGCGCGCTGATCTCGGGCGCGACCGATAGCAGCTCCTCGGTGGACAGGGTGATGACCGGTGTTTTCATCGTGCGTGCAAAGATTTCCTCTGCGATCTTGGTCTGATGTACTGGGATCTGGTTCCTGTACGCGGGCTCTCCTGGCTTCGGTTTCGGCGGGGGTGCCCCGAAGTTGCGTGTGGTCGGTGGCGCGTAAGTCGCATCGCGCGACTTTGCGAACGGGTGCTCGGGTACCCCTCCAGTGTTCGTGGCCTGCCTCGCGGAGGCGTGCGACGTTATGGGCTGAGCACTCTCGCGCTCTTGCGACCTGTCGCGACTGGGCGCCGTCCTAAACGTAGTGTCCTGTGTCATTCCGCCGCGTCCCGGCTGGCTCGCTGGATAGCTCGACAGTCCCGTGTTTGCGTCGCGCGACATTGCGACCGGCGTTCGCGAACTTGGGCCGTTGCTCGGTGGCGGTACGCGCGGGCTCGTCTGAACAGGAGGGGGGGGTAGCGGTCGCGGATCGCGCGATCCGCTTGGGGGCGGAGTCCCCGGTCGTGGCCGTTGGGTAGGTCGCCGATAGGAAGGTACCTCTACTCCGTCGAAGCGTTCTTTGGTCCGTCGCAGAGCGTAAAGCTCGTACTCCAGCTGTGCGATCTGGTCTTCCGTCGCAAGCGCAAAGCCACTCGCCGTGTACGGGTCCTCTGCGATCTCGAACACCATCTGCGACGTCGGCCGCGACGCGAGCTGATTGGGATTGCGACGATGCCACTCGTAGACTCGATCGCGCATAGTGAGGCCATTGAAGCCATGCATGAACCTGGGCACATACATCCCGTTGGGTAGACAGACCCGTCCTTCGTGGTTCCGGATACACCGCCCTGCGTCGACGTCTTCCTGGACAAAGGGGCAGTTCCGTAGCATGCAGCCGGCGTTCCCGCAATAGTGGCAGAAGCCGTCGTTCTGGTCCTGCGTCGCGTAGCTCCCCGACAAGCGATTCTGTTGCGACTGTGCGGCAGGACCAGGGGCGTTTCCTCGCTCGTTCACGGACTGTGCGAGCAATCGCAACAGAGGGGCGAGGTCTTCCACCTTTACTGACGGGTTCGTGACATTTGCGGTCGCGTTGGCGCTAGATGGGAGGGGGGCGGTTGCGAGCGTTCCGTGGAGGACAAACTTCGCGGCCTCGTACACTTTGTTTAGCTCGTAAGGGTCGTCCGGATAGTGGTCCGGGTCTTTGAGCTGCAGCCTCTGCGACACTTGGTCCCATAGGGGAGCGCGGATTCCTTTGACGAACAGACGCGACTGCTCGGACGTCGACAGTCGCGCTTGCGATATGAGGTAGGTGGTCATCGCGAAGAAGTCGCGATAGTAGCTGGATAGCTCGGTGATGCTAGTGATTGCGACGGCCGCTCGTCTTGCGACGAGTGCCTCGACATCTGCGACCGAATATTTGCGCGACTCTTCCGCGCCAGGGTATAGGTCTGTAACCGCTTTGACGAACTCGCGATACGCGACTCCAGCTCCATAGGCCGGGAGGCTCTCGCAGAGCTCGGATACGTCGATCGGTAGGTACCGCACTACCCACTGCTTGCGCTGTCGGTCCTCCTCTACTCCGCTGCGCTCGAAGAGCGCTTCGATATCTTGAAAGAAGCGTCGCAGCGTACGCGGCTGTTCCGGAGTGAAGGTGGGCGCGGTCGAGTGACCTCGCGCTGGCATGGCCGGTCGCAACTGCGGCGCTGGTGGTGGCGCTTCCTGTGGTTCTGGCATAACGTCCACGAATGGGTTCTCGAAGAGGTCCTCTAAGGGGGACAGGGGGGAATGAAAGGCTGGCGCTTGGTACTCAGTCGGTTCGCGGCCTTCCGAGTCGCGTGGTGTGGGACTAGCGGGTGAGAGGCTGGTCGGGGAGAGGTTTGCGATGGCTAGGGCCGCGTCGCGGAACCAGTCACAGGCTGCGGGGTCGCGTCGCAGAAGTTCGCAGCCGCGGTCGAGGAGAACAAAGACCGGTTCTATGATCGCAGAGAGCCTCTCGTCGTCTAGGTGGTGGCTGAACTGGGTGATGAGCAGCTTGAATCTTGCGACGAGTAGCTCGGAACCGAGATCGGGATCCTTGGTCGCTGCTCTTGTCTTGCGCTTCGGCGCCTGTTGTGTGCGTTGTCCCGGCTCAATGGCTGCTGCGACGACTGCCGTTTGGCCCGGGGAAGGAGGAATGCGGACTACTGCTTGCTATATCCCCCTCGCGGTGGGCTCCAAAATGATGCACTGGAACCCGCTATAACAGCAGGATAGAGGGCGCGGCCGAGAGCCTAGGGGGCGAGGCCGGACGTAGTGCGGGGAGGGAAGGATAATGCCTGCGAGTAAGGGCCGGTTTCCCTTCACTGGGCTTCCACGAAGCGTCGCAGGTCGCGGTCGTCCCGCTATCGCAGAGGGAAGGTGGGTACGCGGTCCGTCGGTTCTATCGCAACCGGTCGCAGTGCCAGCGAACTGGTAAGGAGGCGTGGACGGGGCAGTCGCGGTGGTCAGGGGAAGCCGTGATCGCAGTCGCAAGTTCGCGTCGCAGCTCGCGGTCGCAGTTCGCAGTTCGCGGTCGCAGTCGCAGTCGCAGTCGGTACCGGGGCCGGTCTATGAGATCTGAGGGGTGGGGATTGCTTGCCTCCTGAAAACTACGGAGCACGGAATATATACATGGACGATACCGGGTCGCTCTCCCAAAGTCCGAGATCAGCCGGTCGCACGGCCAGACTCCTCCTGCTGCGACTACGGTCCTCAGGCGCCCGCGACTCAGCCGGGCGTGCGACGGCTCGCGACGGCTTGCGACGGCTGCGCCGAAGCCTGCTACGCCCGTACCTAACTGTACCGCTCCGGCCTCAGCGGGCCGCAGGTCGCATCAGCGCGTCTCGAAATCGCACTTGTCCGGCTTGCATGTGAGCTTGTGCTCGCGCAGCACTTGCAGCACCTGCCGGACCACGACACGGTGCTCCTCCAGCGTCTCCGTGAAGACCAGGATGTCATCGAGATAGACGATAATCTTCCCACGTAGGATAAGATCACGAAATATATCGTTCATCATCATCTGGAACGTTGCGGGACTGTTCGACAAGCCGAAGAACATTACTAGCGGTTCGAAGAGGCCGCGATTGGTGAGGAACGCGGCTTTCTCCTCGTCGCCGTCATGCATGCGAACGTTGTTGTACCCCCATCGGATGTCCATCTTCGTGTAGTACTTGGCTCCTTTGATCTTATCTAGGAGCTCCGAGATGAGAGGTAGCGGGTACTTGTTCTTCTTTGTTAAGGCGTTTAACTTTCGGTAGTCCTGCACAGGCCGAAGTTTTCCATCTTTCTTCTTAACGAAGAAGAAGGGCGCGCCCCATGGTGACTTTGATGGTCTGATGCGCCCTGTACGTAGGTTCTCCTCCAAGAACGCGTCCAATGCATCTTGTTGCGCGAGTGACATTGGGTAAACCTTGCCACAGTACGGTTGAGCGTCTGGTGTAAGCTCTATGACGTGATCGTACGGGCGGCGTTCTGGTAACGCGTCGAATGCGTGGTCTGCGAAAACATCCGCGAAGTCGCGGTACTGCGGGGGTACCACTTCCTCAAACGAACGCTCTGGTCGTGCCTTGTGTTGCTCGATTGCGATGTCCATCGCCGTCGTGCCGCGTCTAAGTCCATTGGCTGGCCGCGCCCTCCATAGACAACTCCCGTCCCATCGGTTCGCGCTGCCACAGGCTCCTGCGCGCGCTGTTGTGCGTGCTCGCGTGGGGCTCTGGGCTGCTGCGTCCACCGTTCTCCACGCGCGCGCGCGTCCGCGTTCATCGCGCGCTCTTGTAGCCGGTTGGAGTCTAATTGGGTTGCGAGCGTCTTCCATTCGGCATATGTGGCCGGGAGCGGAACGTGCGCATGCGCTTTCGACGCTGTCTCGGGTAGGATGCCCTGTTTGAACCATACTTCAACATGCGGGTTGGTGAGCTCATAGCCAGCCATCCGCGCGAGGTGCTCGAATTCCGCAATATATTCCTGGATGGGCTTATCACCCTGCCTGAGACGCCCGATGTGATTGAGCGCGTGCTGTGCCTCGTTCGGATCGACAAAAGCCTGGTCGAGGTGTTCCCAGAACTCGTCGAGTGAGACGTCCCACTCGTCGTCTGCGAAATGGGACTCCGTGTAGTTATTTGCCCAGCCGTCGATGAGAGGGCCCCGGATGCATGACATCACTGTGAGGATCTTCTCGTCGTCGTCGGCCATGTGATTGGCCGCTACGTAGCGCTGGGCCTGGATCTTAAATGTGCGATATGTAGTGCGGTCACCCGCGAAGACGTCGGGCTCGCGGAGTCGGGTGTGGTGCTGTCGCGGACGCGGTGCGGCGACTGCTGCAAGCAGCTGGGTGAATTGATCCTCGCTGAATCCTACGACGTTCATCGGCGGCGGCGCGCCTGCGACCGGCACCTGTGCTCCCTGCTGGTTCTGCTCCATCTCCGTCTCGGCTCGGGTCGCGATGCGTCACTTCTTCGAAGTCTTCGATCGAGATTCAGCGCAGCCGTAAGCCGTACCTCCGTATCACTGCGCGTCCACTCGACCGTTGAAATGTTTGATCCGGACGCCGGTCCGCTGTGCTCCCGTGATTCTCGAGGTCTCAACACCCTCGACGAATCAATTGTTAGTGCGATATCTAGTACGATTATCAGGGACCTCCGGCTCGCGTCGTGCAATTGTTGCTCCGCCGTCAGGGACCCGTGGTGAGGTGTGAACGGAAGGTGTGAAATGACCCTGCCCGGTTGTATGCCGGGGCTTACTGGTGTCACCCAAAAGTTCGCGCGCGAGTGGCGGCCGTGTGTCTATGCGCCCGTCGTGGCGGTAGTACGGGTTCTATCGAAGAGAAGCAAGGACGCGTATAGTATCCGCTTGTCCCTGCGGTCCAGGAGTTCCGCTTAACCCTGCGGTCCGGGTGTGAGCTTCGACTTATGATACAACTACACCCAGATTAGCGCCGAGGCGGTCAATCTAAGCGGAGGGCAGATACCAAGTCGAAGCTGAGGAGCCCCTCAGCTCGACCTTGGCTTTATATTCCACAAGGGCCTGTGTCAGATAGTACAGCCCGTATCTACAATATCACAGCGTGTCGGGGGCGTGCTAGCCCACGGGGGTGCGTCGGCGCGTGCTACCGGTGTGCCTATCGTATAGCTAATCTACCGGATTGGGAAAGCGCTGTAAGGCGCCGCGAATGCTCGTAACACTGTTATATCTATCTCCAAGCTAGCCAGGCTCTACTGGCTCGACACATCCGTTACTGGTCAGTTCAGCGGCGGAGGGATGGCCATCATGAGTCCCTAACATGATAGTACGACACAGCGTTCAAGTTTCGCATCTTCCAGCTTCGTCACATCGGGAGTGTCATGCTCGCGCGATTGGTGAAACATGTGAGGAAGAAGACACTGTGAGTGCTATCGATGTGACCGAGGAGATATGTTTATGAATGGCCCCAATTGGTCAGGAAGAGGGCTGGCAGACGAGCGAGGCATCCGTCGGACGCGCAGCCCAAAGTTGACGAAGATCGAGCGAGGCGTCCGTCGGACGCGCATCCCAAAGTCGATGAAGACCAAGCGAGGCGTGTGCCGGATGCGCATCCCGAAGTCGACGAAGATCTGGTCGAAGAGCAGAGCCTTGTTCCGGACGATACGGAACCCATCCTAGAACCCTCGATCCTAGAAGCCCTCATGCGAGAAGCCTTTATCCAAGAAGCCTCCATCCCAGGAGCCTCGGTCTCAGAAGCCTCCATCCCAGGAGCCTCGGTCTCAGAAGCCTCCATTCACATAGGTCCTCTTTACGGCCTTCCACCACCCGCCCTCGAGTGCAGCACTCTTAATGAAGCCTTCAGCGACTGGGACTCCTTCCGGTGGGCACGGATTGGCGTCTCGCTTATTGACCGGCCTGCCTTTTCAGCATTGTGGAATGCTCGTCTGCCCGTCAACCAGCTCCCTGTCGAAATCCTCGTCGCCATCTTCCAGCTGGTTCCCGACCCGCCGTTCTTCAGAAGCGACCGCGTTAATGGTCCTGAGTGGGTCCTCCTCGGGCGAGTGTGCCGCCATTGGCGGGCCGTCCTCCTGGAACATGCTTGCTTCTGGCGCACAATTTGCGTTCAAAAACGCCCACACTGGTTTCAGCTCGCAGTAGCCCGGTCCCAACAAGCGTTGCTAGAGCTGGACGTTGTTGACTTGTCTGTGGTGGCCTCTGTCGATGTCTCAACATATCGTGATCGGATATGGTCACTGAATGTGTGGTTCAGACCCCATTTGGAGACAGATGTATTTGCGCTGTCCTCGATCATCAGTGGTCCATCGCCCTCTCTCCGACGCCTGGAGATTACAAACTTATGGGATCGGTCACCTCGGGCGGCCGGAACGCCTGGTGTGATCATCCTAAATGTTGATGACTATCCCCTGATGACGCACTTCACAGTCTCAGACGTCGATGTGCCATGGTCAGCCCGGTTTGTTTCTCAACTCACAACCTTGGATTTGAGGCGCTGCTCCATATACCCCTCTCGCATCTCCTTTGACGTGTTTATCGATGTGCTTGAACATGGCCGACAGCTCGAGGACCTCACCCTGGACCGCTTTCTCGCTGCCGCATGCCACACAGGCTCCCATCCTCCTCGTCCCAGGAACCAAATAGCCCTACCTCGACTGCGGAGCCTTACTATCACAGACGAATCCCGATTGATCCGCTGGCTGACAGCCTCCATACAACTTCCAAAGGACACCACACTGAACGGATTTCTCACCGACGCCGAGCTGCAAGACCGTACACACAGTGTAGTCGACCACGCCGCTTTGCTCTATCAGGCAAACGACCACCAATCAGTCTTCCGTCAATCCAACGAGGCTGTGATATGCCTCTTACCGAGGAAGTACACTCTCAAGAGTCATCATAGCTCCGTACAGCGGGACTTAGCTATCGCTTTCGACGGGCCATCGAAGCCTCATATCAACCTCGTCTTTGAACAAGTCATCAGTCTGTTCGACGCCACCAATTTGACCTCCCTCGATCTCGTGGTCCCCACGAGTCAGCTTGCCCAGGACGCCAGTACGCTACTCCGACTTCTCGACACTTTCAAGAACCTCACTTCTTTGTCGTTCGAATATGCGGAGGACGGTGATACTCTTTCCGAGCCCATACCGCAGGCCCTCCTTCTATCGCTTTGTAGTATGACAGGCACCAGTCTCGACCCGACCCCTGGCGACCTCATGGACCATATATCGCATGGGGTGACACCGTCGGGACATCAGTCATGTGTCCGCTGTCCCAAGCTTCAGCGGCTCACCTTGCACAAGTTCGACTGGGAGGACGGCGCACTAATGGAGGGCGTCCTCAGCTGCCTGCGCATGCGCGGATCCCACGGCGCACCCCCGCTAAGGGGGTTATCCGTCGCGACTATACGGCAGCCTCGGTCGAAGGATTGGCGAACGATGGATGAGCAGTTTGCCAACGCGGCGAAGGATCTGTTGGCCGGGCCGTCTGCAGAATACGATTTCACCGCCCTGGAAGTTATCGGAATACCCGGATTGCGGTGGACGCGGCGCGTAGAATAGGAGTGCAATGATAGTCACCCCTATTGTGCGTGTACCAGCGACAACTGGTCAATTGATCTTCTGTCTCCACTTTGAGTATTGAGTTCCTTACGTTCGGTGGTATGCAGTCACGAGAGCGAGCGTGCGCATGTCGAGACTTGAAAATTTCACATGTCATCGTGGCCTTGAGCTGATTCCTGTACATGGTCCTCGATATGGGCCTTGTATCAATTCGCTGACCATTGTGTGATGTTTAAGAAGTGTATATTATATAAAGTATCGTCGTCCGACAGGATGATGAAGTGTGCATAGTACTACACCAGAGTGGCCCAAGGCGACCTGAGTTACCCTAGCTCGGGAGCAGCAGCAGCATCTACGACATGCTCGTGGTGCACATGCAACGCATTCTTCCGTCGCGCATGCCTGAGCAGGTAGATCATCGACGAAGGCGTCATGCCTTCCATGCGCTTCGCGGCTCCCTGCGATGTTCAAGATCAGCATCCTATCACGACGTGTGTCCTGTACTTGAAGTGACCTACGATGCTGGTCGGACGCACTCTTCCGAGGCGTTCTCGCACTTCCGAGCTCAGGCCCTCGACGGTGCTGTAGTCCAGGTGTGGGTCTAGAGCGAGCGACTCGTCTTCCATGAACACGCGGAGATCCGCTTCCTGCCGTCGGAGATGAGAGGAGTACACCGCTGTGAAGGGATAAAGGACCGGTCAGCTTGGCGAAGGCCGGGGTATACAGCGGGCGTCCTGACCGTCTGTCGCAACTCGGTTGAGGATATGTGGGTGAATGGCGTTGAGTTCCGGGATGACGGGAATGAGATCCTCTACTGGCACGTTGCGGTGGCGCAGGAGTTCGAACGCGCTGTGCGAGTCTTTGATCAACACCCGTCGACAGCGGAGATATGCTGGCGTACCTCTTCATATTACCATCGCGTTTTCGATCAAACCCATGATTTTGCCAGCCCTAAAAAGCGAAGTTCGATCTCTCGTTCACGTACATTATTGATGTGAGCTGACCTGCGGGCTTAGAATGAATGATCGGAGAAGTTCTGACACCCTAGCGATCTCCGCTCGTGTGGTCTGGAAGCGCGTCCAACGAGCGTCGCCCACTGCGCCAGCAATCCTACCTGTCATATCGTCAGCTCTCATGTCACTGATCATCAAGCAAAGTGGTAAGACGCTACCTTTCTCAGTGAGCCGCAAGTCCGCATTATCGCTCCTCAGCGTCATTCGATACTCCGAGCGCGAAGTGAACATCCGGTCTACGTCGCGTCGATTAGAGGGAAGGCACTGGAAACGTGCGAGCAGCGAGCACTTACATGGCTCCTCCGCACCCTTGACGATGAGGTCGTCGATCATAACTCCGATGAAGCCCTCGGCACGCGATATCACCAGTGGGGCCCGGTGTAGAGCGGAGAGGCCGGCGTTGATCCCTGCTACTACTCCCTGGCCGGCAGCCTCCTCGTAACCAGTCGTACCGTTTATCTGGCCGGCGAGGTAGAGGCCCTGCTTGAAGGTCAGAGCGTGCCCTGGTGTATGGAACCTCGATAGCCTTACCTTTATGCGCTTCGTTTCCAAGGTAGCTGTAAAGCCGGTGTTTAGAGGCAAGCGCTCGGACAGTAGATCCTCCACTTACGTCCTAGTTCCCGAGCATCGATGTGGTCGTACTCGACACCGTAAGCGGGACGGACAAGTTCGACGTTCTCCAGCCCTGGAACGGAGCGGTACATCGAGATCTGTACCTCCTCTGGCAAGCTGCACGATAGCCCGTTCGGATAGATGAGATCTGATGGGTTGTCAGAAACTCGCCCTCCATGAAGGTATGAGAACTGTGACATACCAGAATCATAGCCTTCTGGCTCTAACCAGACGACGTGAGACGACTTTTGCGGAAAGCGCATGACTTTCGCTTCCAGCGACGGGCAGTATCGAGGGCCTATGATATAGGTATGTTAAATAAGTCCGCTAGAAGTGTGGTTAGTCCAGGACAGACCTTTCTTCGTTTCCTGGATATGAACACAGTTATGTATATTTTCCCTGACAATGTCGTGTGTCGCCTGCGTGGTTGCCGTCTGGTAGCACGATATCTGATTCTCCTGTGCACGAGCTCAGTAGGAGCATGACTGCATCATACGGACTCGGCCGTACCGCATTCTCGACCGTGTCGTTCATGAAACTGAACGGCATAGGGCTACGGTCCCCTTCTTGAACGACAAGCTTCGAAAAGTCTATGCTGTCTTTGGCGAGTCGTGCGGGGGTACCTGTTTGCAGTCGGCCAAGGCGAAAGCCTGCAGCGTTGAGGGAGGCGGAGAGCCCTACAGACGGTGCCTCATTCATCCGACCCGCGGGGAAACGTTTCCTTCCTGTCCACGGCGGTCAGATATTGACATGCATAACAGCACAGAATGCGGACCTATGTGGATTTCACCCGAGAGGAACGTGCCCGTACAAATGACGACTTGTGAGCAGTTGATCACCTCTCCCGAGTCTGTGACGCACACCATATTAAGTATTGATGCATCCACTCTCAAGTCCGATACGCGCACCAAGTTTGACGCCTTTGACCTCCGAGCGCACGAAGTCGTGTTCCATGGGAGGAGGCCCGAGAACGAGGTCAAAAACACTCCCAGACCGAATGTCAAGGTTGGGGTAGCGATTCAACGCTTCCTGCATGTGTCTCTTGTACAGTTTCCTGTCGACTTGCGCCCTGGGACTCTGTGCGTCTGTCAGAAAATTGGGTCCACATTTAAGTGTATTCCGCGATTGACCAACCCAAACAGCCGCTCCCTTCGAGCGGTTAAGTATCTGGAACTGGATACCGGCAGCATCTTTATGAGACAGTCAGAACACTGAACGGTAGATATAATCTCAACGACAAGATACAGTCCTACCTGTCACTTTCGAGCATAGACCATCAAGGGCGTCGACCTCGCGCATGAGGGTGCCTTTGCCGACACCGCCCATCGAAGGGTTACACGACAGCTCGCCGATGGTGCTGACGTTCTGCGTCAGGAGCAATGTCCGGGCGCCGGTCCTCGCCGCACCCGCTGCGGCCTCGCAGCCAGCATGGCCGCCTCCTATTATACAGACTGATACGTGTTGCCTGTTAGTACAACACTATATGGCCGTTGTTACAACTAATGTTCTTACCGTCATATGTGAGGGGATTTGCTGCTGAACTCAGCGATGCATATGTTCTTCTCGTGCTATGCGTCCGTGCAAGTGCTTTTATGATGCACCTATGCATGCAGCGTATTTTACTAGACCTTATCTTGGCACGGCGTAGGATGTGCCTCAAGGACCTTAGGATAGTGGTGGCGGAGGACTCGGAGAGTGGCCGCTGCATTAGACGCCCGAATACCGATCAAAATTGGGTTATGTAAGCTGAATTTCAGCGGACGGATCAAGTTTCTCGGACTTGCTGCCTCTTGACTCCGTTCGACCACCCCCGGCTGCTGGGCTTCGTCTCTGCTGTATTTATCTTATACCCACATTCACTATGGGTGCATACTACGACGAGGTCGAGATCGAAGACATGGCATGGGATGAGGAAAAGCGGGTGTACCACTATCCTTGTCCGTGCGGCGACCGCTTCGAGATCTCGAAGAAACAGCTCAAGAACTACGAGGACATCGCGACGTGTCCAAGTTGTAGTCTTATCATACGAGTCGTGTATGACCCAGTGAGTACACCCCATATCATTATTTGTGAGAGGGGCGTGCTGAAGAATGTTTGCATAGCTCGACTTCGAGGATGAGCCTTCAGACGATGAAGATGAGGGTGCATCTGCGGAAGAGGAAGAAGAGGAGAGTGACGACGAGAGCGGTGATGAGGAGTTCGAAGATGCTATGGAGCGTCTCACCATCGCAGATGAGCAGCCCAAGGCGATCGCCGCTGCAGCATAATTCGTGAGTTACGAATCCGCCCGCACAAGTCATGCTGAAACCTCCTCCACGATTGCTGACTATGGTACTAATTTCAGACACAGGATCCCGACGTCTGCTAGACCTTGGCTCTTTCCGGCTCATCCAGCGGGATGCCGGCTCCTCCCCGCGATTCACGCATCTGTATCTACTAGCTCATTCACCGGCTCAAAGGTGCGTTGTATTACTCTTCAATCTACCATTATTTCTTACCCTCCCTCTGTACCCAGTCGTCCATTGTATACCATACTCCATATGTCTCAGTGCTCTTGGATATACTGCAAATCTATCGCACCTTCATCAACATTGCCTGAAGCACTTCGGACGCTGAACTGTTTGAAATTCTTCGCTGTGCAGCTTTACGGACTGCCCCTGGTGTCATGACCTACGCGTATTACAACACGAAGGCTTGTATACAGCTTCAGCCCTAAGATCATGCCGCGAAGCCCTAAATTATCCGGAACCCCGCAGACATGAGGCTTGTAAGCATTATATTTGTGTGTCGCCGACCCACACATGTAGCATCAGCTAGGGGAGCTCAGAAGAGGTACGCCTCTGCTTCTAGCCGTTGCACTACCCAATCGTTAACCAGTTCCTGGCCCGAGTGTCAATTCAGCATGTAAGCGTATATACTTAGCCATATATGCGTTCTGGGATTTTGCCTTTTGGCAAAAAGGAGGCCAGTGCAGACGCTGTGTCCCTGTGTCCTCTTGCGTCTCTTCGGTGGCTATTCTGGGCTCAGGTTGTTCTAAGATCGTCAGTGCTCCCACAGATCCTTGCGTAAACCGGCTTCTCTCATTCTTCCTTGCTGTGTCTTGGCCTCCCACGGCTCGTTCCCACCGCCTTCGCGAAGTCGGTTGTCAACTCTCCCCTGCTGTCTTTCTCAGCAATACCGCTTTTCTCATTGCCTACGAGACACAGACCCACATGCGCAACATCATCACCCTCACTGCCCCGGCCAGAATGCGAGCGTCCTGATTGAACGAATTCTGCGATCACGTGACCATCGCACGTCAGCGCGCAACATCCTCGCGCAATCGCAGGTCGTCCATTCGCAGCGACCGAATCCTACAAAACAAGTTCTTCCGTCATGGCCGACCAGCTCATTCCCCCTCGCCGTCTTCTGCATCCCCACGTCGTCGCACAGCGATGGACACCCTCCCGCTCGAGCTCCACGCACAAATTTTCACGTTCGCCTGCACCGACGATGGCTCCACGGCCCGTTCTCTCGCTCTCGTCTCGCATTATGTTCACGAGGTCGCCGCGCCATACCGCTACCAATCTCTCGCGATCTCGGGCCTGGGGCAGATGAGCGAACTCGTCTCACGCCTCGACACCACCCCACCCCACCTCCGGCGCGTGCGCTCCCTTTTCCTCTCCGACTGGACCCACGCACAGACGAGGGAGTCCACCATACGGATGTCAGAGGACGCGCAGGACCGGTATCTGCTGGAGAAGACGCTTGCACTGCGCATCCTCACTCTCGCCGCCCCCACCCTCGAGACGCTCGCGGTCGTGGTCGCGTGCCCATACACCGGCCCTCCCCTTCTCGGTGCGCTGTTCTCGACGCCGATGCCCCGGCTGAAGGATCTTTCCGTCCACGGGTTCTACCCCTTCCCCCATGCGGTGGGCGTTATGCCGCGTCTGGAACGACTGCACCTCTCGGGGAACCGAAACCCCCACGGACTACTCGAGCTGGGCGCGCTCGACGCTGCATGTCCCTCCCTCATGGACCTACGGGTATCCGGCCTCGTCGCGGCCGCGTCCTTCGCCGAGGAGCTGCGGTCTGCGCTTCGGGAACGCATCACCGACACATCTACCTTTATACCCAGCCCTGCCTCTTCTCTACCTCCTTCCTTGCGACATGTCACCGTCCAGGCACGGCACGCACCACCGTTACCAAAGCGCAAGGGCACAGCTCCGCGGGGGATGCAGCTTATGCACGACAAAATGCTCACGGCCCTGCGTGAACTCGAGGCCGGCGGGGATCTGGAGGGTTCCGTGCGTGTATCGGTGCTGGAGGGGGACCAGGACGAGGACTGCTACGCGCTACTTAAACGCGAATGGACGTTGGCCGTGTAACCTCGTTTCGCCTCCTGGATGAGTAGACGTAGAGATCATGGCACCATTACCATCACTGCCTACTGTAATTCTAATGCATATCACTTACATCGTCGGACACGAATTGAAGATACAAAGACGTGGATGAACTACCGGTCGCGAAGTGTGGACTGAGGCCCATCCTTTGCTGTAGTACTGTGCTCGCAAGCGGCAACATGATTTATCGCACCTGTCTCGCAGATAATGAACTGTTTGGACGCGGCCAAAGTGGACGTGTATATTATACAACAGAACGCAGAAGTAACGGCCACAACCTAAAGGTCAAGACATTCAACTTGTGTCTGCCTCAAACGCGTCTAGCCCCTTAGCATCTCGCCGTGCCTCCTCCTCGTCCAACGCCATGACATCCTCGGCCTCGACCTCTTCGTCCTCGACGTCGTCCTCAATGTCCTCATCCACGTCGTCCGCGGGCTCTTCCTCCTGATCCAGCATCTCGTCATCCTCATCCGCCTCCTCCTGGCCGCGCTCGTCTGCGTCATCTTCGGCCTCCGCTGGCGGCACAGTCGTCGACAGCCCCGAGGGTCGCGGGATATGGATGGTAGGCGTGACCTGTTGTTGTGCCTGCTCTCCGCCGGCGGAGGCTTTCGCCTTACCCTTCGGCTTGGGCCCGGCGGAGGCAGAGTCGGACGCGTCGCGCGCCTTGCCCTTCCCGGTCTTCTTCTTGTCTGCCTTCTGCAGGTCGCGGTATACTGCGCGGGTAGTCAGCCACATGAACGGTGAGAAGGGCGTGGAGACGCACTCTGTAGTTCGCCCTGGATGTTCTTTGCGATGTCGGCGAATTCGACCAGCTCGAGCGCTTTGAGGACGTCAGTGGCGGAGATGCTCTTGTGCTGTTTCGAGCTGGCCACTTCGTGCGCGCTGTGAATGCATAAGTCCCCGTAATTGAGAATCTGAACATGTTTTCTCCTACGTTGCAGCTGCACGAGAGGCTCTTAGCACGCGATCGGACGCGTCTGTCGGAAGGGGGACGTACCGAGATAGTTGATGAAGACGGTGGAGGCCTTCACCATGGCCAGGATGACATCCTTGGAGAACTTCGTGTTTTCCGGGACCTACGCTTAGAGTCAGTATCTCTGAGCGATGCTCCCCCCATAGGAGGGCAAGAGACGCGTTGCGGGAGGTGCCTACCTGCGACGCTCGCGCGAGCTTCATGACCACGCTCCGAGGCAGTTCAAAGTCGCTGATTCCCTCTGCGACAGCGTCCTGCTGTACTTGCGCCATATGCGCGCTCGCAGTGGGTTCTTTCGCTCTTGGCATGTCTGATGTGTGTACTGTGGTGACCTAGGGACTTCGACGTTGGTGACAATGGTGGTAAGAATCAGAGGCGTAGACGGCGCGTGCAGGCGCGCGCTTTCCGTCTTCCTCCTCCTCCGCTACCTCCGCTACCACCACCACCACCCTTGCCTATCACACCCTGGTATAAGTCTTCTGATATCTGCTTGCCTGTCTTGAGGGCCTCGAGGACTCGCAAGCTGATTATCGACAAAGCTGTATCGTCAGCACCTGGCATTGAATCGACATATACTTTAGACTGCGCAGTTACGGTGCGTGTATGCCTACCCCCGCAAAGAGTTCTTCTTGTCTGAAAACTTACACTACCGGACATCTAGGCATGCACAGCAGCCTGCATTCAATAAAGCGTTGATAAAGGAACCTCGGCGACCATGGCTACTAAAGGACTTTTTCTGTTGACTTGGGTGTTTCTCGTACACCTCGCTGGCATCTACCTCTACACACGCGGCTTCTTGCTCACTCGTCTCGCGCTCTCCGATGTAAGCCGCTGTGAAGACGGCGAATGCACTCTGCCTCCGACCCACAAAAAAGCGGTCGTACTTGTTATCGACGCGCTGCGGTTCGACTTCCTCAGCCCTCACCCACCAGAGCCCCATTCCCCGTACCACCACAATGTTATTCGTCTGCCGCAAGAGCTTACGGCCGCTCGTCCAACACACTCGTTCCTCTTTGAGATGTTCTCCGACCCGCCTACCACCACTCTTCAGCGCTTGAAGGGAATCACAACGGGTTCTCTGCCTACGTTCATCGACATGGGCTCCAACTTTGGCGGCTCGTCTATCAATGAAGACTCGTTCATAGGCCAGCTAAGACTCGCCGGCAAAAAGGTAGGCTCGTAACACTGCCGCAGACGCCCTGGAATCCACAATTCTACAGCGATAGATTGCGTTCATGGGCGATGACACATGGACGACTGTCTTCCCCGACGCGTTCGAGCCGAACGTCACCTTCCCCTACGACTCTTTCAACGTGGAAGACTTGCATACTGTCGATGAGGGTGTCATTGAGCACCTCTTCCCGCTTCTCCAAGACAACAAGCAGTCCTGGGACGTTCTCATCGGCCACTTCTTGGGAGTAGACCATGTCGGACACCGCGTCGGGCCGGATCATCCTACTATGCGCGCAAAACAGCAACAGATGGACGACGTGCTTCGCCGCGTCGTGGACCAGCTCGACGACGACACCCTTCTTGTCCTTCTCGGTGACCATGGAATGGACCGGAAGGGCGACCACGGCGGTGACGGCGACCACGAAACATCTGCAGCTTTGTGGGTATACAGCAAAGGTCCTCAGTTGCAGCACGCGAAGTCCGTCATACCTCGGCAACTCCTCACCACCCGCTTTTTCCCTGGCTCAAAGGTGCCCAACCGCCACATCCAGCAAATTGACCTTGCGCCTACGCTCTCCCTCTTGCTCGGGCTTCCTATTCCGTTCAACAATCTCGGAACGATCATCCCGGAGCTATTCTGGCACGACAAGGCGGGCAAGGATTACACACGCGCTCTGACACTCAACGCGCGACAAGTCAATCGATATCTGCAAACGTACCGTGACAGCGCGTCTGGCGGCGAATTGGATGGTTCGTGGCGCGGACTGGAACGCGCATGGCAAGCTGTGCACCTCGACGTGAATGCTAAGGATCAAATGACCCAGTGGCTCGCCATGGCGGCGTACACCCGCGAGGCCCTCGCAGTGTGCCGCGCGCTCTGGGCGCAATTCAACGTCTCCTTGATGACGCTCGGACTTGTGCTCTTGGTCGCTGGCACCGGCGCCTCCGCCTTCTTGTACTTCAAACTCGGTGCAGCACAAGATAAATGGGAGAGTTGGTCCGCGGAGGTACAGCGATGTTTCGTCACAGGTGCGTTGCGCGGTGCAACGATCGGGCTGGTCACATACTTTTCGCCTACGCGATACGTGAAGGGTCTCGGCCTACTCGACGCAGCACTCTTCGGGGCGGCGCTCGGCTCCTCGCTCGCTGTGATCGCTTCTGCGCCTCCCTCGCTCTCGGGCCTCTCCCTCCGCTCACTGAGGTCTATCCCGCTCCCGCTCATTCTGCACGCGCTCGCCTTCGCGTCCAACTCCTTCACCGTCTGGGAGGACCACGTCGTCACCTTCCTGCTCATCACGTCCATCGTACCCTATGCGCTCACCGGCTTCACCGCGCCCACCTCGCGCCTGCGCTTCCGTATCCTCGGATTCTCTGCCCTGTTCGCGGCCTGTGTGCGCCTGATGGCTATGAGCACCATCTGTAGGGAAGAGCAGCAGCCGTACTGTCACGTCACGTTCTTCGCTTCCTCCTCACTCCCTTCCCCACCGCTTCCCGTCCTCGTGCTCTCCGTCCCCGTCGCACTCGCGCTTCCGTGGCTCGTCAAGCGCTTCTTGAAGATATCGCAGTCCGACAAGGGAGCCGCCGGGATCTTGCTCCCGTGGATCCTCCCCGGCACGCTGCTCTTTGGGACCGCGTTTTGGATCATCGAGCACCTCGACTCCTCAGAGGCATTCGGACAAGAGTGGGCGGGCACACTGCGCTTCGTCCGGACGCTGTGCGGACGGTTCGCGTTTGCGGGCGTCCTCTTCCTGGGGTACGCGCTGTGGTGGCTCGTGCCACTGTGCCTCAAGATCTCGTCGGACGCAAAAGCGGGGTCGGCAAGGAAGGAAGTGACAGTGCTCGGGTTCGCAAACGCGTACGGCGCTCCCTACGCCCTCTTCTGGTGTCTGTTCCTCGGGCTGCTCTATCCTGCCACGCAGCTCACAGGGCAGATCGTGCTCGCCCTCGCCGCGGTGGCCGTGCTCGCGTACCTCGAGGTGGTCGACAGCGTGCGCGACGTGCGCAGCCTCGACGACGTCTTCGCCTCCGGCAACCCGTCCGCGATCCTCGACCCCGACGCGCTGCGCGCGGCCGCCGCCCCGCTGCGCTTCGCGGAGATCACCCCGCTCGCGCTCCTCGCCACGCACGCGTTCTTCGCGACGGGCCACCAGGCCGCGATCCCGTCCATCCAGTGGAAGACGGCGTTCGTGCTCACGCCGACGCTCACGTACCCGCTCTCGCCGCTGCTCGTCGTGCTCAACACCGTTGGGCCGCACTTCCTCATCGCGCTCGCCGCGCCGCTCCTCGCGCTGTGGAACGTCGCCCCGCTGCCGCAGCCTGCCGCGGACGTCCAGGTGCGCGTTAATGCAGTGCGGGCAGGGCTCGGGATGATGCTGTACCACGCAGGATTGCTACTGAGCAGCGCGGTGTGCGCGGCGTGGCTAAGGCGGCACTTGATGGTGTGGAAGATATTCGCGCCGCGGTTCATGCTCGCGGCCATTACTGTCATCGTCGTTGACCTCGCGGTGCTCATGGGCGTCGGGGTTGGAGTCGGACGGGTGGCGGGGCGGGTGTCGAAGTTGTTCGCGGCGATGAATACGAAGGCTAATCAGTGATGGTTGATGAGATATTCGCCATAGTTTAGGCTAGACTTGGTAGAAGTACACAAGCGCTGCTAGTATTCTATTGTCTTGTATACTCCGCGCGATGTTCGCAAGGAGAGTCTAGAGAATTCCGCAGATCATGTCGACTCCGAGTGAGCCGATACGGCAAGTGTAGTGTTCGCCATCACCACGATGTGCGACGCGAAACCCGTGGGCTCGCGTCTTGTCTGCGCATCTTGTTGCATCTTATTGTCTTTGCTCCGGACCCGCCGGTAAGAAGAGCGTCTGGGACGGCGAGCGCGCAGTGTAAATTGTGTTCGCACACTCGCCACTCTCGTACATGATCATGGCCACATGTCAACCTGAACCGTCGTACTCGTCTTGTTGAATCTTGTCTCTGGTGGCTTCCCGGATATCAGATACCCTATTGTGTGCGCAGCTCGCCTGAAACCCCATTGTCAAGCCTCCGCCGACGCGCCCAGCAGCGACACCAGCAGCTTCACCCCGCCCCCAGACCCCCCGCCGGCGCAAACAGAACAGGATGGGGAGCATCCGCATCCCGAATTTCCCCGCTTTCTGCCATCCGGACTTCGATCTGCAGACCAACCCCCACTGCCACGCCGTCTCGCTCGCGGCCGAGAAGTGGGCGCTGGCGACCCCGCTCTTCCTCGACGCGGAGGAGGAAGGACGTCTCCCGGGCGCACGCCCAGGCCTGCTCGCCGCCCTCTGCTTCCCAACATGCGACGCGAGCCAGCTGCTGGCGATCACCCAGTACCTAATAGTGCTCATGCACTGGATGGACCGCCCGCGATCGCTGTACGCGGACGAGGAGGCGTTCGACCCGTGAGTGCTCCTCCACACCCTAAACACGTGCCACCCTGCCCCCCACGGCGTGCTCGCCTCCCGCCCGCGGGCTCGCAGCGGTCCCGGGAGGGGCGTAGAGAGGTGCCTGGTCGGAGCAGCAAGATTGAATGACCGCTTTGCCCCTGCAGGATATGGGCGAAGTACTTCCGCCCGACGATGCGCCGGGAATGGCAGAAGCGCTTCCAGCGGCACTTGGCCGCCTTCCGGCTCGGGCGAGCACTCACCGCGCAAGATGCGGCGCAGGGAATCGTCCCGGATCTGGAGTCGTATATCGACGTCCGGCGGGACGCGTGCGGGGTCAAAATGCTACTCGACTTTGTCGTGTACGCCGGCGGCTTGAACGTCCCCCAGCACATATACGAACATCCATCGCTACGACGACTGCGGCAAGGCGCAGCGGATATCATCGCATGGGCTACGGTAGGCTATCTATGCGTTCGGTGGTTACCGTCGACAATTTGACTGACTTGGAGCTTCGTGGCATTGTTAACAGGACGTGGCCGCGTACGCCCGACGCCCACACAGCGGCAACATCATCGCTGTGCTCATGCACGAGCGACGATATACCGCTCAAGCGGCCGCGCACTTTGCCGGGAACCTCGTCAAAGACACGATCACGAACTTCCTCACGAACGAAACCTCCCTGCCCCACTTCGGTGACCGGGACGACGACGTCCGAGCGTACGTCCAGGGCCTGCGCGACTGCATCGTCGGCGCCCTTCACTGGCTGTACGAGACCGACCGGTACTTCGGCGAGACGGCGGAGGACGTGCGTTCGTCCGGCTGGGTTTTCCTCTCATGAGCATACGAATATCGACGAGTTCTTACTTACGTTCTTCACGCCTTTAAACTGCTGTCCACTACTCATTGAACTTTCTTGTTACATACTTGGACACACCGCATCCTTCGTTCTCGCTCTCCCCACTCGCATTCGGATTGATCTTGCCTCTCACACTCGCCCCCACGTACATTAATACTTACCTCCGGAAGGACTCATCGGCGCCATAGCATGGTACGAGCGTACGGTAGAGTTAACGCTGGATCCGATACTCACCAGCAGTATCAGAATTAGTTATTCGAGTCTCTACACATGTTTCTATAGGCGTCCACTACTCGTGTATACTGATGCAGGTCGAGCTTAACTACGTATTGTCAATCGTGCTGCGCCATACGTCTGATTGGATTTCATACACGACATCGTGATATCGAATCTATAGTAGCCTGCGAACATTGCCACCAAATCCCCCATGGGATGATGTGCAGCCGAACTGGAAGTGCAGCTCTGCTCTCAGTCCGCACTACTGATAGTCACGGGTAGCTGCGGACCAATGGCAGGACCCGACAAACTGACAAGTTCAAGTTTTGAGGTCGTTCTATATCAGGGTACTCACGTTCGCCTGCCGCGCCGCGACACTCATCTATATGTCCTGGTGCGACTCCAGCACTATTGGTCATTGCACCCCAAATGCCGGGCCCATCTACATAGTATGCCTGATGTGACTTTTCTCCTCTTCTCTCGTAGTAAATAGTCGTCTGTGATTGCCTGACGTAAGATTCGGTCCTAGAGGTCATCAACGAGGATGCAAGTGAGTATTTGGCATCTGGTGCGTCCATTCAAATTCGCTTAGTTAACGAAAAGCGTACGGGTTTTAAGGATGAGTAAGTAAACATACCAGCTTGTGAGAGCGGTGGTGCCAATGATTGCTAGAATTTTCTTCAGTTCAGAAGGTCATTGTATCCCGGCAGCTAATCCTTCCCACGGGGAACATGAAATGCGACAATGTCAGGTTATGTCAAGTTTCCTAGTCCAGGACGAGGATCCAGGCTGGAGACTGACGAGAGTGTTCCCATGAAGGTGCATGCAGTGCAAGAGTACAAGTGACAAAGCTGACACTGTTCACCAACAGAAAGGTCAAGAGCCATAACCTCAGTGATCAATAAGCACCTGAGATATTGGCTTTGTGGATGCGGCCGCTCGTGAAGGGACGAAGAACATGAAATAGATGATCTCAACCGATCCCGAATAGGCAAGAGCGCGGTCACGAGCGTGCTTTGGCATAAGTACATGGACGCGTCGCGACGCGACGACTCCGAATTTTATACTTGTTTTGTGCCTGATCTTGTTCTCAAGCCGCAGGATGAGGTGAAATGGGACTCCGAATTTTTCCAGTGTTCAGGAGCAGCGCTCTTGAGTTTCATTTCTTCCCGACACACCCGGCCGGCCGTATCGAAGATTCAATTACATCTGCTTGAGTTTCGGTCTCTTCTGTTGCTCACCTTGTGTAGCCCTGCAAAATGACAAACCTCATCTTTGATCATATCTAGCTCCTTGAACACGATCTGCCCACTCAAGTACTCATCCACTGGCACTAGCCCGAACCCAGCCTGTCCCTGTAAACGGAGCACGTGATGTCACGCACACGTTACGTAACGTGTGACACAGCGCGTACCATTAGCGGGCGCCGCCACAACCTGTGCCCGCAACGTCGACTCGCCGTCGAGCACACCATCCTCGACTGTCCCCGACGTCGTGTACAACGCTGAACATCAACACCTTGACTAGATTTTAGGACGCGGAAGTCCCGAAATGTCCGCCGTACCATCTTCACGCTCGTCTCCGTCAGGCTCCTCAGGGACGCCGGCCCTCCCCTCTACACGCGCTACCTCGCCACCTTCCAGTCCCCCCGTGATAGAGGTATGGACATACACATTCCCGTTCTTGTATTCTCTGATTGTAGGAGCAATAGATCGAAGATGATGAGAAAGTGGTTGAAATGGGGCTTCTCCAGGAAGAGGTACGTTTTCACCGCTCTCACAGGAGTTTTGGACATCTTCACATTCTCATATTCATTCTTTTCACGCCATAGTCCGACCCCGCTCCAGAAGAGGATAGCGTATGTGTCATCTTGACCGGGAGGGATAGTAAATGCTCACGTTGCTCCAGGAGAGTCAATCGCGACTCCAGCAGCTCGAGAGCTTGCTCGAGAAATCCGCGACATATGTCAAACTTCTCAAGGCACAGATGGACCAAGTCCGGACGGTCCAGCGTCAAAGCGAAACGAAGCCAAAGTCGAAGGCAAAAAACTCGGGCAAAAATATCAGGAAGCGCGCTCGTGTGGTGTCAGATTCCGAGGACGAGCGAGAGTCAAAGCGGACGAAGGCAAGGAGCCAGGAGGAAGAGGCTGTAGAGGAGAAGCCTGCTACAGCGGAGAAGATTGCCTTCAAGCAACCTGCGTTGCTTACGGGGGCCACGCTGAAGGATTACCAGCTAGAAGGTGTCGCGTGGATGGCGGGGTTGCACCAGAACGGCATTAGCGGGATATTGGGTATGTCTCCGCGGCACTCCTGAGTGACAAAACAAGCTAACCAAATATCAGCTGACGAAATGGGTCTCGGAAAGGTAAATGATGCGCCCTCTGAATGTTGCTCGCACTGTCTGACTTCGCCCCCTGTAGACAATTCAAACCATTGCATTCCACGCATTCCTCCGCGAACGTACGCCCGCGCCCTTCATGGTAGTCTGCCCACTAGCGGTGCTCGACAACTGGGCGCGCGAGTTCCAACGCTTCGCCCCCGATATCCCGGTGGTCATGTACTACGGCAGCAAGGAGGAGCGCGCGGAAATCCGGCGGACGCACATGGTGATGGACGAAATTGACCGTCACTACTACAACGGGGCCATGAATGCTGCGGCGCAAGTCATCCCCCCACCGACTGCTGCGAAGGCGAAGGCGGTACGGGGTCGTGGCCGGGGGCGGGGTCGCGGCCGCGGACGGAGCTCCGCTGCGAGCCGTGCCAGAAAGGAGGAGTCGGATTCGGAGGACGAAGTCTTGCCTGCGAAGGCGAAGGCGAAGACGCGTGGCAAGCCTGCACCGCGCGCGCGCCGTGGAGGACGCGCCCCGGCAAGACCTGCACCGCGCAAGCCTGTCGAAGAGGCGGGATCGAGCGAGTTCGAGGACTCGATGACCGTCGACGAGGGCAAGCCGGAGACGCCAGAGGAGCGGAACGAGATTCCACTGAAGCCGCACCAGCGAACAAACTTTCCGGTGGTGCTGACGACGTACCAGATTGTTATTAACGACCGTGCGGAGCTTGCGAAGTATCACTGGGGCTTCATCGTGGTCGACGAGGGTCACCGGCTGAAGAACATCGACTGTGTGCTGATGCGGGAGATCAAGCGGATACCTTCTTCAGCCCGTATGGTGCTGACCGGCACGCCTCTACAGGTATGCCGACGTTGTCCAAGGCTTGCTGTTTGCTAATAACGCTCCCGCAGAACAACCTAGCGGAGCTTTGGGCGCTCCTCAACTTCGTCCTTCCAGATATATTTGGCAACCTCGCCACATTCCAATCATGGTGAGTCTGAGACACCGCGTTCGACCCTGCTCGATTACTGACGGCAGAGGGACTACAGGTTCGACGAAAGCAGACTGAAGAGCAAGCTAGACTCGGAGCGCGAGTCAAAGCTCATCCACTCCCTCCACGACATACTTCGGCCCTTCCTGCTGCGGCGTATGAAGGTGGACGTGGAGATGCAGCTACCACCTAAGAAGGAGTATGTTCTGTACACACCGCTGACGGAGCAACAGCGCGAGCTGTACGAGGTTACGGTACGGGGCGACAAGGCGCTCCGGGAGCACCTCATCGGGCAGATGCGCGAGGAGACACAGCGTGGGGAGGAGGAAGAGGAGGAAGAGAAGCCGCTGCACGAGGTGGCGAGTGAGCAGAAGAAGGGCAAGGGCAAGGGCTTGCGGACGAAGGGCCAGAAGAGCTACGTTGAGGACTCGGATGACGAGGACTACTTCAGGCGATTGGATGAGGGCGAGAAGCAGGCGCGCGAGCAGAGCGAGCGCAACGAGAGGGAGCTCGGACGGCAGTGGCAGCGGCGAGCCGTGGGTACGTTCCGTCCATCCAACATGCCCTGAGTGAAGCTGATGATGCGGCACCCCTGCAGTGCGCGAGGTGAACAACAAGAACCTCAAGAACGTGATCATGCAGCTGCGCAAAGTGTGCCAGCACCCGTTCCTGTTTCACTGGCCCAAGGACCCGGTCACGCGCCAGCCGGAGCTGAGCGAGGAGCTCGTCAATGCGAGTGGGAAGATGATGGTGCTGGAGCGGTTGCTGGACGAGCTCTTCGCGCGCGACCACAAGGTGCTGCTGTTCAGTCAGTTTACGACGATGCTCGACATCATCGAGGTACGTCCCGCTTCCAGGCCAACGTAATGTAATTTTTTTCACGGCGTTTCTTATAGGACTGGGCTATCGAACGCAAGCACTGGCCCGTGTGTCGTATTGACGGCAGTATGGATATGGAGACGCGCCGGGAAGATATCAGGCGTTTCCAAGAGGGTGGAGACAGCCCTGACGCACCCCGACTTTTCCTCCTCAGTACGCGGTCTGGAGGGCTCGGTATCAATTTGGTCGCGGCGGACACCGTCATCTTCTACGACCAAGACTGGGTAAGTCCGCCCCACTGTTTGCAAGTCCCCTGAACTCGTACTGACAGGGTTGCAGAATCCCCAAGCGGACCTGCAGGCGCAGGACCGCGCACACCGGATAGGCCAGACGAGGCCAGTGCTGATCTTCCGCCTGCTGTGCGCGCACACAATCGAGACGAAGATCTTGGAGCGCGCGACGGAGAAGCGCAAGCTCGAGGCGCTCGTCATCGCCAAGGGTGCGTGCACTATCCTCTCGTCCTATCCTGTCCACTCTAGACCCCTTATTCATATTGACTAACCACCCCACGTCATGCAGGTGAGTTCAAGAACCCGACAGCGGCGAAGCGCAGCAAGAACCAGGCTCTCGCGGAACTCGCGATGGAGCTGCACCGGCTCGAGGGCGAGAAGATTCAGGTCGTGTCGAGCACGGAGGCGGGCAAGGCGAGCGTGATCAGCGACGAGGACCTCGAGACGCTACTCGACCGCCGCCCAGAGGTCTTCGCGGACCGCCAGAAGGGGTGGACGTCTGCCGGGCAGGTCGAGGACGAGGCGGAGGCCGCTGCGGCGCCAGTCGTGGTGCCGGATGCGGCGGCGAAGACGAAGACAGCGTTCGCGGTGTACGAGGCGCCTGCTAACGACGGTAATGTGTTGGGGATGATGGACGATTCGGAAGGCGAGGACGACGAATGAAGAGAGTCCGTGTGCAGCTCGAAGTCCTCTATGGAGGCATCACTAGTTTTGGATGGAATCGCTCGAATTGTTGTGGTGTCCAGTGTCGCTATGTTCATGTTCAACGTCTTGCATGTTTCGGAATGTCGCACTCGTGTTGTACAGAATCACTCTTGTAACGCTATGTTATTAAATACTCATAATATCCTGTTGGCTCGCTGTACATATGTATGATACTATGCCTAAGTGACTGCGGTATTGTGGAAAATAACACTCCAGTCAGATTGGATCGGTACGAAACCAGGGGCGCCTAACGGCAATGCAGGCGTTCCGAGCACCGCGGATGCTGTTCTCGAATCACGACTAGTAGTTTTGAGATCTCTTTCTGCGATATCTCCGTCTTGTCTCAAGCTTCGAACTATATGCATCGTGTCTTTCTGATTAACGCTTAAGCTTTAGCACCTCAGTCCACATCAGAATCGTCACAACAATCCTCCATCATGTGCCGCAACAGGTACCAAGGACTACTAGCTAAGTGCTCACAGAAAGGCTGCATCTCCTGCTGTGCCCTGCACTCTACTGCACTTATCCACCCGTTTCTCAAAACATGTGAGTTCATGCTGTGAGGATTTCCTGTCCATTCTAGACCGATGTACACTAACTTACACTAACTTGATCCGAGCAAGTATGCCTATTTCAGATTATCCGTGATCGGGGGACCTCGTGCTACTAGACTACTGCGACGTATTCGAAACTCCGCCTCCGACCGGTCTTGTTTGTGCAGAAAACAATAGTGCGCACGCTCATACTCCTCACCCCATCTTCCCGTGAGTCGAGGACTATACCCTGTTTGTGGTTATATGAACCGTCAGCGGCCGCCTGGAATGATCGACATGCTCGCCCCTAGCCACCTCTCGCTCCGCAACTCATCGCGATAGAGCACCGAAGTACGAGAGTTCCTTTCCGTTCCTGCGGCTTTTCCCAATATGACGACGTCCCCTCGATCCTGGGATGTCGAACAGAACACTTCGAGAATGGCCGCTGTTCGTGCCATGCGCCGTCTAGTCCCTAGCGTAGTACCATCTTGTGGGCTTTATAGTGCAGCTGCCGGGTCTGTCTAAGTCTTCATCTCTTGCCCACATACCCTCCACCGCCCAGCCATGAATGACCCTAACGCCATATTCCAAAACTGTTTTTACGTCGGGAACACGTTCAATGCCATCCTGTTCGGTGAGTGCCGTTGTGATCCCGCATCAGGCCGCCCTGCTAACATACAGCCCCTGTCTCGCATAGGAATTGAGCTCATGCTCTACGTTGCGAGCACCACGATTATACTACGGAACGAGGACCCGAGGAACGCAAGAAGCTTCCGGCTGTTCCTATACCTCAGCACTGGGCTGCTGCTCATGATCACGATTTACGTTGCCGTGCAGGCGGTGTTTGGACAGGAGATGTGGGTCGTGCATGCAGACTATCCGGGCGGGTCTGCTGCCTACCTTGCGGACAACGCCGCTGTCTGGTATCAGACGCTAGGCAGCGCCGCCTCGATAGTTCTCAACCTTATGAGTGATGGGCTGCTGGTGAGTACCCGCGTATGCAGGCATCTGTTGTCTGAGACTCAACCTGTCTCCTTACAGCTATACCGCTCCTATGTCGTATGGGAAGACTGGCGACCCATCGTCCTTCCCTGTATTCTCTACTTTGCGACCGCAGGTAAGCGCGCCCGAGCCGTTTGTCTCTCCTCCCCGTAACTCACCGTTCCCCAGCCCTCGGCATCATGACCTGCGTGTTCACCGGGCTCCCGAACTCGAACTTCTTCGTCGGGCGCGCCGCGGAAGTCGCGCTCGCCTACTCCTCCGTCGTCATCGGGCTCAACGTCACGCTCTCGCTGCTCATCTGCGGCCGCCTGCTCTGGCACGCGCGCGCGATCGAGCGCACGCTCGGGCGGCGCGTCGCGCACAAGTACACGGGCGCGGTCGCGCTCATCGTCGAGGCCGCGCTGCCGTACACGCTCTTTGGCATCGCGTACGTCGTCACGCTCGGCCTCGACAGCCCCGTGTCGATCCTGTTCCTGTCGATATACGTGATGTTCACGGTGCGCTACGCCGCTCACTCTTGGTCATCGGGGTGGGGTGCTGACCTTCATCTGCCATCCAACAGTGTGTATCGCCACAGATGCTCATCTTGCGTATCGTTATGGGGCGTGGGTTCACGCAGTCGACTGCAACACAGACGATGCCGACGATACACATCGCGACGTCCCAGACGGACAAGCATCTCGACCGACAGCTCAGCTTGGACCAATCCGACAGCGAGCTATCCCCCAGCGAGGACCTCCCTATGGGCCTTGTGTAGCATCTTTCGCACTCTCTTTCTCTGGGTCTCAAGGGCACAGGGCAGGTTTGGTTTGGGGGGCATGGAGATATCATTATCCTTACGATTATCCTTACGACGTCGACGAAAGCAGATCCGAATATCGTTATATTTACGTTCCAGCTGTATTCCTGTATACTACCGTCCGATGCATATTATACCAGTTCGAGCCACAAATCGAGCAAACGCGACGAACGTACATACGCTCAGGTCCTCTGAGCCTCATCCGAGATGTCCCCTTCGGCCTGCTGTTGCTCCGCGTCCTGCCGCTTCGCAGCGCCCTGCAGCCCCGCCACAGCAAGGGCCGCGCCGCTCGTCACCGTCGCCGCATCCTTCGCGACCGCGCCCACATTCGCCACACCCTGCCCGACGTTCCCCGCCACGTCCCGCGCCTCCGCCCCATAATCGTTCTCCACCACCTCCCCCGCCGCGTCCTGCACTGTGTCCGTGACCTCCCCCACCCCCGTGGAGATGCCCTCCACGATTGTCGAGACGCCACGCGCGGCGGCGTCGAGGTTCTCTGTCGCGGAAGGCCGTGTCGGGACGAACGTGCTCGCGATCCACGCGCCCGCGGAGGAAGCGACGGAGGTGACGGCGCCGGAGACCCAATGCGCGGCGTCTGCGACGGACTGGGTGCTCGACGCGGTGCCGCCGGCGACGCCGTGCGACGTCTTGGAGAAGTGCGCGGGGTCGGCTGTGCGAGGGTGTGTTTCCAGGTATCTGTAGGAGCGAGTCAATGTCAAGCCACCAGGTAGGAGGAAGAGGGGGTGAGGGCACTTACAAAGCCTTGGCGTCGCGGATGCGCTGTGCGGTGCGCGCTGAGTCTTCGCGCACGCTTCGGCCGACTTCGTCTGCGGCGGCCTCGAAGCCGTCCTTCAGGAGCCCGTACTCGATGAGGGCGAGCTCGAAGTCGTTCTGGAGCTCTGCGAGGTCGGATCCGGGGTGCTCCGTCGCTTCTGGGAGGACGATTGCTACAAAGCTGCCAGACCTTGGAGTCAGGACGACTGGAAAGGGAAATGTGTTAGTTGGTGCGCACCCTTGGTCGATGCCATCAACCTGCGGCGTGAACAGGTATGTTCTCGAGTCGTCCGCGAGCGTGCCAAACGTCGTAGTCTTGTGCAGAGGGAAAGCGGCGTGGCCGACAGTCAGAGTGACCAAGGGTTCCGCGCCTGTGCCTTCTGTAGTTGGAATGACCACGAGCGACAGCGTCCCTTCGGACAGAATCGTCGTCTCCTCACCGAGAACCTGGGCAGCGACTGCTCCGGGGATCGTCACGAGCGAATCAGTACTCCGACTGCATACAGATCGCACCAATGAGCATCAAGAAACACTTCGTTACAAAGGGTGCCCTACGAAGCGATAGCGTCCTTGATCCTTTGCCGCGCGCTCGACTCCTCCGCGGGCTGCAGCAGCCCGTGCTCGATCAGAATCTCCTCGAACCTCGTCTGCAGCTCCGAGAACCGCGACCCGTCCTCTGTGACGCCCTCCGGGAGGCTCAGCTTGACATATCTTCCGGTGGCGCTCGAGTAAGTCCATAAGCTGCTGGAGCGAGACAAAGCGTTACTCACCCGCCGTTGACGCCCTCGATCTCCGGCGAGAAGACGTATGCTCGCGAGTCGCCCTCGAGCGTCCCAAACTCGACGCCCTTCCTCAGCGAGAACGCGGCGCCTCCGACAGTCAGATTCAGCTCCTTCGCTCCTCCTGCGGTTGCTACGATATTGAGGTCGCCTGCACCGAGGGTGACGGTCGCTTCGCCGAGGACGTGGTTGGCGGTTACGCCGGGGATTGTGATTAGCGTGTCTGCCATGCTGAATGATGTTTGTTATGACTTGTGCGAGTGTATGCGAGGTTAGGTGGTAGTGGTGGTAGAGGATAGAGAGACGTTGCAATCAACCGGGGGAGAGCTGAGATTAAGCGAGCTGCTACTCCTATGATGTCATTAACCCCAATCTAGGCGTACATACGCACCGCTTTCACCGCTGTAGTCAAGGAAATGAACTATTTAACATTCAATGGGTACTAATTTCAGTGGACGCGGGGTATATCTGTGTGACACAGAATCTGGGGATGCGTGCTCGTGTCAGTAGCATCACGAAAAAAAGAAACTTTATGACTGGCGCTCACAGATGACGAGGCTAACCAAGCAGTGGTCATATATCCTTCCCAAGATCCGAACCCTCTAAGCCGGTGGTCCTCATACACCAAAACTAAACACATCCAAATCTACATCCTCCTCCTCGTGTAATGTCTAACACGGCATAACCAGTCAGCCTTATGCCCCTGCAGGCCAGCCCGGTGCAGCTGCACTCACCCTCATGCCAACCAGATGCTCGTGGTCGATCATGAACCCAGAGTAATCCGGCGTCGGGCGTGGCCTCTTCCGGATGACGAGGAGGTACGGCAGCCGTGTCACAACGGGGCGTTCGAAGATGTGGTCCGCTATGATCGGCTTGTCCGTCTGGACCAGTTGCACGCTCACGTCCGTCGTGTCGTACCGCAGCGAGTAGGAGTCGTCCAGTCGCTTCGGGTGCACGTTGAAGTCGAACATCATTATCAGCGCAGGACTGCCGAGGACTCCCAACGGCGGTACTGGCGGCATGACCACCCTCTCGCCGTGCACATATCTGTCCACCACGATAGGCCGAGTGAGCATGGCGCTGAACACCACCAAGGCGACGGGCGGCGTACCGTAGCCACTGGAAGCGACCCACTATCGTGTTGAATCGCGTATTATCCGGCCCCCACTCGTCCCAGTGCTTTACCACTGGCTCGTACTTCGCGCCCGAGCCAACCCCAGGCGGGACGAACGAAAGCAACGCGGCGTTCCGCACGAAGATGTTGTAACGCAAGCCGTGCTCGCCATAGTTGAGCTCCATGACGTGCAGTCTGCACTCCTGCGCTATATCGAACGGGCGCCCCGGGGTCGGGCGCGCGACGAACGGCGCAGAGTGTGTTTGGAAGCGCGAAGGGCCTTGACCCAGTTTGACGGGCGGTAGCTGCAGTATCGCGACCTTCGTTGGGGGAAGCCGCTGGGCCATCGGGGGCGCGTGCGCTTGTTCGGGCTGGGAGGTGTCGGCGTCAACGCTGAAGGTGTAGATCACGATGGAGCCGGGGCCGCCACCCGTGACGGTGATCATGAACGAGCGGTTGGAGAGGAACGCAAAGTCGTACGCCCCGGGAGGCAAATCTGGCCCGATGCATTTCTGTGGGCGGCGGGGCAACAGGTGAGCAGCGGCGACAAAGGCCTGGACGTGCACTTACCGCTACTATCTTCCCCGTGCGCCAATTCCACAGAACTAAGGCGAGATCGTGGATCCAGAAGAACATGCCGATGATGTCGTCGACGATCTGGATAAACGAGCGGTCGTTGGGGAACGGAACCGGAACGCTCAGCTCGGGGACTGCGGCCAGCGGATGCGGCTTATTGTCGCTCATGGTATGGACACGGACGAGTATGGTGTGCCCCACCGGTTGCCTGTCCGTGCATGTGAGCATTGAGTGCGCCAGACCAGGATCAGAGACTCACATAGGCTCGTCTGTGAGTACCAGCGCAATCAGATCCTGGGATGGGTCCATGGCGAAGTCTCGCACTGCGAATCCGACGTCTTCTCTTTCGATGTTGTGCGCGGGCTGCGACCGCGTAGGAAGCCAGGTCATCGAGATGTGGCGCGACTGAGAGAAGGCGGCCCCTTTCGAGGACGCGAACACACCATCGACGAGCTCGTACGCTTGACACATGCCCGGCGCCATGAACGACTGGATGGCCGTCCAGTCGAGATACCGCCATCGCCTGCGCCGCTCCAGGAGCATGTTGTAGCGCTCCGCAACGGGAAGATTGCAGCCGACGCCGTTTATGAGGCCGTCCGCCGCGAGTTCGATGTTGTATCGCAGCTGCATGGACTCGCGAATGAGGTCGCGGAGGGCGGCGCATGTCTAGGATTGTGTCTGTTTTGGATCTTCATCTCTTGAGACGGGCTACATCTGAAAGCACATACCACCCGGCACCGTAGTAGGGACTTGACATCAAGATGTTTCAGTACCTCGATGAGCAGCTCCCCGGGCAGTTGTAGCAAGCGAGATCGCGAGGCACAGTGAGCAATCATAGTGATGTCCTCTTGGATTATATCGGGCACCGTCTGTTCAGCGCGTCTATTTCCTGGCGGATGCTGATATCAACTGGCAGTGTGGTAGATCGGAAGCCTGTAGATAGTCAACTCGATGGAGACAAAGCTAGCCCAGAGAGATTGGCAGACGAGGATGAGCTGCACTGGCAAGTGGTCGAATATTGGTGATGGAGTCGCAAAAGTAGTGCTGAACGATAAGTGAAGCCAAGGAGCGAGTTCTTGCAGCTGTTGTGCTGAGAGTCAGTGTAATCAGCTAAAGCCTCAGCAAGGGCAAGGTACATATGGTCACGGTATGGTACAAAGTTCTGCGCCACGGGAAAGCACTGATCTCAAAGGGAATTACGTAAGCGATCCATCATACCTACTTAACCGCAGACTCAGAGATGCACTTGGACTGTAAACCACGACCTGTAGCTCCCCACTAGAAGCTCAATAAGACGTCCTGCAATATCAAGAGTCTCTGTGGGCAGCTTCCACTCACTCACGCTGTGCTCCCAACAGGAGCAAACCTGGATCCGCATATTGAGGATCTGCGCCACGTTCTCGACATCACTATGATGGAAATCACAACGCGGGATACAACACAGATCTCATAGTGTTGCGAGATGTCGCGCGCAGGTACGCGGATCCCTTCCGTATACAGCTTTCCATGCTCATGCAGTCCTACAGCGTACACATGTAGCCTTTGTCAAGCTACTCTGCGCACCCGAAGGCTGCAACCTCGCTGCTGAGACAGACGACAGGGCGCAGTCCACTTTGCCCTGACAGATGACTCTGGCTTGGAGTTGATCGTATTCTTCTTTGGCGACATCTACCGTGTACGCGCTCGCAGCAGCATCGGCACATTCCTCGTTCCCTCTCGAGAGTACCACCCTAGTTCCTGAACTGGCCAATGGTGATCAAGCTTGGGGAGCAGCATCCTTCCGCTGAGGAGGTCAAGAGCAGGCTGCCGTACGCTAAGGACAGCCGGCTCGTCTCGCGAACGTTGTCGTTCATGACGGACGAAGGACGGCTGATCGAGTTCAGGGTATGCAGTAATCATTAAGTTTTCCTTTGCTCTGGCATGGCGCATGCGACCTCGGCTATTGCCGATGGTTTTTTCGCGCATGTTTAGTATCCGAATGTGGGGAATGGTTCAGAGGATGAGTGCAAGGATTGCATTCGGGTGTTTATCCAGGCAGTATGTATTCTAATTCGTTTAGGATGTGCATGCCAAATGTTTAACCCCGCTTCCTCCTCCTACAGTGACTAGAGTCGAAATATGAACGACTCATCCCGAGCGTACTATTGAAGTTTATCGCCCAGATAAGTACGATCGACTGACTGTGTTTATCTGGCCCCGATGCAGGTAAGTAATCGATCGGGCGGTGCTACAACAAACAAACCGGCGGTAAAGCATTCGTGCCTTTATCCCGATCATTGCTCCTCCTATCGCGGCGCCTAGGTCTTTTCTATCCGCGTTCTCGTCTGCTCTCGTGCTACTCTGATTCCTGAACAACGCCCGTATTGATGTTCAGTCTCGGCTCATCATCCCTGGCAGACTCGCACAAATGCGAACGTCAGCCTGTGAGTTCGTGAACCCGATCAGTGCCATTTAAGCAGCAGCGAGCTCCGCTCGACGTTCACATCGAGTGGCTGATAAGAGCTTGGCACTGCGGGGTGCGCAGGCGTCTCGTCCCATCAAAGGATCTTGCTAACTTCGAAAAGAACCCGGCAATCATCTCCTCCCAGGGCGTCGCTCGGAGGTCGGCGCCCCCCGTGTTATCTCTAGACCCGTATATATAGGCTTGAATGGGTTCCCCACCGCGGGTCGCGCCTACGATAGCTTCCCCCACGACGTCAAGGACTCTCCGGGATTGTGTTCGTTCCAATCGCAAACACGGGAACGCCGAAAACAACCCGAATCCCAGATGGCTGACGAATCTATGGTCGAAAAAGGAGCAGGCGTCCACACGCGGGCGGCGGAGGTGGTCGCGGACGATGAGGCGGAGCTGGCGCGCATGGGATACAAACAGGAGCTCAAGTGAGTTTTCAAGCTAGCATACGATTCTCCTATTTCGACGCTGACCCGCTGTGTTGTTCGTAGGCGTGATCTGACGCTGCTTCAGGCAAGTCTACTCCCGCACTCTCCCTACGCCGCAATGCTAAAAGGCTCGCATCTCATTCTAGAACTTCGGCGTATCCTTCTCGATCATCAGTGTCATCACTGGTATTCCGTCACTCTTCTTGTATGGATTGGTGAGTACGCTTCTAGTTGCAGTTTGAGTGCAATTTGCTTACCCGCGGCTCGGGCATGAAGAACACTGGCGGACCTGCGGTCATGACGTGGGGTTTCGTTGTGGTTGGTTAGTTGCAACACACATCGCCCCGATAGTAGACATGCTGATCGTATCGTCCGCGACAGCATTTTTCACAATGCTGGTCGGCTTGGCCATGGGAGGTGAGCTTTTCGCGCACGACACATCGGAATGCCACTAATGTGCCGGCATCGAAGAGGTTTGTAGTGCACACCCCACGAGCGGAGGACCGTACTTCTGGGCTGCAATGCTCTCTGAACCGAAGAACGCCGCTTTCGCGTCCTGGGTCACTGGCTGGTTCAACTTGTTGGGCCAGGTGGCCGTCACCGCAGGGATCAGCTACGGATGCGCAAATTTCATATCGACGCTGGCGACATTCAACACCGACTTTATCCCCGCGCCGAAGACCACGATCGGAATCTACGCGGCCGTGCTCATCGCTCAAGGGCTCATCAACACCTTCGGCGTGCACCTCCTGAAGTACATCAACAACATCTCTATCTGGTGGCACGCCGTTGGGACGACCGCGGTCGTGATCGCTATTCTGGCCGCCGCGCCGACACACCAGTCCGGCGAGTTTGTCTTTCAGAAGTTCATTGACAACACGGGCGTCGACGGCGTGGGCTGGAGCGAGCGCGCGAGCCCGGCGTATGTCGTGGTTGTCGGCATCCTCATGGCCCAGTATACGCTTACAGGTGCGGCTCTTCCGCTGTGATAGAGGAGTCCCAGCTGACATGCGAGAAGGTTTCGACGGCAGCGCACACGTGAGTAGGGCGAGCGCGGAAATGCGGCCATTCCTGACATGCGCATGCATAGATGACAGAGGAGACGCACAACGCAGCAATGTCCGGTTCTATCGGCATCATCATGGCCATTGGGTGCTCCGCCGTGCTCGGGTGGTTCCTCATCCTCGGCCTGCTTTTTTCCATTCAAGACCTAGATGCGACTCTCAACTCACCCACTGGCCAGCCGGTCGCGCAGATCTTCCTGGACACGGTCGGTGAAAAGGGCGCCATCGTCCTCATGGTGAGTAATTTATTACAGTTTTCCGCGGCCTGGACTTACGTAGGAGGAATTATGCAGGTCATCGTAATTGGCGCCATGTTCTTCTGCGGCACGTTCTCCCTCACGTCCAACAGCCGGATGATGTACGCGTTTGCACGCGACGGCGGGATCCCCGGCCACAAATTCTTCCACAAGGTGTCGACGGCCAGCAAGTCTCCCATTCGGACCGGTGAGATACAGACCGCTCCCGAGGCGCTCCCCAGTGCTCATTCTTTCGAACAGTATGGCTCGCGTGTACCCTCAGTTTCATCCTCGCGCTTCCCAGCCTTGGCAGCTCCGTCGCCTTCTCAGCAGTGACAAGTATAGCTACGATCGGCCTGTATATCTCCTACGGTGAGCTTCGCCACATCATCTCCGCCCTTCGACCGCGCAGCTGATCGATTTCCCAGCGATCCCCATCGCTCTGCGCGTCGTGTATCGCAAAAAGTTCGTGCGCGGGCCGTTCCATCTCGGGATGTTCTCGTACCCCGTCGCGATCGTCTCCTGCGTCTGGATTGCGTTCATCTCGATCGCGTTCATCCTGCCGCAGGCGAACCCGGTCGACACGCAGACGCTCAACTATACGATCGTCGCCGTCGGCATCGTGCTCGCGTACTGCATGGGCTTCTGGCTCCTGAGCGCGCGCAAGTGGTTCACGGGCCCCATCAAGCAGATACAAGGTGCGTCTTCCCGCTTGCGTGTTGTTAACAAACGGCGTACTGACAACAAACTATTGCAGAGGAGGAAGTCGGCAGCGACGGGACAGAACGCGCGAGTTCGGAGGATGCGGCGCGAGCTGACGATGAGAAGAGGTTGTGATCGACCCGGTAGCTGTATCAGCCTGTATGTGACGTTTATTGAACTCTTAGAGTGGCTACAGATCCGAGTCGTCTGTCCGTCAATGTTACTGTATAATTGACTCTGGAAATCCGCGCTTGCACTGGGCACCCTGCCCTAACTGGAGCCAACATCTCAGGTTCGTCAAACCGTGCTAGCCGTGCTGAACCGCTTTGACATTGAGTTCACCAGCAGGTGATTGGACGAGAAGTCCGCGGTGACTATTGCTGTATCACAGAAGTTCCACTGCACGAGGCTTTGATATGCTGCGGTAGTCGGATTGCAGCTTGATAGTGGGCCTCCATATTCCTGCCCGGCCATAGTTGCTGCAACTTCAGCTTCAACGCTCGTCCGCTTCGATGACTCCTCTCACTGCCTCCTTGCCACTATGCGAAGGTCCCACGTACGCATTGCGGAATGTGAAAGGAGGGACCGTGCTCCACATACATATGAACCCAACGAGAGTTATAGGCTTCCCCCCGCATTTTGGGCAAAACCAATTGGTATCGAGAGCTCAAGTCTTGAGATGCTGTGAACTGGCTGATCGTACCTTTGTAGTGGAAATTCATCAAGACAGACAACAGGGGGTGGTACATCCAGAGCTGTCAGACGTCGAACGAGGGAAGAACGCTGTACCTCTCTGTCGCTAACGAGCTCCCGAAAAACGGCACTGGGGTGGTGGCTTCCCTGTTCCCAACGAGCTGGGATGTAAACGTCATTGACGGTGCACTGAGGTATGGACATCACAAGCACAGCGGCCCCTCCCCCTGCCATTCTGTCCCGCCTTACTGACATCATTGCGACTTCCACCGTTGTAGCATCACCTTGTCGCACACCATTCTTGCCTTGAATCTTGATGGAGGAAATCCGAAAGAGTACACAAAGGTGCGAGAATATGGATAACTGGATTGGTCTTTGATCAGGGTTCTCATTCTGCGCGCAGGTCGAACTGTGGTCCATACGTGACGGTATACAGGCGAAGCAGCTTTGGTACAGTGCGCGCTGCGACTCGGACTTCCGCTATGCGCACGATCCCACCGAAAGCGACGTCAAGACCTTATCTCAACGTCAAGATCCGAAATCCGGCGCGTATGTTCTTGAACACGCAGAGGGCAGTATGGTCCTCGAGCTGGATAGCGCGTCCAGGAAGCGGGTGATATCTAGCACCAAACATGCGCGTCCAACTCTCGGCCAGCAGGTACGTTCAGTATACCCCTCGGATGTGTGCGCCCCAGATCTGAGCAGAACGCTGTCCCCTCTCAGTGGCGTTTCATTCGCGACACTAGTATCGACGGGGAAGTGGTCCAAGCCTGTTGGAAGTCCCTCGACGACGAGCCGTTATACCTCACGGTGCGCGGGCTCGCGCAGAATGGCGCGCGTGTCGTTGCAAGCCCATATCCAGTAAGTTGGCGGATAGAGCGACACCCATCCAAGGACGGAAAGTCCAACACAGTACGGTCAGTCCCCCGCTCTAGCGCTCATTTTAGTGCGGCCCGAAGAGTTTTTCAAGCTGAATGCCGCGCACCGTCATGCAGAATCTTTTGGCCAGAGACGAACCTCGTCGTTAGCGCACCCCTGGTTGGCCCCGATGCAGTTTGTGATGTTCCCGGATTGCCACAGTACACTGCTCTGACGAATACTCAGGCTACTCTGAGCGAATGCGATGGTAGTCCGGCGTGCGAATGGACAGTCATCGTAGCCTCGGAATCGAAGTCGTTTGTGTGAGAGCCTGCCAACAGAGTGTCGAGGACACCACACTCAGAGATAGTGGGTAGCGATGTTCTACGTAGTATTTGTGTGTACATGAGCGCTGATGTATCACATACAGGTCGATCTCTCTAGCCGAGATTTTCCTTGGGTTCGTTGAAGAGCGCGATCGGATGTGTCGTTGCCTTAGTTCCCCGCTTGCGTGCTGTTGACCCTGCCTTGTTCAGATATTGGCCTAGAACGCTTGCGCCTTTTGTGTCTCGTGTATGCGAAGGACTCTCTACACGACAATGTCGGTTGACAATGATTGAACTTTAGCGAGAGATTTCAGTCTTCGAATATGGCCCGCCACCGGCGGCATCGTGAGTCATTGGATCCTCCTGCTCAGCCACTTCTGATAATGCAAAGGCGGAGAGTTAAGCTCAGGACGGAGACATCCAATTGACATAGCTTAGAGGTAAGAGTGCTCGAAACCTGGGCCTGAGAACGCGTCCGATCATTGAAATCATGCGACGCGTCGACGCACTCACGCGCTCGTGACCGCGAATTTGCCTATTCCGGACAATATATGGCCGAATGTTTTTGTCGTAACGAATCGGACTTATGCTGTTTTCCCTATCCTGCGCCAGCTTTAAACTTGAAGAATACACTCGACGACCTCACGCACAACGATCCAGCTCACAGTGATAGTATCAGTAACATCAATTACCGCAGCACGGAACCAGTGCATGAGGCATCCACGAGCCAGCTTCGACGAAACCTTGAGAAGAGTTGCCGAGGTATAAGGACCATCAATTCGCTGCACCCTCCAATCACCCACATCCCGCCAGCTCTAGGTACAAAGAATTCTAGGATGGCACTCTGCGATTCTTTCCTGCCTCACGGCACCTACGTCCTCCTCAATGCCAAAGGTGGAACCGCGCTCGATATGACTTCGAAACGCCACGTTGAAGGTCATGACCTCCACTCCGAGCTGAACCAACGGGTGCGGCGATCTTCCCAACAATGTATTATGTTACCGAGTCATTGATTCTTGGTACAACAGTGGAAGTTCATCAACACCGGTAACGGGTGGGCGATTCGGAATGGTCGAGATTCCAACGACGGAGAACCGCTCTACCTGTCAATCAAGGGCCAGTTGAAGGAAGGTACGGAGATCGTTGGCTCCACTGTGCCCATTAGCTGGTATGTGTACTCCGTCGACGGCGCATTGAGGTATGCACCCTATCCATAGCGTAGCGCCAGCCCGCACTCACCCCTCATGTGTGTGTTTTCTCGTCTATACTGTGTAAAGGATTACATGGCCCAATACCGACTACGTCTTCGACTTGCGCGACTGGGGTGATTCCGCTCCAGGAACCAAAGTAAGCTTGTTGGCACTAGTTACGGTATGCAACGATGCTGAACATGTTCGCCGGCAAGGTGCAGCTGGTGCGGCTCAAACCCGGAGAACCATGTCAGCTGTGGTACTTCTCCCGCATCGTAGAACCAGATCAGCTGGATGGCACTGCACCTTCCGCCAGCTTTGCCATCCTTCACATGAATGGCAAAATAGCCCTGGAACTCGAGAACACGGGTAGGAGGCGAGTAAAGCACGGTATTTTGCACAAGCAAGAGAGCCAACAGGTGCGTCGCATCGCTCGGTTTGAGTGCAAATACGATGTAATGTATACTATGCTCTTGTGTAGTGGCGCATGACTCCTAGCGCTGATGGAGAGGTCATCCAGGCCTGCCGCAAGTCATTGAACGGAAAACCTCTGTATCTCACAGTGCAAGGCCCAGCGCAGCAAGACGCGTGCATCGTTGCGAGCCCATATCCAGTAAGCTGGCGCGTCGAGCGCTGCAAGGCGAAGGACGGGAAAGCTACGATTCGGTTAGTCCCGTGCCGCTTCCTACTGCTTTAATTTTTATGTATTAACCTTTCAGCACTATAGAATCTTTTGGCAGAAGACAAACCTTGTTATCAGCTCGCAAAATATGAGCGAGGACATGGAGGATGTGCGTCTCCGCTGTGGCATGTGCAGCGGCCATGCCCTCGTGTTCGGATCTGGATGTACTGTACTGTACTGAACTGCACCCAGGTTGTCCTCGCTGACTGCGACGATACCTTGCTTTCACAGTGGGACGCTGTCCCTGTCTGACAAGATTATATGCTCAAGGGTATCGAGTGCATATTTGTTCATGTTGGTATTCCTGAGCAGCAGTTTGATCAAGTCGTCCGCAGTGGTTGAGCTGCATGTCCGATAGTATGAGGAGTCTCCTCGATCGTCTTGCAACCAAATTTCGCCCTGTCCTACCGACAGGGGCATGTAGCACATACATCATATACTACGGCTTTTATGGTGTCCACCGACTCGTTCCCCCACACCTTGTTAGCTTTGAAGATCTGGCCCGGCGCGTCCGACTCGTAGTAGCCTTCACTCTGGCGCTGACTTACCATAAACAGAAGTCCGAATGTTGGACTCGCCTGATGAGGTAGTTCGTGGCTAGGTACTACTACCATCTCCAGCACCACTTTACCTCCAACTTACCGCCAGCTTCTGGCTTGACACATTCGTTACCGGTAAGTTCGGCAGCTAAGTGACGCTTGTCACAAATCACTAACATACCATTGGTGGAACTTCGCGTTGGGTCCCAGACTCGTCACAGGACAGTACCCATCATGAACATCGTGCGGTTCGTAAAATATTTAAGGAAGAGGTTATTGTGAGTGTGATGCGATTTCCCAAGAAACGCTGATCACTCAAAGACGCCACGGCTGCCTCAGAACCAAGACTGGCACACGAGCGAGACGTCGGCCAGATGCGCCACCCAAAGTCGAAGAACAGAGCCCTTCTCCAGCCTTGAGAGAGACGGAACCCATCCCAGAAATCTCAGTCTCAGAAGCCTCCTTCCTCATCGGCCCGCTCTATGGCCTTCCACCACCCGCCCTCGAGAGCAGCACTCTTAATGAGGCCCTCAGCGACTGGGATTCCTTTCGATGGGCACGGATCGCTGTCGCACTTATCGACCGGCCTGCCTTTTCAGCATTGTGGAATGCTCGTCTGCCCGTCAACCAGCTCCCAGTCGAGATCCTCGTCGCCATCTTCCAGCTCGTTCCCCACCGGACGTTCTTCACAAGTGACCGCGTTAATGGTCCTGAGTGGGTCCTCCTGGGGCGAGTGTGTCGCCATTGGCGGGCCGTCCTTCTGGAACATGCTTGCTTTTGGCGCACAATTAGCGTTTGGAAACACCCACACTGGTTTCAGCTTGCAGTAGCCCGGTCCCAACAAGCATTGCTAGAGCTGGACGTTGTCGACTTGTCTGTGGTGGTCTCTGTCGATGTCTCAACATATCGTGATCGGATATGGTCACTGGAGGTATGGATCAGACCCTGGCATTGGGAGACAGATGTATTTGCGTTGTCGTCGATCATCAGTGGTCCATCGCCCTCTCTCCAACGCCTGAAGATATCAAACTTATGGGATCTGTCACCTCGGGCGGCCGGAACGCCTGGTGTGATCATCCTGAATATTGACAACTATCCGCGGCTGAAGCACCTCACAGTCTCAGACGTCGATGTGCTATGGTCAGCCCGATTTATTTCTCAACTCACAACCTTGGATTTGAGGCGCTGCTCCATATACCCCTCTCGCATATCTTTTGACATGTTTCTCGATGTGCTCGAACATGGCCGACAGCTCGAGTACCTCTCCCTGGACCGCTTCCTCGCCGCCGCAAGCCACACAGGCTCCCATCCTCCTCGTCCCAGGCACCAAATAGCCCTACCTCGACTGCGGAGCCTTACTGTCACCGACGAATCCCCATTGATCCGCTGGCTGACAGCCTCCATACAACTTCCAAACAACACCACACTGAACGGATCTCTCACCGACGCCGAGCTGCAAGACAGTACACACAGTGTAGTCGACCACGCCGCTTCGCTCTATCAGGCAAACGACCGCGACTCAGTCTTCCGTCAATCCAACGAGGCTGTGATGCGCCTCTTACCGAGGGAGTACACTCTCAAGAGTCGTCATGGCTTCGTAGATCGGGACTTAGCTATCGCTTTCGGCGGGCCATCAAAACCTCATATCAACCTCGTCTTTGAACAAGTCATCAGTCTGTTTGACTCCACCAACTTGACCTCACTCACTCTCGGGGTCCCCATGAATCAGCTTGCTCAGGACGCCAGCACGCTACTCCGACTTCTCGACACTTTCAAGAACCTCACTTATTTGTCGTTCAACTATGCGCAGGACGATGAGGCTCTTTCCGAGCCCATACCGCAGGCCCTCCTTCTATCGCTTTGTAGTATGACAGGCACCAGTCTCGACCCGACCCCTAGCGACCTCGTGGACCATATCTCGCATGGGGTAACACCGTCGGGACATCAGTCATGTGTCCGCTGCCCCAAGCTCGAGCGGTTCACCTTGCAAGAATTCGACTGGGAGGATGGCGCGCTGATGGAGGGCGTCTTGAGCTGCCTGCGCATGCGCGCATCCCACGGCGCCCCCGCGCTAAGGCGGTTATCCGTCACGACTATACGGCAGCCTCGGTTGAAGGATTGGCGAACGATGGACGAGCAGTTTGCAAACGCGGCGAAGGATCTGTTGGCCGGGCCGTCTGCAGAATACGATTTCACCGCCCTGGAAGTTATGAGAATGCTTGGATTCCGGTGGACGCAGCGCATAGAATAAGAGTGCAATGATAGTAACTCTTGTTCAAGTGCGTGTACCAGCGACAACTAGTCAATTCATCTTCTATCTCCACTTGGAGTATTGAGTTCCTAACGTTCGCTTCCAACGCGACTCTTAGCAACCTCATGGACCTTGTATCACCTGAGACAGCACCACCGGTACAGCTCACTTTGGATGGATTCGACTGGAAAGATGGCGCGCTGATGGAGGCCGTACTCCTCAGCTGTCTGCGCACACGCGCATCCCACAGCGCCCCCCCGCTAAAATCCCTGTCCGTAACGACAGTACAGCAGTCTTCGTCAGGAGATTGGCGAGCGATCGATGAGCGGTATGCCAACGCGGCGAACGACGTAATGGACGGGTCCGAGTCTGCTTGGTATAGTTTCAACGTTCAAGAGGTTGTGATATCAGCATTAGGATTCCGGTTGCTGCGGCGAGTGAGCTAGGAGTACTATAATAGTATCCATGTCCGAGTTTGCTTTACATGTACCGGCGGAAATTACTCGGTTCATCTTTTGTCGCCACCTTGGCTTTTCAGGCAATCGGGTATGGCGAGACACAGCCATGAGATCTAGGATCTGAGAGCTGGGACTGAACATGGAATAGTAGGGTACACAAGATTGATTTCAAGACGACAGAAACACAGTCAAGAGAGCGTGGTGTGAGTACAAGAATATTGTCTAAGACGAGAAGATAAAGATCGTCAAAACGCCTTTCACTTCCGGCGAGGTTTGCGGGCAGAAGTGTTGGCAGATTTCTTGCCTCTTCCCCGTGTGCGACGCGGCTGACGAACCGGGCCCACCGACGACTGCACGCCCGTGTCACGAGTGGAGGGGCCTGCAACAGGAGCATCCTCATCCTCCACCATGTCGTCCACGCGGCGCGATCGACGAGCCGACCCTGCCGAAGACTGTTCCGCAACATGCGACGCAGTTTGTTCGTGGGGGCGAGGAGAGGGAGCGCGATAGGGCACACGCTTTTCTTTCGCCATTCGGGCAACCTCGCGATGTGACACTGGCATCATGAAGTCCGGAAAAAGGGGGGGCACGCCAGGCCCATTGCCACGCATTGGCCTAGGTTGATTCCTGTGCCTCTCCACGGACGAAAATGGAGGAAGAGGGACATCCTCGATGCAAGGACTGTTGGATGCCAATCCCGGCGTCCCGGAGACATTCGGGTGGAGCGACAGCCATTGCTGAGAGCGATTAGGCGTCATTGGGATGGCGTTCGTGGTGTGTGTGACTTCCGAGTCGAAGCGGTGGCCTGAGGAGCTGGCGGTTTGCTGGCTGACCTGGTTGTCCTCACGACGCTTTTCATGCTCGACGGGCCTCTGGAAGGCTCTCGGGGGCACATCCAGTATGCTACCACTGAAGAAAGCTGATTGGGGCACAGGATGCGGGCCGTGTAGCATATATGGACATACAGTTTCCGAGTCGACGTAACATCCCCTGTAGAACGGTTCGAGTCTTCACTCAGATTTGAGAAGTGGTGCAATGCCTCTCTCATCAGTTCAGATCTGTGCAAAACGCGATCAGGGACTTAGGAACGCGTCAGGATAGAAAGTAGGACAGCATACACGGGAAGGCTAATCTCGCCATCCCTTCGGATGATAGGCAGATAATCATCGTCGGTTTTGTGAGACTTGCTTGACGGAGACCCGCTACGGCAAAAAGAGCAGTCAGTATGTTGGTCACTTGGCTCACATTGGCGAACACGTACAAAGGAGATGAGCCGGTACTAGTTGGGAAGTTCATAGTGTGTATGGGACGACGAGAGTGAGTCGGAAGAGCTGGAAGTCAGGTCTGAAGTTCGAGAGCTGGAAGTCAGGTCTGAAGTTCGAGTTCGCCTCGACGCCCGCAGTTATAAGCACGGCCAGAGACGGAGGTTTTAACTACCTCTCACTCACTCACTCTGCAATACAAATGCATGAACGGACGTCACCTCGACATCGCGCTTCTCACAAGCGTTCCCTACCGTGTGTGAGGGCTCTTACTAGGCCAATTGTCCCATCCTGTCCTCGACGGGCTTGGCTCAGGGCGCAACCGCGTGCCACAAGTTGTCAGTGGGTTCTTTCTTAGCGAATTTGAAGCTTGAGAAATGAGGTGGAATGTTCTGTTGATGTCTGTAGCTAAGCACTACTATGGGATGACTTGTTGTTGCCGCTGCGCTCGTGAAGAAACAATTAGGTAGCGGAGAAGAAAAGGTTCTGGCGCTATTGTGGCCCGTCGGGATGCCTGTCGGCAATTGCCATAACAGGAGGCGCCCGTCACAGCGCGTTCTTTGCTCCCAAGTTCAGTGACAGCACGCGTAGTCAGCGGCCTCAAACTTGGCTGTTTATTGGACTTCTCACATCGTCGCTCACATGGAATCAAGTCAACTGAGATGGCCCAACGACTCTCGCGAAAGCTACAAGAATCGCCAGCCGGAAGGCCTCGTGAGCTTGGTCACCGTGACTGCGTGCGCGAGCTCGTGCGCGAAAGAGCCGGCCACGTCACAAAATCCCTGTACTGGGAATAAGTACAAGTACCCGAAGGTTGTCGCATTAGATATTCCGAGAGGAAATTCTCCGTTGGCTGTTTTGATAATAACCTCCATGGCCAGGATAAAGCCGAAGTGGTCTTCACTATCAACGCACAACGTGAGTATACTGTACTTGCCAGACGTTAGGCGATGGATGCTCACCTGGAGTACCTAGATAACCCAAATAATAGCTCAAATTAATGTGGTTGTCCTTCAGAGCACTGTCATTGCTTACGCGAACGAAACAAATACCCAAGACTAACCAAAACTGCACAATACCGACCCATGCAAGCATAGCAAGGGCCAAAAACATCCAGCACCGCTTGGACCGGACTTGGTGACGGCTCTTGCACGATACAAGCCCCGCCAGCGCACGAGGTGCCCGGGATATATACACGAATGGATCACCCCAGGGCTCCTACAACATCTTCATCACCCCCCGCGATGTGCGCCACGGAGTCTCCGACTGTCCACCTCGTCCTACGCACCAACAACGGACGACAGCCTCTGTACCCGCCTAGTTCTCCGTCATATGCGGCTTGCGAACCCCCGGACTCTTGCCGTCCATCGTACGGAGCCGCTATCTCTCCCAAAGACGTCTTTCGCTTCATACCACGTCTGGCGCACCGACATCACCCTCGCCGCCTTGGACGAAGCAGCACCAACGCCGTTTGGCCGACCACCGTCGCCAGACCAATGCGCGAAAGCAATCCACGGCTGCGGAAGGCGGTCAAAGCGCGCTGTGGCCGCAATCGGCCAGGTATCACGGTGATGCGTCAAGGGAGGACAATGGGAGGAAACGGGGTGCCCCCGATAACGGGCGCGACCCTTGATTTCGAACCAACCCCGCTGCTCAGGTGGGCGGCTCCCTGCCAACAGCGAGCCCTCCATTGACCCACCCTCTCCTCCTCAGAGTACCAAGGATACTCACCAACGTATTATTCTGCAAAGGAACATTGTAGAGGGGAGAGAGGGCGACCAAGCATCGGGGGACAGAGTCCAAGAGCATGTGCTCCCGGAGGACAGGCGCCTCCAAAGCGGCAATCCGGCTATTCCGGGGTACGTGGCCTGCAGCACCCGCGGAGCTCGATCGGGTGCACCTCGCCCAAAACTTGACAAAGAAGGCAAGTGTTTGGTGTGTCGCTATTTGCACACCAGCCGGCTACCAAGCGTTATAAAGCCCGCCTTTGCGCGGCCTCGTTTCCCCCCTCACCTTTGACCCGTTCCACTACGATTATCCGCGTCGCCCCCGGCGTCCCCCGCGACCTCTCGCCCCCGTCCGCGACGCGCAACAAAACTACGTCCAGCAACATATCGGCATCCAAGCAACAGCAACACCAAGAACTCAACAACAACAACACCGACATCGAGAAGACGTCCCCCCGCAAGATCTAGTCCACCAACGACCACTGTATCCATACCCCTATTCCCCAACCCATCCACACTCTCTCCACGATCTCGACAACAATGTTCTCCCCCCAGCGCCCCGTCACCCACCTCCGGAGCCCGCAGAAAGTCGCCCGCCCCTACGGCCAAACCCGGCTCCCCCAGTTCCACCCGCGCAAGGCCTTCCCCGCGCCCGCGCCCACCCCGCACGACCTCCGAGGCGCCCGGCGCGCACACATACACATGCAGAACGAGAACGCCCCGCACTCCGCGCCGCCCACCCCGCGCCGCAAGCCGCGCTCCGAGGGCACCGACTACCCGTCGCCCGCCGAGCTCCAGAACGGCCGCTTCCTCGCCGCGCCGCCCAGCCGCCACGCCCCCCCGCCGCCGCCGCTCGTGGGCGACCAGATCTACATCAACTGCGCGGACGCGACGCAGCCGTTCGTCGACGCGCTCACCGCGCTCGGCCCGCTCGAGGCCGCGGACCAGCTCATGCTGCAGCGGCTCGCGAAGATCCGCGCGGCGGGCATGATGCGCCAGGCGTACCACCGCGAGGCCGCCGTCGTCGAGGCCGCGATGGCGGAGGCGCAGGCCGCGCACGCGCACGCGCCGGAGCCGGAGCGCGTGCGCAACATGGAGCTGCGCGCGGCGGCGCTTGCGCGCCGCCGCAGGCTGCAGGAGCAGGCGGAGAAGGAGAAGGAGAAGGAGCGGAGGGAGCGCGAGCGGGTGGTGCGGGAGGAGGAGGAGCGGAAGGAGCGCGAGAGGAAGGAGCGGGAAAGGCGCAAGCGGGAGGAGGAGGAGGAGCTGGCGCGGTGGCAGGCTGCCGTGCGCGCTGCGCGCGAGCAGGAGCGCGCCCGCCGGCGCGCGGAGGAGGAGAGGCGTGTGCAGGAGGAAAGACGCCGTCGGGAGGCGGAGGAGGCGGAGCGGCGGCGGCGCGAGGCGGAGGCGGCGGAGCTCGAGCGTATCCAGGAGATGCAGCGCCGTCGGATGCAGGAGGCGTTGGCGCAGCAGCGCCAGGAGGCCGAGATGCGTCTGCGCTGGGAGGCGTTGCAGCGCGAGCGCGAGCAGCAGATGAAGGAGGAGCAGGCGAAGGCGGCGAGGGAGGCGGAGGAGGCGGCACGCCGGGCGCAGGAGGAGCAGGCGCAGCGGGCGCGGGAGGAACAGGAGCGCGAGCAGCGCGCCGCCGAGGAGCGCGCCGCGCGGCAGTTCTGCGACCTGTACGAGATCAAGTGGGCGGAGCTGAAGACGAACAAGACGCTCGCGCACGTCGTCGGGTTCCACGAGTTCCCGTTCCCCGTGTTCGCGCTGCAGCTCGCGGAGCCGGGCGAGGTGACGCTGGAGCGCGTGCGCCAGTTCGTGTTCCACCCGTTCCGCGGGGCCGTCGCGGGGCGGACGCCGCGGGAGGTGCTGAAGGCGGAGGTGCTGCGCTGGCACCCGGACAAGTTCGAGCATCTGATCGGGCCGAAGGTGCGCGAGGAGGACTGGGCGCGGACGAAGGAGGCGGCGGGGCTCGTCGCGCGCTGGGTGACGACGCTGATGGCTGAGGTCTGAGGCTCCCGTGGTCGGACGACTGGACGACGGTGCATGGTCTATTTCTTCTCATTTTGGATCCGACTCTTGCTGTACGTATAGAATCACGCTGTAGCATATCTCCCTTCCGCCCCCTTCCCCCACACTCGTTCTTCCTTTCCAGTATACCTCCATATCATCCCACACTCCTTAAACTCTCCGTGCTGTATCAACGAGGTTATCCATAGAATGCCATCTTTCCTATATCACACCGCCCGTCATTCGCGTGCCACCATCCCAGTAGTGCACCAAACGAACTTGGTAGGGGGTAACGTTTGGGACGACTACAAGTCGTCCAGGCCTATGATGCGGAGTGAGACTTCGCTCCGCGGCTTGCCCCTCGCACGCCAACACGGCACAAGCGGCTCGTCGCTTGATCGAGGTTTGACCATGAGGCACGCACAACGTCGTCACGGCGTTTCTCGTAAAATCGAGCATCCTCATTCAAGTTACGATTCGCTTTGGCCGTCTTCCCAGTATTTAGCTTTCCTTGTATATCTTGCCTCTTTCCACCTCCCTCCACCTCCCTTCTCACCCGCGTGCTCCAAAGCTCGAGCCCGAGTTTCAAACACCCACCCTTGCAGTGGGCCGCTCTGTCTCAGGCTGTTTGCGGTGCTGCCCCTCATCATACATGTGCACTCGCCTCCGCCGGCCTGGCCCCGGAAAGGGGGTTCTATTCTCCTCTCCCTCCCTTCCCGAAGTCCCGTAAGAGCGGTGGGGACACAATCCGGGGATATCCGTCCCGCTCGCCCACTCACTCGCAGGAAGCCATACATTGGTCACGGTATTTCGGAGACGGGCACACATATCCCGCTCCCCCGTGGAGCAGCGTTTGAGCTGTACTGTCCACAGTCGTTCCCTGCGTACGTGAGCAGCACGAGGTCTCGTGTGCGTTGACCACTCGAGGAGCTAATAGTGTTACAAACTAAGCATTGGTCAAAATCGATCTTAACAACGCGGTTGCGTAGCCGCTCAACGACCCCCATCGTGATTGATTACCGTTTCGAGATCGACACTGCATAGCCACAGTGTATGCCCCAAGAGACGCCGCCGCTTGTTTCCGCCCATCCCTCCGGCATCATGCACATGCATCAATATTTCAGCACGCGAATCTCCAGACAATCTACCCTCGTGCGGCTTGAGCTTGAGATGCACCTCGCAGCGCAGATGTCATCGTCTAGAACCCGCCCGTGGTGTACGGGATGAGGAAAGCCCTCGTACAAGTTACTCACAGGTGGAGTCGAGCACGCATGACATCATCCCGCCAAGCGTGACGCGCTGCCGGCGTGGGTGGAGCACGCACGACGGCGCTGGCGCAGCAGAGGAGCAGAGGATCCGGAGCATGCTACAAGCTAAGGAACGTCAACGCGTCACTGCGCACTGCATGCAGCGCTGTTCCTTGGGGCCGCACAGAAGTGCGAGCGTATATAAGTGCGGCGGGGGGGCCGTGCCTCTCTCTCATCAACATAACCTCACCACACCCTCGACTCTTTCGCTTTCTCTTGCACCACACACGCATCGTATAACTCACGACTCTCACGAAAGCTACACGAGCATCCTCACGCACAATGGTACGTACGCTTCCTCCATCCCTGTCCTGCGAGGCATGTAACTTCACAGGCGCAGCGGCTAACCACACGCACGCTTTTTGCAGGGATCCATCTTCTCCGCCATCGGCTCCGCGATCAACGCGATCATCTCCGCCATCGCGAACGTCATCGAGACCATCGCGAACGTCATCGAGACCATCGTCTCCGCCATCGTCACCGTACGTCCTGTCCTCCCCCTGCCCCCCTCGCAGCCACATACTGCATACTGCATACTGACACTTGCTCGCCAACAGGTCCTGGTCGCGATCTGGGACGTGATCGTCGCGATCCTCTGTTGCCGCTGCTTCAGCCGCCGCGGGCGCGGCACCTCCGGGGGCACGCGCACCACGGGCAGACGGCGCGGGGGCGGGTTTGGCCGCCGGAGAGCGGGGGCGACGTATTAAGCTCCGTCTCGCGGTTCGACGCTCGGATGTAGGCGGTAGACCTGAGAACTGTATGTATAGGGGCGAGAGATGGTGATACCCTGCTGTAGTTATAGTTATTTGCTCGTAATGCGTACGCGCTATGGTTCATATTCACGATTGAACTGCTGATTTGTGGTGTGTGTTGAGCTGGTGAATGTTGGACCACGGTGACAGTAGGTCAAACTTTGGGCTCGCAGCGCTCGCTCGGCCTCTCATGCACATAGCCCAAGTGACCCATGGAAATGATAGCGATCCAATGCAAGGACGGTTCAGCTGTTCTGATAGAACGACTCGGGGGGAGATCACTTGAATGAAAGCAACGCCAACCAAACGCTGATATTCCATCGTTGCCAAATTTTAGCAAGTCCCGCTTAGCTCAGCTGGTAGAGCGCGTCACTAGTACGGTCCAATCGTGTAATGACGAGGTCAGTCGTTCAAGTCGGCTAGTGGGAATTATTTTTGCCGTATCGAACAGTGGGCGGACCGGGGATGCCGATGGGCGCTTGTCTTCCGTTTGATACTCCCGCCTCCTCCGAGCGAACGCCGCTGTCTTGTGCATGTGAAGTTGGAACGTTTGAACTGCAACCCCAGTACCTACGCGTACGGACCAAAATCTTAGTTAATGCCGGGCGGGACTCTTGGTATGAGGGCGTGCGTCATCAGCGAGGTGAGATCATATGGTGAGTTAGTTGCTACTTTGATCAGAGGTACCCCTTACACATCTTTCGCAATCAGACTCTGACCGGCTTGTGACTCGTGAAGCAGGCAGTGGCTCGTTACTGAGCGAGCAGAACCCTTTCGAGGACCGAAACAAGAGGTGAACACTGGATGGGAGTTGTACAACAGGTCGGCCGAACGTTTACCTCGCGTCTCAATTTTTGGACCCATCTTAGATTGTTCTGAACGGTCTGGTGCCCGCCGTGCAAGTTTCGTGAGCTGCAACATTTGCTGTGATCATGCGGGCATCAGGTAGGTTTGCCAATGCACTGCTCCTTGAAGAAGGCGAAAGTACCGTGTCAGTTAGCTATCCTCGTCGACGGTGCTCTGCAGCCTCGTGTCCGAAGCCTCGCCCTCCGCTCTCACGCGACTCCCATACGCTCCAGCGTGCAGTCTATTCGGACAGCTCGAGAACGTTCTCTGCCCCCCGCGTCGCGCCCGGCAGCAGTAGGCCACCGCGCCTGGGAGCTGCGCTGCCGGTCCTGGCCTCCGCTCTTAGCTCTAGAATCTGAACATCAACCTGCTGCCATACTGGGGCGCGCGCTAGGTGAGATCCCCGGGAAGAGTTTTCCTTGCGGTGCGCATCGATGCCGAGTGGCTCAACGCTGGAAGCTGGATGGCCGGGTGGCTGGCGCTTTGGCCCTCGCCGCAGTGCACCGCGCACTGTCCACGCGGACGGGACAAGCCGCAGGCCCGAGCGTCCAGCGCGCGTCCGGTGGCCCCTTCGAAGGCTAACGCGCTGCCAAACGCTCCAGCGACGCCACGCCGATGCAGCGCCACGCCGTCCTGCATTCAGGCGTGCGACCCAGCAGCGGGGCGTGGCCGCCCTCGGCGAATCCTCTCCCTTAGTGTGCATCGCAGGCTGATCCGGGCGCGCGTGCCTTCCCCGCACGGCCGTCTTTGTGATCGCGATTGTCCTCCTCGTGGGGCCGGCCGATGGCCATGTCTGCTGTTGGCGCGGGCCAGGGCTGCTGCTCGCTATACAAGTCGCGTCCGCCGTCCGCCTCGTTCCCCCTTCTCGCTCTCTCCTCCTCGCTGCCCCGGCTCCTCGCTCGCGCCTTCTCCCTTCCGTCCCTCCCCTCCCCTCCCCTCCCGCCACTCCTTCACCTTCATCTCCCCCGCCCCATTACACTACTCACGACCGCACCATGCTGTTCTCCACCCCCCCGTCGCTCTGCGCTCTCCTCCTCACGCTCCTCCTCCTCGCCGCGCACACGCCCGCCGCCGCCCTCAGCATCCCCCGCCCCTCAAGCTCAAGGCGCCCCCGCGCGTGCAGTCCCTCCGCGCCGCCACGCACGACTCGTGGACGAACGCCCAGCGCCTCGCCGTCGGGCTGCCCCCGCGCGCGCCGCGCGCCCAGAAACGCGCCCCCTCCACGAACACGCACACGAACACGAACCCCGGGCCCCTCGAGCCCGCCCCGGTCAGGCGCTCCGCCCCAAGTCCTAGTGCGAGCCCGTTCGCGTACGCCAAAACGAGACCGTGCGCCCCCTCTCTTTGTGTTCATCGCTGAGAGCGCGCGTACTGACCGTGCCCGACGCGTCGCAGGCTGGTCGAGACGGCGTACGCGGGGCACATCGTCGCGCGCTATACGGGCGCGGACGCCGCCGTCGCAGGCTCCGTGCGCGCCTCTGCCTCCGGTGTGTGAGTACCTCCCTCCTCCGCTGCTGCCTCATCTCGTCTCCCGTCGGGGGCACTGGGCGCGCGATCGCAGCATCGCGCGTGCCTGATTTTCATCTGTCGTCATGCGCTGCCAGTGCCGTGTGCCCATCATCACCGCGATGTGTACTGATACTGCTACACACTGACAGGACCCTTGGCGGCGACGCGGACGGCGCGCACATCACGTTTGCGACGGCGGGCCCGAGGGCGCTGTTCAGCATCAGCTCGCTCGGTGCGGTGGTGCGCGTTTTCCTTGCTATCCTACACCCGTTCGCACACTAACGGGGTCGCTGCGGTTTCGGCCTTGGGTTATGCTAGAGCGATGCGTCCGCGCAGGAAATAGGAACCGACACGACCTCCTTCATCGGCGCATCGGGCACAGCAGCGCTCGGCGCCGGATCTCCAAGGTATGTAGTACCCTACATACATGCATACACTTTACACCTTCCCTTCTTCCACCGCCACACTCGTGGCTTCTGGGGTCTGAGATCTGACAGCTCGCTCACTCGCGCTTCTCTTCCTGGCGATAGCGCGGTCCTGCTGAACAGCGTCCCACAAAGTGAGTACTTCCCACCTATCACCTACTCCACCCTATGCCGTTCTCGCCCCTCGCGTGCCGTACACCTGCGGGGTGTGGCGTCCGCGCGGCCCCCCTGCGCCGTGTCCGTAGTCACTAGCCACTAGTTAGACTCAGACTCGGACTCGGGGCTCGGGGCTCGATGCCCTAGCGCGTCCGGGGATGCACCACGGGGTACCACTCCGCGCGCGCGCTCCGATTGCGATCGTAGCCCCCCCCCCCTCCTGGACCCTTGCAGTGACGCGCGCGCACGAACCCAAACCCAAACTTACGCGAACCCAAACTTACACGAACCCATACTGACGCGCACCCCCCACCCACAGCATCCGCACACGCCCGGCCAGCCACGACCGGGAGCGAAAGCGCGATCTGGCTGTTTGACGCGTCGACCGGCGCGCTCACCGGTGCGTCCCTCTCTGTCTCCGTCTCCTCCTCCCTCCTCCGTTCTCCCTTCTCTCCGCATGGGCGCTGACTTCTGCTCTTTGCGCTCGCGTGCATTCATCACACGCCCCAGCCCACTGGGTGAACCCCGACGGCTCGCACCCGCGCACGCGCGTCGCCGCGCGCGCGCGCGACGGCGCGCTCGTGCTCACGGGCGACGTGGCCGCGTATAACGCCGCGGCGCCGGGGCCGGGGGATGTGGTGCGGGAGGTGGTGAGTCGTGGTTTTGCTGTTCACTGCACGGCGTGAGCTGATGCTAGATACCCTGCAGACGCTGCACTTCGTCAGTGACTAGACGCGAGCGCAGAACCCCGCGCGCGCGCGATTCGCGTTCCGTACGGCCGCACGCCCAGCCCCGCCTCGACTTAGACCGATGACGGTGACGGTAACGAAACGATGCAAAACGCGCAGACGAGAACGACATGAAAGAAACGGTGTACGACGACGAGATGTGTACGCGCCTCAACGGCTGGGAGACGACGGACTTGACTTGACTTGCGCGCGGCGCCCGTCCTGCTTCCTGCGCCAAGGTTACTGCCTTTGCGGGCATGTGGGGTGCATGGAAGTACGACGGTGACGCACGCGCGCGCTCCCCCTTCTCCTACCTTCCCTCCCTCCGATGTAGAACCCGAACGTGGAACCCGAACGTGGACTTCCCGGTGGTGTACCGTACTTCCCTGGACTTGGACTGTTTCTCTCTTTTTACTTCTTATACTCCTTCCGTGCTCCGTGGCGTTTGCGTTATCCTTCCCTCCCTATATTCCTACCCTTGACATTTTCCCCCTCGGAGGCCGGATCGACCCCGTTCCTGCCTGCCTGCATCCGAGTTCCACGCCCCCCCTCCCGAACCCTTATCCCGCGTCGCATGGACGATGCACTCCCCTTCCATCTCTATTTGTTCCTCCTTTCTCTCGGACCCCGGACGCTGCCCCCCCCCCTCCCCCTCTTATTCGCGCTTATTGCTTATTGTGCCCCGTCCGGACAAGTTCGTAATTGTAATACGGACACTCCGCCGCCACCGGCGGGTGCTCGGACCTGTGGATACTTTGCGTAGTTGTTTGGTTTCGATCGGGCCGTGCGTAGGGTAGTGTGTGTTGTTGTACGTTCGCTGCTTCTTGGATGTATAGACTCGGAATGTGTTATTGTGGGCGTTATTGTTGGAGGATCTCGCTGGCGCCGCGGGTGGCCGGAGCGTATTGCACATGGTGAATACGAGGCGTCGTGCTGATATATTCTGTCGAGCAATCGATTGTACATGGTGTCAGCATGTACGAGCTCTTTTGTTTATGATCGCGACTTGCATGACTATCAACGACGCTCAGTAAGTCGGAGCAGGCGATTGCACCGACGGCAACAGCCGGCGACGGATACTAATGTGAACATTAAACGCCTGACTCAGCCGCTCTTAGAGCGGTCAACTGAACTAACAGTGGCAGCTCATCCTCATTGACCCCAGCACCCCACGGCCATCTTCTGTGAGTGTGTGAGCATCTGATCACTTATATCAACGCTAATCCGAGCTCATGTTCTGGCAGTGTTGAACATAATCCGACCGAAGACATGTCGAACCACTCACAGCCTGAGGGTGGTCAACGGCCATGGGTTTCCAACTCCAACTCTTCTCGCACATCTAGCAGCTACGGCGACGTGATACCCAGGCATGGATATCCTGCTCTAGACGGGGCGGACGAGGAGCGTTCCACCCCCCGCTCACCCTCGCCCGACAACCTCGGCCCCATCCGCGAGCGCGTCGCGCAAACAATCGTCCTCCGCGCCACCCGCGACGCCGAGCTCGTCGACGGCACGAAGATCGGCGTCGTCCTCACGCTCCCCTACAGCGCCGGCGAAGAGTTCCTCAACACCATCGCCTCCGAACTAAAACGCGTCCTCGCCCCCCGGCAGCACCCCTACCTCTTCGTCCTCGCGCAGCCGCAGCCGCAGCCGGGCCTCAGCCCCGTGCTCATCTGCAGCTCCGCCGCCGCGCTCGCCGAGCGCGCCGGCATCCTCGTGCGCGCCAAGTTCGCCGGCCGCGTCGCGCAGCACGACCTCGTGCACGGCCGCTGGGGCGCGCTCGTGCGCGACCTCGGCACGCGCACGTTCGACGAGCCCGCGCTGTGGGACGCCGCGCGCAAGGCCGCGCGCGCGCCGCTCGACCCGCTCGACCCGCCGCCCGGCGCGCGCAGCGTCGCGCAGCTGCTCGCGCACGCGCGCGCGCGCCTGCAGCGCATCTCGCCGCGGGCGGCGTTCGCGGAGCTGCAGGACCGCGCGCTGCTCTGGCCGGTCGTGCTCGTCGACATCCGGCCGGAGGCGCAGCGCCGCGCGTGCGGGGGCATCGCGGGCGCGCTCGTCGTGGAGCGCAATGTGCTGGAGTGGCGCTTCGACCCGCGATGCGCGTACCGGCTGCCGATCGCGGATCGGTATGATTTGCGGGTGATTGTGATTTGCCAGGAGAGCTATACGTCGTCGCTGGCGGCGGCGGCGCTGCATGATCTGGGGCTGCTGAATGCGACGGATGTTGTGGGCGGGTACGCGGCGTGGAAGGAGGCGGGGTTGCCGGACGAGGTGGAGATGGCGTCGAGTGCGCCGCCTACGGATGGCCGGCTCTCTGTCCCTGTGGAGGCGTGAGGACGGACTCAATATGACTTATCATTTGTATGCTTGCATCAGGAGGAATACTCACTCACTCACTCACTATAGCGCCCGATCGCCTTTCATCAACCCCGTCACCTTATTGTTTCCTCTAGGGCACATCGGCCATCTGGCACGGTTCCACGAGGTTGTGTGTGTACAGACAACTGCAGGACATCTTCTCTTCTGCTTCGTTTTGAAAGATCCCGCTGACAAGTGAAGAAGCACTATGACAAGATGGGACAATTGGCGTAGTGCTACGGGCTCCCACTGGCACTCACGGGAACAAATACTGGTGAGACGTGCGGTGTCAAGGCGACGTCCAACCACGTATCTGGGATGTTCAAGTAGTCAAAACTTCCGCTGGCTGACCGCGCTTATAAGCGCGGGTGTCGACACGAACACGAACCACAGATCCAGCGTCCCCACTCCGTCTACGAGTACTCTAACTGCACTATCCGTGATATGCCGTCCCCCAGTTCAATTCTAAACATCTTGTAAGTGTTCTCAATTGGTGAATAAGTCGCTAATGTATTGACCGCTTTGTTTTATGCAGCTGGACACCGTCAAAAAAGAATCGAGAACTTGAGGCTGACGATGAATTTGTACGCGAGAGGCCTCCAGGCACGGCCAGCCCGACCTTGTACCATGTCTCCAACTTTCTATATAGCTTGGCGGCCCCTGACGACGTCTTCATACAGCTCTGAAAGCTATAGAGCCGCTGCCCGCTCCGTCGGGGCGCCCGCCGCCCACCCGTTGGAGGCTTCCCCTAGACGCGAACCGCACATGGAGGAGATGTATGTCCATACAAACCACCTCAACTACTGCCCACCATTGAACGAACATCCTCTACAGTTTAGATGAACTGGACCCGTACCATCATGCGACAGACCCCGAGGACGATCTTGAAATTGAAGGGTGGTCACCCGAGGACCAGCCGGCCAGCCTGCCAATTGCTGGTCCCTCGTCCGCACAAGCGGTCGCCGGTCCCTCTTCTGGCAGGAGTCCCAGCGGTGCCAAATCCCGCATGTCGAGCACCACAGTCGCGTCCCCACACGGTGGCTCGGGAAGTACCTGGATACCATGGTTTGGCAAGCGTTCGCCGACGTCCTCCGACATTCTGGGAACGCCACGCTCCGGCACCTTCGGGTCGCTGCCGCTCCCCTCATGGCCCGCCACGCCGAGCAAGCCACCGCGTCAGAAGGAGGAGGGTACACCCGGGGAGGCCCGTCTGAGGGGTTTGTCGGAGAGCACCTTCCGCGACTCTTCGTACCCAGCCAGCCCAGGCTACGGCGGACCGGAACAGCGCACCGTTGCACTGAAGGATCTCGAGCTTCTAGCGCCACCTGCCCCTGCTCCCAACATCAGAGTCGCTGCTCCTCAAGCTGGTGGCCCTGTCCAGGACGTGGCACCCCAGCAGCCGGCACCCCAGCAGCCGGTGGCACCCCAGCAGCCGGTGGCACCCCAGCAGCCGGCGGCAGGCCCATCGCCGTTGCGTCGGTCGAGTCGTGTACAGGCCAATGTCGGCAAGAAGCAGCAGTCTGAGGAGCTGGCCGCTGACAGCAGCAGTTCAAGTTCTCCCGACGACAGCGGAGATGATTACAAGCCGTCTGCCGTGGGTCCAATCCGTCGCGTGCGCGGGGCATTGAGAAGGCTGAAAGCGACCTTCACGACGAAGAGAGCCCCGAAGAAGGAGGCACCGAAGAAAAAGGCACCGAGTCCAAAGAAGGCGGCTCCGAGAGCCCAAGCTGCCAAGACTCCCCAGGCTCCCCAGGCTTCTTCCTCCCGGGACGTGGCGGTTGCTGGCCCTGTCCATCATTCAAGCCGCCTGTTTGAGAAACTGCGGGAAACAATGAGTAAGAAAGATGTGTCGCAAGAGCCTGAGGAGGCCCCTGCCGGGGATCTTCGCAGGAGCAGCCGACTCGGAGATGCTACCCGCAGTGCGTCCACTCACAGGCTGCTTGCGCCCAACGCACAGGCTCCGCCGCCGCGAGGCTCTTCCGCGGCCGGAGGCTCTTCCACGGCTGGAAGCTCTTCCACGCGGGGAAGAGAGGAAGCGCAATCAGCTTCTGCCAGCACCAGTCGTCCAACTACCCGTGTGCAAGACTTGGCAAACAAACGGCGTGCGAGCGATCGCTCTCTTACCACCTCTACTAGAAAGCCCCGAAAGCGGTAGATGCCTGCCCTGCTCCATCGGAGTCCGGCAGAGCTAATTGGCACTGAGCTGGCTCAGTACCACTGCGCGCTTTGAAGTGATATTTGCTGTAATGCACTGTTAGGTCCTCCATGCCATCACGTTAACGTTGATCGCTACCGTGTAGTCTACCTATGCCATGATTTAGCTTTTTCTCGCAGAGGATATACCAGTCTAGTACTGTACATGTATATGGTGGCTCATATGTGTACGTAGACTCACCCTTTGATACCTCGAATTGGCCAGTCGTGCGAAAGTTTGAAGGTGTTTGGTACGCAAACTTTGTAGTATTAGAAGGAGAGTTGACCTTGAAGCTTCGAGTGTTAACAATACTCCACCGATGCATCAGTGTTTACATATTACCGAAGTGATCTTCCAGATTCTCTCTGAGCTTGACGGCCATGTCTACGACTCTAGGAATACTTGCCCACGTCGAATCCTTCACCGTCAGGAGAGCGCTCTTCGCGCGTTCGCCAGCCTTGCGCGGACATGTCAGACACTCAAGGAGCCTGCCTTGGACATGTTGTGGCGAGAGATACCCGATATATTTGTGCTAATCAGACATCTCCTACCTGAAGGCCTTCTGGAATACGAAGAATCGTCAAAGACACTAGTAAGATTCGTCTCCATAACGTTGTTTGAAATCATATCGCCGACGAAATCGATCCTCTCGTACGTTCTCAGACGCTTATCGAGGAGCCTACCGCCGATGTATGGTCGAGGTTAGATCCCTACGTCGCACGAATACGCGCTGTGGGAATCACCCTTCCCTCTGGGGCCGTCGATAGAGCATTGGACGAAGAGACAATACTCCGGCCACTTCAGCGTTACTTGAGTACAAGCGCAGCAACCAACGACTTGCTTATTCCTCACCTGAAACACGTGGTGTATCAGCCTTTCTGGACGAGCGAGTCGTATTCAAGGCTTCTTCTGCATCCATACCTCCAGAGACTCGAGCTCCCGGCGGTTGCTTATGCGGTATGTTGCAAACTATATGCTATATAATTGATGATTTATCACTTCACGTCAGACGAATCGGGAGCTGGTACCAATGGCCCAAAGTATGGCGCGTTTTGAGGCGCTGGCCCCGCATGTTCTTCCATCACTCCGTGCGATGCATTCTCTCGAAGCTCTATGGGTGAAGTCTGCGTTACTCGACCAGAAAACGTTCACTCACCTCAAGGCCCTGTCGTCGCTGACTTCCCTCGCGTGGGAGGCCGATTGGGGCGGCGTATGGTTTGCGCCCCGGGCTGTGACACACACACGTGGATTTGCGCGCCTTCGCCAGCTTTCGATCTCTATTGAGCACGGTTCAGGACCCTTACTACTCCTCAGATGTATTGACTCCCTGTTCCTGAGGGACGTGAACATCTATCTGGAGTACCTGTACATGGAACCGGGGACGGCCGGCCACTGCCTTCAGATGCTTTTCAGAGAAGCGGAAAAGTTTCACTCACCGGAACGTATCACCGTCGTACTGGGAGAAGCACAGGAACGTAGGATCAACATCAGCGACGCAACCCCTGCCGCCTTTGTCCATCAGTTGAACGGCGACGTGCAATGCATTCTTCTCCAGCCCATCTTGTCTATCACGACTTTGCGTGTCCTAGAAGTGGGGATCAACGTCGTCTTCGAAGTGGCTCCGGAGTCCTTGCTCGAGCTCGCGGACAAGCTGCCTCACCTCGAATCCCTGCGCCTCACCCCCTCCCTGCGCGGCGGGTTCGCATTTGCGCGCGACAAGGATCCCGAGGCCAGATTCCACATTCCAGACCTGGCGACACTCGCTCTGTTTTCCCAGCGGTGCACGAATCTAGTGAAGTTAAGCCTTGCCGTACAAGGCCTTCTGTTCACAGACGCGCATCGGTGGGCCGCCGAGATGGTGCACTCGCGTTCAGCCCGCATACGCACTCTGAAGCTGTGGACTACGGCTCCGGCCGGAGACACCCCCGACGAAGACTTTGTCCAATTCTTTGTCGATTCGTTCCCGGCACTGGAGGAACTCTGCGTGGTACTTCCCTTCCGGCCCGCCGATCCCCTGAGCCGCGAGCCGATCGCTAGGGAAAAGGCGTGCTCCCGATGGGAGTGTGTTGCGCGCGGCGTGACGTTGTCTAAATCCACGGGAATGGGAGAGGACTGTGCGATGGGGAGTGTCGAATGGAGGGTCGTATGAGTTTCATCGTATTGATAGATATCAGCGTATCGAAAGATACCGAAGATACTGCAAAACACTCACAAGTTCGGTCTCCTCTTCGTCCGTCTGCTATGTATATGATCGCCCGCCCTCCGCGCCTATGTCAATCAGTGAGCAAAATACATAAAAGTCCTACCGTACTACTAGCTGGTGCTCTAGTATCCCCAGGCTACACTTCAACATAGGCGTCCTGTATGGCTTCTATGTATCATTTGGTAACATTTGGAACGTGAGCCAGCGTGGCGGCGTGCGGAGAGACCCCAAAGCTAAATGCAAGGACCAAGCTTGAACCACTCGCAACAGGCGTCACCCGTTATGGAAATGGCCGACGGTCGTTATAGCGCCCAAGCCTTGTCTTTCTTTCTCCACGACACAATTGTTCGAGTTCTTGCAACAGAGAGACCGGAAAATCTCATGGAAGCACTACGTAATTGATAAAGAAAACACTATGTCGTCGACACTGCTCAAGGAATCACCCTCGCCCGCCACGGCGCTGTGATGAACGGCAGACACGTCACGGAGTCAAACCCACTGAACCACGCACATCCGATACTGTAAGTATCAGGCCCAGAGGGTCCGCCAAGAGCTCATTTGTGGTTATCATGGAATTGCTGAAGGTTCAAGCGCCGCGGCCGGACACCAACGGTGGCGCCTGGACTCGCTCTGCCAGATTGTGCCAATTGTTCCATGTTTTCGACCAGCGTGGAGTGGCAAACGCTTTTGAGACACATGCTGTCAAGGCGATGCTGTGGCGCGCATTTTCTCCGCAGAGCAGGTTAAAACCCCCGGTGTCCACGTATGTATATAGCCGTGCCGCAGGACAGGAGCGACATCCAACTTCTCCCCTCCTCTTCGAGATACTCTCATCCTACTCGCAATATGCTCTCCCGGTTTGATACGGTATCATCTATTTCGTGAGTGATTAGCATACTGAAGTGTAGCCGTGAACGTATTGATCGTTTTATTTTGCACAGTGAGTCGAACAAGACTGAAGAACCTGTTGATGACCACTTGCCCCGACACAACGCACTCAGCCGTACTGTGTATGTTGCCGTCACACTCTACTTTGAAGTCCCTAATGTCGCATTGCATTGGCAGGTCTGAAGCGATGAACGACGCATACCGCCACTTCTCAGAACTCAGTGCGGTTTCGCATGTTCCTCGCAGGGATCCCTCGATCTCTGAGATGTATGTCCCTACATGCCCCATTTCTTATATCTCACTCTTCAACGATTCTCTACAGCGTAGCTGAGTTGGACCCTTACAAGGACGCCTACGCCGACGACGACGTGGACGAGTGGCCCGAGGACGAGCCTTCCAGCCAGCTGGACGCCACCTTCTTCGCCCAAGCCGCCCCATCGCACAATGCCGCAATGATACCCGTGCGCATGGACAGTTTCTCGCAGCCTTTCAGACAACCCCTTCGCTCGACGGTCTCCCAGATCCTGGGACCGTTGCCCCCCGTTGGCTCTGTCCTCGAGTCAGCGCCACCACCCGACTTCTCCTCCTACACCGCGCCACTGGCGCCACCAATGGCTCCCATAGCGGAGGCCCGTGAACACTCCCAACTGTACGAAGATGGAGAGGAAGCCGACGATGTGGCCGAGCCGCTTGCGCTGTCTGAGCTCGTGCACCTGCGGGAGGATACGCCCACGCCGGATGCGCGTCGTCGGAGCAGCGTCGCCGCTCTCCACAGGGCGAGGACTCTCCCTGTCGCGATGAACATAGCGCGATCGCGGGCTCTGTCGCAAGCTTTTGACAGAGGTTCTTCTACGCAGAACGTGGGTGAGCGGTCGTCCGCGGGCCCGATACGCGGGCCGCGCCACACACGGGACAAGGTCTACGAGGTGGCGTATGACAAGTACTCCGCCAACGCTTCTTCTCGCAAGCATAGCACTGGGAAGTAAACGGTGTGCCTCTTGCTCTGGGGTCGGCTCACGTTCCCAGAAGCCTCCTGCATGATTTTCCTATAAATTGGTCTATATCTCTCACCATCGCCTCTCAGGACGAGTCTCAAGGACGTCCCCCACCCACTCCTTTCAGATTTGTATCTCTCCCCTCAAATAACGCCTTCTTGACCCCGTTTTGGTTGTCTTCAGCTGTGTCACCTATCCCCTGTTGGTCGCTATCATGTATACTCGCGTTATGGCCGCTTTGTATCCCAATGCATATGATTCATCGCTCGCTAACTAGTTCCTCGTGCAAGACAAATGGGTATCATATCTAACTCTAAGCTTTGTCAAAGGACCTCAACGCGCCAAGCCTCTGCTCAATCCCAATCCCGTTCAACGCTTCCTCGTCTATCAGCTTCTCCAAACTCGGACCCCCGGACAACGGCTCCGGCAAGTACGCCCCGCGGGTCGGCGGGCTCCCCGCCGCGCCCACGAACGGCGATCGGGCGCCCTCACCCATATTCGGGCTCCCGACAAGCTGGCGCTCGCCCCATCCGCGAGAGAGAATCTCGCTGACCTTCGTGAGAGCAGATCCCCGCGCCTCGTACCGCTGCGCGGGTGTGCCCCGCCCTGCGGCCGAGGGCGCGTCGACGGAGTCCGCGCTGTCGTTCCGCTCCACTGTCGCAGGGCGCGCGGGGGTCGCCGCCTTCTTCGTGGGCGTCTTCTTCGTAGGCGTCTTCTTCAGGTGGCCGCGATAGGGCGACGCGCTGTCCGTGGTGGGGAATGGGAGCGGCGGCGGTGAACGCTGGGTCTTGAGCCGGTTGCGCTTCTCGCCACTCGCGCGCGCCGCGTCTGGGGTGGAACGCGCGCCGGGTCTGCGCGCTGGCTCGGGCAACCGCAGGTCGAGAGAGGGGTTCGACCCGAAGTCAGGTGAGACGGCGCCGAAGAAGAGCTGAGAGTTGAGGGGCGGGGAGGTCACCAACGGTGGGCTTGCAGGAAGGATAGAGGAGTCGACGCGACTGAGCGGCAGCGAAATGTAATCCATATTCTCTGCCTTCTTGGGGGTCACGGGTCCCGATGCTGAACTCAGCTCCCGCATGGACGGGGACGGTGATGCGTAGGGGCTCCGCTTGTCCGCTTGGCTGCGCCGTACAGGTAAGGCGGTGAACTTGTCGTCCCTTCCCCGCTGCTTCGTCGGCGATGGCTGCCACGGGAGGTTCCACCCCCACGCCGGGACACCCTCCTTCGCTGGGCTCCGCATCGGGCTAGTACTGCGACTCGACGGTGCAGACATCAAGTCGCCTGAGATCGGATCCTCGACAACCAGCCGGAAGCCAGGGGGCGAGACAACGAGGTCGGAGCGGTTGCGGAGGAGGGTGGGGCGCCTCGACGGAGTGTCCTCGGCGGTCAATGTGCGCGCCGCGGATAGGCTGTCTACCACTTTCATGTCAGAGGAGTCGCGTTTGTGGCCTCTGCGTTTCCCAGTGGGTTCCCGCACAGAAGGGGTACTGTCGAGCTCGCCCGCGGTGCCGATATCGTCCTCGGTATCACCGCGTTCGTACTCTGCCGGTGCGCGTCGGAGGGTGCCGAATCGGAGTCGTTCGAGGATACCGCGCCGGATCGACTTGTGACGGAGAGTCTCGTACGGGACGAGGTCCTCGTCGTCGCTGAGCGCGCCGTAAGGATCTGGGGATGTGAGTCGCTGAGAGAACGTTGTCCGCGCGGTGCGTTGCCGCCCGAGGCCTCCAGCAGCACCCGCAGGGGTCCCTGAGGTACACGTCGGCTCGAGGAACGGATCATCCTCAGCTTCGTTGCGTTCCTCGGTGGCCGCGACAGGTTCTGCACGGCCGCGGGAAGACAACGCGCGCATAATCCAGCTGCCCTTCTTCTCTTCCGCAGGAGCGGCCTCGAGCAGCGGGCGTGTGCTCGACTGCGAAGGCCGCGTCAGATCCTCCTCTGCGAGGGGACCTGGGGTGAGAGTCGCTGCTCCTCGGAATCTCGAGGGCGGAGTGTAGCGGGGGCCAGGCTCCAAGGTTGCATCGCGTTGACGAGTCGACCCGCGTGTAGGCGCACAGCAATACAGAAGCCAAGTGCACAGACCACCCGCGACGGCACCCAGAACAGCGAAGAGAGGAGCCAGATATACCAGGTTGAACCCTTTGCCGCCTTTCGTCGCGGCGCTCTTAGCGCGTGACACGGACGTGGCACTGCTCGCTGGAGGGAGCGCAGTGATGTGTATGAGAGTATCCGAGGTGCTAGAGGTTGGGGAGGCGAGAGATGTCGAGGAGGCCATGTCGGGCGACACAGAGGTGAGGACGTCGACGAGCGCAGTAGTCGCCGTGAAGAGCGTGTCCGAGGTTGTGGTTGAGCCAGTGCTAGTTGATGCGCCCCAGGAAGGATATGGCCACCAGTTAAAGCTAGAGGTCGACGTTGGCAAGTCTTGTCTAGGCTCCGGCCGGTGTTCTGTCGCAGAAGGGGCGGCCGGGATGCATAGGTAGCCGGGGATGGTCACAGCAAGTACTATCACCAGGAGTAAGGACCTGTGGAAGGAAGATAGATGCGCTGAGTATATCCGCCCCATTGTGAGGATGTCAGGAAGGATCAACAACGGAGATGGAGGATGAAGGAAAACATAAAGCAGCTCGAGTATACCTTCCGTCAGCCGCCGTCACTCGAAAGGGGCTGACACGACGCCAAAAGCATCGTCGCGCGTAGTCCAGAGCCAAATTTCGCAGTAAGAGCAAGGTAATGATAACTCTGCATCGTAGAAAACGATAGGTGTGATGGGTCTCAAGAAGCCGGGTATTCACAGGGTGTAACTCGAATGTTGATATCAGAGAACAAGAGCTAGACCCAGGCATTTCATAGCAGACATATAGTTAGCCTAAGAGAGTGCCGGTCGGCGTAGTCCTTGCGTGCATTCAGAGCCACACGACGAGCGAGCGTGGTGGCAGGTTGCATGAGGTTGCAGGGATCTGAACTGCGTCGCTTGCCGACGCTTGCCAAAGATGGGCCTTGCGGCCGTTGCCGAAGATGCACGAGGCTACTAACCGCCAGCCGCTTTCAGTTCGAGTTGAATTTGAGCCACTGCCACGTCTCATCTCTCCCCCCGGGTTATATGTCTTCGTGCAGACCACTTTCAGCTACTATTACGCCAATAATCTACTCCGATAACACACACACAAAGCGATTGAAGCTTACTCTCAGCGCACAGGCGTCACGCTGACGCGTTGCTCTCCCGCGTCCTCTCCGCATCTCAGATCGAAGCAGTTGACCTTACTCTGTGACGGCGGGGCCTATCGATACGGGAACATCTGAAAAGCTGGGGCGCAACCGACAACAGGAAGACATGCTGCTACGTCTTCGAGAAGTTTTCAAGTAGTATGACGATGAGTTGCTAGGCTTGATGCAATACGATGTCCTAATCTAACAGATGAGCGCGCTCCATCTCGGTGCGTACGTCGTGGAGACTTTTCGCATTCTGAAACTGTTCAACTTTACGGCACTTGCGAATCCTGTGGCGTTATAGACAAGCGCTGAAAAGCGCAGGCGTTCGCGCCATGGCAACCGACTGGCAACGCACGGTCCGAGATCTGTCGCTTTCAAATTCACGCAGTGGATTGGTTGCTACCGGATTGCAGTGGAGTGACTGCGATGGCGTCGTGCTACTGATTATAACAGTCCAACGTCGGGACGAGATGCACGACACAATACACCCCCGTTCATGAACATGCGCTCCAGTTTTTATGCCCTAGCACTTGTCTTTTGCTTCCTTCTTTTGGTGTTTCCTACCGTCGAAGGTGCACCAGCACAAGACAGCGGTAAGTCAGCCTCGCTACAAGTCCAGAAAATGTGCTTATATGTCTCCCGGCAGAACTGGAGACGAATGTGAGAACGGGTTTGCAGTGGCTCGCCCGACGACAGCACCTCCTGGTAATAATTGATGACCACTAATTATACGTGCTTCAACTATTTTATCTGACTATAATAACCCAGATGGCAGCACGGCGGCGCCGTGAACAAGGATTAGTTTGAAGAAATGTCCTAGAGGGATAGTGAAGATTCAGCAAGCCGCATGCCAGTGGGACTGTTTGACCATATTGTACAATAATAAAGGTTCTCCGGGCTCGATGCCAACACCATCTTTGATTGTCTGCGTTGCCACCCGTGTCTGTCAGTGCCACACCCAGTAACTCCGCCTGAGAGCGCGATCCGGTGCCGCGTCTATTGTGCGGTGCCCAATCTAAAAGCTACATCTTACAAGTGCATCGGCAACCCTTTCAGAATCATCACAGCTCCCCCACCAACTTCCCCGCAGCCCACTCCGCATACTCGCGCTGGTTCGCCTCCACCGCCTCATACACCGCGCGCCAATCCAGACAGCGTCGGATGGGGTTCGCGTCCACGGGCCTCACGTTTGACGGGTACTGGTACGGGTCGAGGTGCGTGTCCCCGCGACAGAGGATCATCTGCCGGATGTAATTCATGCAGTGCCGCGTGGGCTGTTCCGTGCGTTCGCTGCGTGGCTTCGTGAGTTGGTCCCGCAGGATGTCGAGGCAGCGCAGCTGGTGGAACATTGACACGAGGAGCGGTTCGTGGTGTGCACCGAGGTATACGAGTCCGTCTCCCGGTACGAGCGCGCCCCATGCTGCGGAGGCGTTGAAGCCATAGTGGAGGCCGCTGTCGAATTGGAATGCGACCGGCTTGCGCTCGACGTCCCATACGCCGCCTGCGTTGGCGCACGTCAAATCATGCTGCGGAAAAACGAAAATGCTCCTGTGCTCACCGTTCATTGGCGCGGGACTTGGGGCGTGATATAACCGCACCAAGCTGACCAGTTTGTATGCAAAGTTAGCCCCGAGTAAGGTGCACATAAGTGCGATTGCGAATAGTTCTATTCTGCGCGAGGATTGCATGTTTGAAGGCGGAGGCAGGAGGACGGGTGTGAGGGGCGTAGGGTGGTATCGGAAAGTGTGCGCGACGTAGAGATGATATTCTCAGTGGAAGTCGCACCTGCACATCCTCGCAAGTGAGGTATGTATGGGACAGCGCGGCAGGGATGCTTGGATGCTGTGGTGACCGCGCCGCACACAAGTACTTGGAATCACGGGGCGTCAGACCCCAGTGCACTGCTGTCTCGCCTCAGATGACAGACGCTCTGAAGGCCGACGGGTATCGCACGCGAACAGACTTTGAAGTCCTAGTAGGTTTTATCACTAGATGGACAGTTAGCCGCAGCAGACAAGTACTTACTAGGGATCCTCACATGCATCGCCTCTTTAAAGTGGCAGTGTCAACCAGCTCTCGCACTTCCGCATGCAACGGCCCCTGTCGGAACAATCAATGGAGGTGTCGCCTCTAGAGTAAGAGATGTGAGCTTGACTCATTTACAAGACACTCACCAAGATAACCCGTCCAGCACCCGCTATCCTGCTATCCCTCTGTCGAATTATGCCCTACGGAGACCTCCAGCACGAGAACGCAGCCCTTTTGCAAGACCGTGACTCGTACGAACTAGAAGATGCATACCAAGTCCGTACGATCTGTGAGTTTCTCTTTAGGACGTTGTGAAGGTAGAAGCGTGACCGCGGACTACGACAGCACCACCACCACAGGAGCCAGCGTGGAAGTCATCCAGACACTCACCATCCACTCTAACATGGATGCTCGTCCTGTTCGTTATCATCGCTGTCACGGACCAACTTACCCTCCTCTACATGTCGCGCATCATGAAAACCGTGTATGCGGACGTTGGGACCGTGGGCCTCGAGTTTGCAAGCCCGTACCACGGTCTTGCAGAACTCTACAGCTCGGACACGGTATCCCCGCCACAGCTCGATCCCATTCTGAACGTGCCCCGGGTAGTCGCCCAAGTCTTCACTGACCGCCCGGACGAGCTCGCACCAGTGGGCGAGCACGACGTGTTCATCAAGGCGTTCGGGACGCTCTCCCCACATGAGAAGCACCTGCATGTTGCCCAGAATGTAAGTAATTCAAATGTCAAGACTCCCCTTCACGCTGCTGATATTCGTCTTTGTCCAGACCCACACGATAGCGCAGTTCCGCACCGTCGACTTTGGGATGGAGGACTGTGCGCTCGTGATCCGTCTCCCGGGCGAGAACGACACCATCGAGGGAAACGAGCCATTCCGACTCGATGCCAGCTCAGCATTCGATGTCTTCCGCTTGGATGTGTCAAAGCCGCTCGACGTGCGCACGCTCTCGTACGCGACGCGCCCGCGATCCAGGGAGAAGGTGGCGACGGTGACGCCTGCGGCGGGAGAAGAGACGCAGGTTACGCGTTTCCCATGCGCATGGAGCACGCTACACACGTTCGAGGTCGCATGCGCCGACGGGGTAGACGACGGGTGCCTAGTTGACGTGTGGTCGAGCCAGAATACGACCTGGGGTGAGCTCTTTCCGCGGCTTCCTGAGGCGCTACACGAGACTAATTAGCGCGTTGGACAGGACTGTACATGTATCAGCATCAAACCATCTAGAGATGTTGTGAGGGACTACGGAATCCCTGTGCTCTAGTTGTTGTACCGGTGTCATTGTGATCTCTTGTAGCATTTGTGATACGTCTGTGAACTGTATTTTCAGCGCGAAGGGTTTCTACTGAGTCCGGAACTGTCGTCGGGTGGAATGCATAGCATCCCGTAGGATACTCCCGCGTCCCGCCCAGTGAGGCCGTGCTGAAGGAAGATGATGTGGTCTGTTTTATCAAAGCAGGTAGGCTTCACTCGCAGCGTGCCCATTTGACCGCAGGGTGAGTGAATATACTCAAACTTTGTCCCCAGAGGCTGTGTGATGCGGCAATGTAACAAATCAATATTGACACTGGTCTTCAGTCGCACGACCAGGTGCATGACGGATGCAATACTGCGACAGATCAGCAACATTGAACGCGGGGCGTTGAGGCGCAATCGCAGAACCGAGCGGATCGCGGACGAGGAGTCAGCTAATAGACATGCTTTTCCAACTTACCTGGCACTGGTATGTGGGCACACTCCTGTTCGTATGCTGTATCCCGCCAGTTCTAAAGTGACCCAGTCTCATGGCTAGCATCTCGGGTGCGATACACCTCCACTCACCTCTTTTGTACTGCTCTCATGTTGTCCCGCAGAGCAACATACGTCCTCGTAGCCATACTGGCAGCTATGAACGCATATGTCAACCTGCTCCACGTACAAGCAACACAACGTGCGGCGATAGCACGCCCACCTCCCCCTTCGCGATACAGTACATGCACTCACCTATAACGTTTCAACGCACCTGACTCACTAAACCCCGCAGGCTTCATAGATGAGGACTACACACCTCGCCTACCACTCCCTTCCGCGCGCCGCGCCGTGAAGCTGACAATCGAGGACAGCGCGCGATACGCGCTCTGGGACCCCGAGGCAGACGACGACTGGCGCTGGACCGCGACGACGGGGGACGGGAACGTGCACCTGGGGAACAACTCACGCTTCTTCGTCATCGGCATCACTCACCAGCTGCACTGCATGCGCTCGTACCGCCAGGCGCTCGCGCAGGAAGACGTGCCGGTTCCTCACGGGCACCAGGCGGGGCACCTCGCGCACTGTCTGAACTTCATCCGCATGTCAACGCTGTGCGCGGCGGACGTGACGCTCGAACCGCCCGATGCGCTGACGCGCGACCACACGCGGGACCCGGCGGGTGGGGAGCATGAGTGTATGGACTGGCCCGCGTTTTATGAGGACATGAGGACGAACTTTGAGGATTGGACTGCGTACCAGGAGGGACTTACCGGACAATCATTGATGTAGAGAGGGCCTAAATCTGTATATATCGTCATTCACATCTCATAACGCGTACCCACGCACATTGTCATGATAAAATGCTCGGGTTGAGCGCATGCGCCTTGTAAATAATGGACCCTCTGGCCCGCGCGCGAAGATGTATGTCGTTGTGAAAAAACGCTGCTGAATGGCCCATAGACTAGGGCACATTGGGTCGTAGCTGCGTATAACTGTGTGGGTCAGCCAAATGTTACAATCGACAAGCAGTGGAGGGAGACGGGCGAACTTAGAGATCAGCCTACTACATTGTAGCACCCTCGTACCCAACCGCCACCTCTGCTTGTACCTGCTTCCCTTGATCCCACTCGCCGTCCATCTCGCCCTTCAGATTCTCGTAAAAAGCTGGAATGAGCCCCGCTTTCTCGCGATCTTCCGCATTGAACGGGCCCTTCACGTCGCCGCGCCAGCCACGCTTGACCTCCTCCCGGAACGTCTGCACCGGGTCGACCCCTTGCTTCGCGCAGACCCAGGTGAACCATCGGTGCCCCGTCGTGACGTGCGTCACCTCGTCGTGGTGGATCGTTTCCAACACACGCACACTATCCGTGTCGCCCGCGCGCCGGAACTTCTCGATCGTGCCCGGGTTCACGTCCAGTCCACGCGCCTCGTGTACCAGGTGGATGATGGCGAGTCGTGCGCGCAGGGAGGGGAACGTGACGCGTGCGGATTCCCAAAGTCCGGCGTGCACGGGAAGAGAGCCATAGGGAGTGGATGGAGAAAGGGCGGCGAGACGTGCGGTAAGAAGAGAGAAGTGCTTGGATTCGTCAAGTGCCATCTTGGTGAAGTCTGCGAAAAAGGCGGGTGGGAGGTCGGGGTGCGATGGACCGTATCTTGCAATGATGTCCCACCTGTAAGATGTGTTAGTTAACCCGTTTGTAAATCTTGAACGGGTGTAGGGAACGCACGCGAGATCTATCCTATAAGGCAAGCTTCAGCGGTGAAGCTATGACAGATGGATGGTGTGCTCACGCCCACTGCTCGATATTGGCGAGCGCATGCAACATCACAGCTCTGTTCTTTCTCCGCGCAATCTTGACCGGATCGACCGTGTTCCTCGCATACTGTTCCTCGCGCGGGGGAGCTTCTGGGGGTCGAGGAGCCTTCGCCGACCGATGCCCTATCGACTTGAGCTGGCCAGTACGAAAGAGCTGCACTGCATGTCTTGTGCGCTGTACCTGGGTGAATGTAAGCCAGAAATTTCACAATGGACCTAAAAGTCAAACCTTGAGCATGGGATCAGCAGTGTTTAGGATGAGAACTGCCCAGTGCATAAGAGTTGTGGGCGGATCTTGCACAGGTACAACAGGTTCTGGCTCCTTGGGCTCAGGAGATGGAGTAGATATGCTCAGATGAGAGAGGTCGAGCGGTGCGGGTGGAGGATCTGCGAACTCTACATAGAGGCATGAATACCTGCCCACGACCCCAAGTGCGTAGACCAACCTTCAGAGACTGGCCGAAACTCCACCAATCGCCAATTTCGCCCTCCTTCGGGGGTTTCCACCCATATATGTTCCACTCCGTCGTCGTCGATACGAATGTCCGTGTGATATGTGCACGCCTTCAGGCCAGTTTCGCTATGCCCCGTCTTCAGATCGAAGTCATATCTTTGCTACATGGTGAGATTTGCCTTCCGGTATTTGGAGGCCCACGCACCTGTGCCAAGGGCAAACTGCCACTACTCCGGTGTCGCATTCCTCAATTTCAGCGTGGGACATGTCGGCTCCCAGGTGTGGGCAATTAGCCTCCATGACGTAGATTTGATCGCGGAGAGTGGGTTGGGCTGCGCCCTTGTCGACACCATCTTCGGGGAGTTGTCCAGGGGCCAAGCGGAAGAGTATCAGGGAGTGGTAGGTACCCTCTTGGGAGCGGAGGGTTAGGAAGAATCGGGAGTGAGACGCGAGCTTCTTGAGCGGGGATACCCTGCCCTGGGTTGAGTTTTGTAAATATGAACGCACACTAGAATTGACAGTACGTACCTCAGCCACGGCTCTGTAGCTCCATGTCCTGACGGTGTCTCTGCGGCTGTCATTCTGACGCTGAAACTCTCTTGTCTTTGCTTATCGAAACCTTCTGAAGACTGCGCTGTGTATCGCGGCAATACTGCGGTCTCGTAGATAGTACGATCCTGAAACGAAGATGATTACATATCAGCAACGTGGTCTTCACGTCCATTCAACGTCTGATAGATACCTGAGAGTATGACTTCGCGGAAGTAGCGCTCCTTCGACAAGTGCCCGGCCAGTCTCTGCCTTTGGACTGGCGTACGATGCGTTGAGTGTCCCTGGTGTTTCTTCCGATGTTCCGTTTGAAAACAGAAAACATGCAAGTCCGAACTGTCGGCAGAAAACGCAGCGGAGTGCAAGGAAGAACAGGAAACTTGAAGACACCAACGCCGGCGCATGACAACCCCAATGCACGTGACAGACGCGTCGGGCGTAAACCGCCTCCTGGGCCTTGGCAGACCGGGGTTGTACAGCGTGCAAGTACATGCATCCTGGATGTTGTCATCAACTTGGGATGTGTTAACGGTGAATGAGCAACGAGAAATGATACAGGTTATACAGGAATTGAGAAGACAACATGTGATAAGTACCCGATCTGCGAATAGACGTGTGTACGAGAGCAATCGACTAACGAAAAAATGGACAACATGAAGGGCGCGATATATATGAACGTCCTTCAACCACGCATGCATGGATCACCAAGGGCCCGCTCACGCAAATCTGTAGCCAATGCTTCGCCTGTTCGGCGACTGCGGGCGCGCGTGCAGCAGCATCCAGCGCGGCATCCGCGTCACCTCCGTGACGGTCGTGATCGACGTGGTCGTAGTTGTGCGGGTCGTCGTGATGTAGTCGCGCTCTTCAGTGACGGACACCGTCTCGGTGGACGCTGGGGGCGACACCGCGCGCGCGCTCCGGACCTCGACTTCCTTGTCGTGCTCGGCGGGCGCGCATCGTGTGTAGTGCCAGAGTTGGCAAGGCTCGCCAGGCTTCAGGCGCATGAGTTGGATCTAAAAGACGTTGAGACCATCAGTACAGTACTAGGCATATGGGAGCGTTGACATGTACCTTCGTTCCAGGGGTGTTGCTTCCCCATTCAGCGAGGTCGAAGACGAAGTCGGTGTTCGGCCATGAGATCCTGCATAGCTTCGATTAACAACTGGTTTGAAGTATAGCACATATCACGTACCTGATACCCTCTTCCGTCTGCTCCACATTCCAGCTAACTGGGTACGGGCTAGCGACGATGGCCGCGTTCTCCCGAAGACCGTCCTCAGTGGTGAGGTAAAGTGGGTGGCCGTCCTTCGACCGCCGCACGCAGCGGATCACATAACCATGACCGCTCGGAATGAACTCCCACTATCGCACCGTAAGCACAGGGGAATATTGCTATGCGCTAGGAAAAGATACATACCTGTTGGTTCTCGCCGCCATGCATGGGGTACCCAATCAAAGCCTTGTTGTCCATTCCCGAAAGGTCCACAGCCGTCCCGCCGCGCGCATTGAGCAGCACGTACGTCCCGGGCGCCCACAAGGTACCAGGCGAGGTCCCAGGACCGGCATCCGTAGAAACGGCCGTCGCATCGCTCGCCTCGGGCTCGTGGTGCACGTTGTGGGTGTGGTGCTCGAGGCCAGGCGGGGAGGCGTGTCCGGACTCCTCTTCCTCCACCGGCGCGAGGAACTCCTCAGACATGACTGCGGCACGCGGCGTCTTTGCCGTCTCCGGCTCGACCTGCGCGTCCGTGTACACCTCCACATGGGGCGCGTGCGCGGGCTCGTCGTTCCCGGCCTGCTCTTCCGGGGCGTTGGACACTTCGGCCGTGAACCGCTCTTGAGCGACGATGGGGCCAGCCCCGAGGTCCTTCTCTTCGGCGGGAGTGGGGTTCTGCACGTGCGGGACGTCCTGCACGTCGTAGCCGGCTACGCGCACTTCTTCGGTGGGCGAAGGCGACCGCCAGGGCTCCAGAGGCGGGGACGAGGTGGTAGGTGCGGGAATGGATGGTTCCGCACCTGGCATAGCACTTGCTGAACGGACAGACTCAGTGTCCGTCGCAGAGCGGGCAAGCTGGGCTCGTCGCTCGCGCGGGCTGCTCGTGCGGGAGTTCATGTCGCTCGGTGCATTTCCCATCTTGTCGGTGGAAGTTGGGTTCTTGGTGTCGTTAGTGGTGGCTTCTGTTGTGCGGGCGCGGTGGTCGCGGCCAAAGAAGAGATGCTTGAAGGTGTGAGTGGAGGTGGTAGTGGGCTTGTCAGTACGGTGGCCGCGGAGACGGATGCTGAGCTGGAAGTGGGGCATCCTGAGAGGAGAGACAGAGCGATGTTTAACAATGTGAGCTATTCAGGGCGACGACCGGCGGGTGTAGGCCATGAGTCGAGCGGTGTGCGGTGGACGCCTGTCTTCAGCGTGGACGGGGAGAAGGCACAGGATCCGCAGGCGGGATTGGCGAAATTTCAACGTGCATCTCATAGAACTTGCGGATACAAGGTCATATGCTGTTGCCCCTGTTGTTCTATTTCCACAATTGCTATGACGTAGATGCGGGAAACTTTTCAAGTCCTTTAGGTATACACACATCTTAGTGGCATAGAAGGATTCCTTGAAACAAGTGAAGCGTCAGCCATGCTCTTCAGCACAGAATCAAAGTACCTACCGAGGGCCTGATTATGACAAGGACGGTAAGCACACGAGACGCATGCTTGATATGTCGCGAGGCATGTGCGTGGTATCGACGCCAGGGAGGGCAGCAATCTCACCACATGCACAGCCAGCACAAATCGATCCTGAACTCATTTCAGGAGCCCGTGATTGACATAGGCTGTCCCAGATACACCCCTGGTGCTCGGAGTACTCAAACTTCCATTCGCATTGTTGATGCCGCCCAGCCTATAGCTTTTGAAAGGCAAGTTGGCTTGCTTCATCCTAGAAGATACCGGGATACGACGACTACGAGCTGCTGCGGCAGTCAAAACTTTGCAGCAGCCTGCATGTCGACAAGTACTGGACACTGTCGCCACCCGCAGTCGCAGCAGGCTGAGTGAGCTCGAGTGAGTGAGTGATGAATCAAATGCAGGGGTGAGGCCTGTGAGGACAGAGCCGCGGCGCAGAGTCGCGCCAACTGCAAGTTCTAGGCGCCCACCTCAGCAAAGCGTGTCTCGTCACGTGCTCCGCACCCTCGAAGTCGCGCGCGCGTCCGCCGCGTTTTCGACCTCCCACACCCCGCATCCCGCCCGCCCCTCCTCCGCCCCACATCGCCTCGCGACACACGCGCAACAATGACGGCAGACGAGCAGCAGCAGCAGGAACAGCAGGAGGACGTGAAGCCGAAGATCAACCTCGTGGTCGACTTTGAGGGACAGAGTGAGTGGCCGGCGCCCTTCGAGGCGCGTTTGGCAGGGCGCTGACCGGACGTGCTCTGGCTGCGCCTTCGCGGTGTGCGCGTGCCTTTTATAGCGTGTACGGTGAAGGTGAAGCCCGGGATGCCGTTTAGGAAGCTATTTGAGGCAGCGGAGGTGCGTTCTCCTGTGCTCTTGATGCGCGCTGAACTGACGCTGAGAGAACGCTGCAGAAGCGATTCCAGAAAGAGCCAGGTGCGAGCGAGTGACTTTGGCTAATGTAGACGTATACCCTGATGGTGTTATGCTATAGGAACGTTCAAGTTCACGTATGGCGGGCAGAGGTTACGCCCTGAAGAGACACCCGCGGAGGTGCGCAGTCTTTACGCCACAGTCTCTATTTTCCTCACGAGATGTATGCTCTATTCTTTAGCATGGGATGGAGGATGGGGACGCCATCGATGCCCATCTTCAACAGGTGTGTGATCTTTTTGTTGCCGTATAACCCGCACATCCTCACGCACCATTGGGTTATAGCTCGGCGGTGGCGCATGGTAATCAAGCATGGAAGACTCAAGGGTGCTTCTGCTGGATCTGCCTTCTCATATTGTACCATTGCTGCTTATTATCGTCTGTATTCTGGTCTGTTCTCTGTTTCTGTGTCTTTTACTGCGCGGTCGCTGGCATACAGCGATGTCGTGAGACTGATCGTCACTTGGTATTCCCGAACCTCCCTGGCCCCGTTCGCGCAAATATTGATGGTACTGTTGTACAAGAGTAGCAGGTGCGTCGCTCTGTTTGATCGGAGATGTCCTGTCCACTCATATGTTCGTCCTCCAGCTCGAAACATGCAGCCTGAGGCCTGAAGCTTTGAAGTTCGAATATAAGCGTGCACAGTATTCCATGCGATCAATGTGTGGTCTGCAAGGCTTCGCCTTGCGACACCTTGAGTTTCCACCAGAGTTGCCCGGCATGTTACGACACTCAGTTTATATGCAACGTCGACCAGAATTCCAAGGAGATCATGGCCGCGACGCGTTCGCGGGTCATGACTACTTTGTTCAGCCGCGAAATATGACATCCACCACACCGCGTACCTCCAGCGACGCACTAAATAGGCATCGTTTATGTTCAACACAATTACCCTACTCTTCGACGGACGCTTACCGAATGACGTGCAGATCAATGTCCCCAGTTGTGTCAGGTACCGTCTCTCTGGCGAGCAAAAAGCAATATATGCTGCACGATTTAAGGGTCCCAGCCACCGCCAACGTCCGGGGTTCGTACTCCACTACCGCAAATATAAATCTCCGAGACTTTCAAACGCTGCTCAAAGTACTTCGGAAGCCTTCGACGCTGATCACAGCTCCAGCTGCCAGGACTATGCAACATGCGATTCGTTCAAAAAGCACCCCCGTCCACCTCAGAATCCAAATTTGTGGGCTCCCTGCGCCACCGCAGATTGTACTATTCCGGTGACTGGTGATGCATTGTACTGGGCCACTATCCGGATTCTAAAGCGCCATGGAGCACCGAGTCGGATGCTTCTTCTGAAACTCTATGTCGTTCTGAACTCAAGCTTACACCTCCTCAGATGTTTCAAGCGGTATTTATCTGTGGGGCCGTCATCCTTAATGTCGCATTAACATGAGAACACTCGTGCCCATTCGGTCGACCACCATCTAGACTCCGACAAACCCTGCCAGCTAACAAGGATCTATCTAGGTATAAAATTGAGCACTATGTATACCTCCAGTTCGTCTAGCCGCGATTGGGCTCGAAATTCAGCGCTAGTTACAGTCTGAGGTGAGATACTCCCCACAACCACGCCCGACATAGAATCTACTTGATAATCCCCTTGCCAGAAAGCTAGACAAATGTGCCATGCCACAGTTGCTTAGTCTTGCGACTTAAGATTGTAGACGGTTAGTTCCATGTCGTCTTGGACGATCAAGAAAGGTCGGTCATATGCATAGGTCGTCAAATGAACTGATTAATGTTAGCGGAGCGCACAACCTGGCCAGGTGAGTGCATCGTCCTAGTGTATAATAAATCCGCCGCATAATTTCACTGATTTTAGATGTCGTCGACGACATCACCAACTAGATATTCTGACCCTGGAAAACCCCTTCCATTCGATGTCGCCCCGAATGGACTCCATGTGTCGCATCCAGTGCTTCCTTCAGACTGCAGTTTGCTTCACCACGAGACTAGGGATCGACGGCGACAGCGATGATCCGGACTTCTGAAAGGTGACGCATGTATTCCTGACAGTATAAAACCGCTCGCGTTTTCCCCAAAGGTTTGCGCCGACCCTGACTACTTCATCTCCGTCTTAGCTCTCAGTACTCAGTACTTACTCAGTGCTCAAGATATCACACAGCGTAACGCGATGTTCAATCGACCTGACGACCCATACTGCCAGTTCGCACAGACGGGCTGGAAGAGCAATTGCGCGGCTACAGCGACTGCAGAGCACAAGAAACTTCCTCCGGCGCCGGGTCCTCTTCCTGGTCCCACAAAGCCCGTTCCGGTAAGTTTCCATATACCATAGGATCTTCCCCCCAAGTCGTGGACGCCGGGTCTTGTCAATAACGTTCTATCAGGGCTATAAACCCAGGTACGACGTGGTCATTGTCGGCTCCGGTCCGGTAGGATGCACGTATGCGCGTGAGTTCGTCAAGGCAGGGTACGACGTCGCCATGTTTGATATCGGGGAGATGTAAGTCGCTGCTGGCGTTTGCTCGGGAAGCATCTGTGCTGATTTCTTTGATGCAGCGACTCCGGCAAACAGATCGGTAGCCACAAGAAGAATGTGAGTAAGAGCACCGTGATCGTCTTTGAACAAGCTCCTGAGAACGAGCGTTCCAGACGGTCGAGTATCAGAAGAACATCGACCAGTTTGTACAGTACGTCCTCGCTGAAGCGATCGTTTAGTCTTGATGCTGACAAGCCATCGTCCCAGCGTTATCCAGGTTGGTGCTGGATCAGTTTCGTTGGAGTCTATGGGCACTCAGCGTCTTGTCATTAGGGACAACTCATGCCGGTTTCGGTACCGGTCAACAATCTTGTGGTCGATACGCTCGCGCCGTCGTCTTGGCAAGCATCCTCACACTTCGTCCGCAACGGCGCAAACCCAGGTACAGCCCTGCGTTTGCACTTCAGTGGCTATATGCGCTCAATCCCTTCCAGAACAGGATCCTTTCCGGAACCTGGGCGGCCAATCAGTTACTCGAGTTGTCGGCGGCATGGCTACGCACTGTAAGCAAACACTCTCTGAACGCCGGCTACATCAGCTCATGGATATCAGGGACGTGCGCTACGCCTCGCTTTCACGAGGAGGAACGTCCTAAGCTCATCAAGGATAACGATGCTGCCGACGCTTGCGAGTGGAACCGCCTCTACACGATAGCCGAGGGTTTTATGAAGACCAGGGTCGACCAGTTCAACCAGTCAGTTCGACACAACCTCGTTCTCAACACACTGCGGACGCACTACAAAAAGGAGCGGGCCTTCCAGCAGATCCCGCTCGCTGCCACGCGTCGTAACGCCAGTTTCGTTGAGTGGAGCTCTGCGCACACTGTGTTCGACCTTGAGAACCGACCCCACGAACATGCGCCGAAGGAGCGATTCAATCTCTTTCCCGCCGTCGCATGCGAGCGTCTCATCCTCAGCGAAGACAACGCAGAGATTAAGGGTTTGGTCATTAACGATTTGATCGCTCAGAAACGCTACTGCATCAAGGCCACTGTGTATATCATAACAGCTGGAGCGATTGCCACTCCTCAGGTACGGATTTCTGCTTTGAGGTGTATCGCACTCGGTGTTGAAACGTCCACTTGCAGATTCTTGCGAACTCTGGCTTTGGTCAGCTTGGACGGCCGAGCCCTGAGCATCGCCCGAAGCTGCTGCCGTATCTCGGCTGCTTCCTCACCGAGCAGACGCTTACCTTCTGCCAGACCGTGATGAAGGCAGAGCTCATCGCCAATGTCAAGGCGGACATGACCATCGTAGGCAGCCCCGGTGACGCTGAGTACAACGTCAGCTTCACCCCCGGCGACCCGAACAACGAGCACCCCGACTGGTGGAACCGCAAAGTCCAAGACCACATGACGAAGCATCCCGAAGATCCACTCCCGATTCCGTTCGGGGATCCAGGTGAGCCGCATCGGTTGTCTTCGTTTGCCCCATCGTTGAATATTGTATCATAGAGCCGCAGGTGACTACCCTGTTCAACGGAACCCACCCGTGGCACACACAGGTACGTACATGGTCATCTAAGCCACCTTCGCGTCACTGATAAGATCGTCCGCGCAGATCCACCGCGACGCCTTCAGGTAATTTGAAAGCGACGTTTGTCTTTTATGTATGGCCACGCGCGCTGACGAATACATACCACAGTTACGGCGCCGTGCAGCAGAGCATCGACTCGCGGCTCGTTGTGGATTGGCGCTTCTTCGGGCGCACAGAACCCGTCGAGGAGAACAAACTCTGGTTCTCGGACAAGATCACGGACGCATACAACATGCCACAGCCAACGTTCGACTTCCGCTTCCCGCAGGGCCGCACCACCGAAGAGGCTGATAGAATGATGACGTGCGTATTGATATTTTCTCCTCCGTTGGCACACTGCACACATCGCTGACTGGGCTGTGCGGTTAGCGACATGTGTACTATGTCGGCTCATGTCGGTGGATTGTAAGTTGTTCTCCTTACACTCGGAGCTTCAGGAAAGCGCTAAGCCGCTCTTGCCACAGCCTCCCTGGGTCTGAGCCGCAGTTCATGAAGCCCGGTCTCGTCCTTCATCTCGGCGTACGTGGCCTTTGGTACTTGATCGTTTTACAATCATCTCACGTGTTCTATGTAGGGCACACACCGCATGGGTTTCAATGAGGAGAAAGACAAGTGCTGCGTCGACACGGACTCACGCGTGTTCAAAGTCAAGAACCTCTTCCTCGGAGGCTGCGGAAACATCGGCACGGGGTACGGGTCGAACCGTGAGTTTTGCATATTCAATACCTATTTTCCCGTGTTAATGGCTCTCATATAGCCACCCTGACTGCCATGGCGCTCGCGATCAAGAGTTGCGAGTATATTACGCAGCACTTCCGTCCCACCCCGTTCGAACACGTTTCGAACTAAATTCCGGCCAAATTCTACGATCACAAGAACACTTTCAGCGGGTATCCCAAGAATGGTCAACGTCTGTACGAGTTGGTAGTCAAGAAAGAGGTCACGATTCGATAAGTGTATCAGTAGTATCCTGGTGTATCATGATGACCCAATGTTTCGTTGACCTTCGTGTTTCGATCCGACAATATTATGATCGTCAGTGTGTAGGTATCAAAGAGCTCGCCCCTTGAGACTGGCTAGCCCCAGCGTTGCGCTTTTGGCGCGCCGGACATTCATGGCACGTCTCGTTCATTCGTAGAAGAACCCCTGAGAGGTGAACTCCGCAAGCTGACCTCATACTTGCCGCGAAGATAGAAGCAGAGTACGTAAATCCTGCCAGTCATGCTTGAGGCGTCGAAGAGTGGCTGAACATTAGTATCGCATGTAGGACTAGTCTGACGCGCGTAACGGAGGTTCCCACTGCCGATGCCAGCCCCCTCTTGAAAAATGGAGCTATTCGTATCATGCTCCCGGTCCCATAGCGTAATCTTCACGCAATTGCGGAAGAAGTGGTTGGTATCTGGTATCAAATCCTCGAATACTGGAAGTCCTTTGGTGACTACCAATCTCTCTACTGAAGGGCTTTACGTGGCTTATCGCGAAACGAATCACTTCCAAAGTATCTAGGCACCCCACCGCCCCACTCACATCGGTCATCGGTACAAGCGTTGAGCGTTGCATGTGAACATGTCGCATCGTGTATGTAAATGTTCCTACTTCCAGTCGCTTCGGAGGCGCTCACTACGTCTTTCATGCCCCAAACACGCTAGCAGCGAACTCGAAGACACGTCAACCGCGACAGTCGCCACCGGTAGAACGGGCATGACTCGCCTGAGAGGGCCCATGCCGAGCGTTCTCGCCTTTTAGCGCTTTGAGCGCCACGAAACGACAGCAAGGGGGGAACTCCGCATCCATATGCAGGCGCGAGCGCGCGTCGTGACTGACGATCATCCCTCCCGAGAGTGCGAGGTGACTTTCTGGCTCAACAGCCACCAAAGTCTACCGGCGGTCTGCTGGTGCTCCTATGGGAGCTCAAACCCCGTGCGCAGCGTTCCTATGAATGGGGAACTTGAATCGCGTCGACAAGGTTGCTCGAGTCTTCACAGTGGCGCACCTAGCCGCTAGCAGTCTTCCGAAGTCTAGGTCGTCTGTCTGGGTGAGTGAAGAGTGACGAGAGAGGTCGAGTTTCACAATACGTAGTGCTGAAATTCTACCAATGCGCAGAAAGGCTGGGTTCTTGCTTCGCCGATACCACAACAGTCAGAAAGCAAACGCGTGAGTAAATCTTAGCCCACTGCCTCTCACATTGATATTCAGAAGCGAACGATAATACCCGCTAACGTTCATTCTTTCAAATCGACTGTAGATCGTAGAAGCTCGATCGTTACGCGCGGGGCGTTCGGGGCGGGAAGACCATCAAGGGTGCTGTCGAGGCGCTGTCATGCCACTCCAAGTCTCGAACCTGGTGGCGACTGTATAGCAGGTCATCCTACCTCTGATTCTTGACCTTCCCTGCATGCGCACAGCAGGGAAGGCCTACCTACTGCCGCGCGCGCACGGGGACCTGAAAGTCACGGTCGGGCTTGTCGATGTCATTGGTCACGATGGCTGCATTCGGGCAAGCGTCGAGTATAAAGCATCTCGCATGCTTTCGTGTTCTACAGCACCTCGCCAGGCTCCTCAAAATCCCCACATTTACCCCCCAATTATCGCAACCATGTCCTTTGCTTCCAGTGACCCATACGCACATTTTGTGCAATCGAACTGGCAGAGCAAGACTGCCACGAGGGCCCAAGCAAATGCGGACTCACTTCCTCCGCTGCCTGGCCCTGACCGAACGCCGCCTGTAAGTCTAGGTCCACTTACCGTCGCTATCGAATATAGCTAATAGTATATTATGAACTAGGGCTTGGAGCTCAAGTACGATGTGGTCATCGTAGGCTCCGGACCCATTGGGGCCACATATGCTCGTGAGCTCGTCGAGGGTGGCTACAATGTCGCTATGTTCGATATCGGGGAAATGTGGGTCGCTCGTCGGGCCTCCCCTGTCCGTCAACAATTGTACTGACACATCTGCACACAGTGACTCGGGCCTCAAGATAGGCTCTCACAAGAAAAACGTGTGTCCGTTCCAACTCTGCGACAGAGTGCAGTTCGCTGATAAGTCGATCAGACTGTCGAGTACCAGAAGAACATCGACAAATTCGTCAAGTACGCACCATTTCTATTATCGTAGATGCCTTCGCTGAGCAGAGTTCCTGCGATGCAGTGTCATTCAGGTGAGCGATACAGCTTGACAAGAGCGTTTGAGCGCCGCTTAATTCCTCGACTTGCAGGGGCAATTGATGTCCGTTTCCGTGCCTACCAACAAGCTGGTCGTGGACACACTGAGCCCGGCCTCTTGGCAAGCCTCGACGTTCTTCGTCCGAAACGGGTCGAACCCAGGCACGTCTCACGATACTTAGAGTTACGGCGCACAACCTTCGCTCACACTTGACACAGAGCAGGATCCCTTCCGCAACCTAAGCGGCCAGGCGGTCACGCGCGTGGTCGGAGGGATGTCTACGCACTGTCAGTCGCAGCCCTTCTCATCATAGTTGAAACTCCGCTCACCTTATGTAGGGACGTGCGCGACTCCTCGGTTTGACAAGGTGGAGCGCCCACTGCTAATCAAGAACAACCCCGGGGCGAACGAACTTGAATGGGGTCGGCTCTACACCAAGGCAGAGTCGTACTTCAAGACTGGCAACACCCAGTTCGCCGAGTCGATCCGGCACAACCTCGTTCTCGACAAGCTCTCCGCAGACTTTAGGGGCCAGCGGGAATTCCGGCAGATCCCCCTTGCTGCGACCCGCCGCAGCCCGACGTTTGTCGAGTGGAGCTCGGCGAACACTGTGTTCAACCTCGAGAACCGCCCCAACAAGGACGCGCCGAAGGAGCGCTTCAACCTCTTCCCCGCCGTCGCATGCGAGCGCGTCTTGCGCAACGGCGCGAACACCGAAATCCAGGGCTTGGAGATCCACGACCTAATCGGGGGCGACCGCTTCACAATCAAAGCGGACGTGTACATCCTCACCGCGGGTGCTGTGCACAACGCTCAGGTATGTTTGCTACCCATTTCTTGTGTGCCGTGCTGTCTAAAATATCGCTTGCGATGGCAGCTTCTCGCAAACTCTGGCTTTGGACAACTCGGCCGGCCTGACCCCACCAAGCCGCTGCCAGAGCTGCTTCCGTACCTGGGGACTTTCATCACCGAGCAAACGCTCGTGTTCTGCCAGACGGTGATGAGTGAGGAGCTCATCGAGAGCGTGAAGTCGGACTTGACCATTACCGGCAAACCTGGGCAGCCCGGGTACAGCGTCACGTACAAGCCTGGCGCACCCGGCAACAAGCACCCGGATTGGTGGAACGAGAAGGTGAAGAACCACATGATGCAGCACCAAGAGGATCCGCTTCCTATTCCCTTCGAGGACCCCGGTGAGGAGTGTACGCTGTATATGGCCGCTTATGTTTGTGCTCACCTTACAATATCTCTCAGAGCCGCAGGTTACGACGCTCTTCGAGACCGGGCACCCGTGGCACACCCAGGTATGCCCCACTACTTGATAACTTGTTCTTCAGCGGAGTTTAATCACTCTCTGCCCAGATCCACCGTGACGCATTCAGGTAAAACACCATCTATTACCATGAAGGTGAGATAGACTTATCCGATCTCACAGTTACGGCGCCGTGCAGCAAAGCATCGACTCGCGGCTCATCGTCGATTGGCGCTTCTTCGGACGCACGGAGCCCGTCGAGGAGAACAAGCTCTGGTTTTCGGACAAGATTACGGATGCGTACAACCTGCCGCAGCCGACGTTCGACTTCCGCTTCCCCGCTGGGCGCACCCACAAGGAGTCCACAGACATGATGACGTACGTCTTTTACTTTGGGTGTGGAATTGAGGGAATGTGGCTGATCAAAGGTGGCATCAGCGATATGTGTGTTATGTCTGCCAAGATCGGAGGATTGTAAGTGTTCCCTTTACGAAGTCTGCCTCACTCACTTACGATCGTCACAGCCTCCCCGGGTCCGACCCGCAGTTCATGGAACCCGGCCTCGTGCTTCACTTGGGCGTAAGTAGCTCCATCAGAGACTCCAAGCGCATGCGGTACGACACTGATTCCTTGCCAGGGCACGCACCGCATGGGTTTCGACGAGAACGAGGACAAGTGTTGCGTCGACACAGACTCGCGCGTGTTCGGCTTCAGGAACCTCTTCCTCGGCGGCTGCGGAAACATCCCGACCGCATACGCCTCCAACCGTGAGTCACTACATCTTCAATTCTTGTGGGTAGAGGTCTGACGGGCACGGGATGCCTGCAGCCACCCTGACCGCTATGGCGCTGGCGATCAAGAGCTGCGAGTACATCAAGAAGAACTTCAAGCCGAGCCCCATCCCCGCGAAGTAGTTATTGTTCGCGTCCCGGGCCAAATCCACTCTGTTCGGTGTATGAGTACATGTCGAAAGTGGAGCCTTTCCCATATAACTTGAAACGTATGAGTTGAGCACCCCTGTACCAATGTACCAATGTACTGTCGTCCGTCGTTACCAGGATGTGTACCAATATATGACCGCCGCCGCCGTGTCCAGCACCTTTTGCTAGTGCTATACTATTACTAAGTAAATTGTAGCGGAGTCTTTCCCCTTGAGCTTGAACTGTAATGTAAGCTTGGTTAGACGCCTAGCTATGCTATCATGACCTGCTATGTAGCCGTGATTTAGCGCCTCGGCTGCAGCCTGCGACCACCACCGCCGACCAGTGCCGCCACCCTGGCTCCCTGAGACCTCAATGACACGCTTATAAGCACACAAATTACTGCAGCTGAATTGGACATATCCCTTCCCAATATCGCCGCCGTGGCAGCTCATGACATGGACTCTCCTGAGTCCGAAGCGGTGTCCGTACCTCGGTATGACAAGCAGAAATACCACCGACATCTGAGAGGGTGGTTCAGCTACGCATTCGCGAGGTACGCTTGCTTATGCTCAACCCGAGAACACGCACCAATGACGGGGAAATAGCGAGGTCTTCGTCATCGTGTCCTTGACGCTGTTCCTCCCCATCTGTCTCGAACAATTCGCTCGGTGCGTAGACTGGCCTCTATTCTTCGAGGCATCCTCATGTTGAGCGTATTGGCGAGGTAGTGACAATGGGTACCTTCTGCCGGACAAGACTCAGCCATGTGTCCCCCCACCAACGTCCCCCGCCTCATCCCCAACAGATGAGGACGCACGCTGCGTAGTCAAGCTTGGGTGGCTGTGGATAGACAGTGCGAGCTTCAGGTGCGTATTCACCCATTCCTCTCGCAGAAGCATAAGCCAAGCCATATGCTGCAGCCTCTACGTCTACTCCACCTCGGTCGCGCTTCAAGCCTTGACCGTCATCTCCATGGGCGGCATCGCCGACCACCGTAAGCAATCACACACTGTTCCGGCATCCCACAAATCTGACCGCCCTACCCTCCCGCAGCCCCGCATCGCAAGAAGCTCTTATTAGCGTTCGCCGCGCTCGGCTCCATCTCCGCGATACTGTTCCTCCTCGTTCCGTCCTCGTCCCGCGCATGGCCCCTCGTCGCCCCGCTCGCGATCTGCGCCAACGTCGGCTTCGGCGCATCCATGGTCGCGCTAAACGCGTACATCCCCACGCTCGCACAGGGCGCGCAAGAGGTCATCGAGGCGCGCGCGCACTTCGTGCGGCTCACACACGGCGCGGGCGTCCCCGACCCAGAGCCGCGCCACTCCGGCGACGACGCGCACGAGCCGCTGCTCGCACACGCGCCGGAGGACGGGGCGCACGAGGAGGCGCGCGCGGCGAAGGCGGAGCACGCGTCGGTGTTGTCGCGGACGACGTCGCGCATCTCCTCGCAGGGCATCGCGCTAGGATACGCCGCGGGGATCGTGATGCTCCTGCTTGCGTTCATCCCCGTGCGCGCGATGAAGGGCTCGACGGACTCGCTGCGCCTTGCTATCGGGCTGAGTGGGATCTGGTGGGCGTTGTTCTCGCTGCCTGCCGCGGCGTGGCTCCCGGGGGCATCTGCGGTTACTCCGACGGTGAGGGTCGCTGAGGAGGACGGTGAAGTACGTCCGCAGGATATGGTGGATAAGGAAAAGTGGAGTATGACCCGCGAGATCGGCCGAGCGTGGAAGAGACTGGGCCAAATGTTGAGGTGGCGGGAGATTAAGAAGCTCCGCAACACGTTCGTCTACCTCGCCGCGTGGTTCCTCCTCTCCGACGGTCAGTCCATACCCACTCGTCGTCCCCGCTAGTGCTGACACATCCGCGCAGGATTCACGACGATCACGTCGACCGCGCTGCTCTTCGGAAAGACGACGCTGCACATGCCGCCCTCGTCTCTGATCCTCATCGGCGCGCTCACACCCACCGCGGGCATCCTCGGCTCGCTCGTGTGGCCGATGGTGCAGCGCCGCGCGGGCTGGTCGAACCTGCGCGTGCTCGTCGTGCTCGTCGCGATGGCCTCCGCCATCCCCGCGTACGGCTGCCTCGGCTTCCTGCCCGTCTTCCAGCGGGGCAGCGTGAAGTTTGGCGGGCTGACGACGCCGGGGGAGATGTACGTCCTCGCTGTGTACTTCGTGAGTGCCTCTCGCTTCCACAGGAGACTTTAGTTTCAGTGCGCTGACCTCTGCTGCACTCGAAGGGTGCTATATACGGCGCATTCCAGGGCTACGCCCGCGCGTTTTACGCGGAGTTCATCCCGCCCGGCGAGGAGGCGCGCTGGTACGCGCTCTTCTCCATCACGGACAAGGTAAGCCGCCTCCCTTGTGAATTACGCCCGCGCCGTATCGCACGCTGACATCGTGCACGCAGTCGAGCTCGTTCGTCGGCCCGCTCGTCGTGGGCCTCATCGCGGACACGACGGGCAACATCCGCTATGCGTTCTTCTTCCTCGTGTGCATGATCTGGGCCGCGGTGCCGATCCTCATGGCCGTCGATGTCGAGCGCGGCCGGGACGATGCGCAGCGCTATATGGCCCATGCGAGGCTGTAGCTGGACTCTGCTCTGAGTCTCTTGCTGTCCCGGTGTAACTGCTGATTCCGAATCCCAGTGCGCCTTTGAATGTTTGCTGTATATATTTGCTTTTGTCATGCTATCGGTCATGTATATCATATCACGTCACATTAATGCCATCTTCTCTTCCTCATTCTCATCCTGTTCCCCTAAAGATTCGAACACACCCTTGGTCATGTAAGCTACCAACCACTCGCTGATTCCAAGTCAGAAAAGCCCTCGCAGTTCACAGAACGTACATATCAGTATTTTCAAACGTAGTACCTTTGCCGGTAGGTCGTATACTTGGCTGTCTGGGTCCTGGGAAACTATTTTACTGGAATCGCGGCCAAAAATGGTGCCGTTTGTTTCCAGTAGCCCACCGCGAGGGTCGAACTCGCAGCCTTCAGATTACCACTAAACCAATCGGTCATAAGAGTCTGACGCTCTATCCGATTGAGCTAGGCGGGCGGCATTTTTAATTTTACTGATACAGACACAGACGCTGAATGAACCCTGCTCCTTACCAAGCTCCGCGGCTGGTACGGCTCGTCGGATGAGTACGTACTTCCCATGCACTCAGGCTAGGATGGTGGGTCATTCGAAAGCACTGTTACCCCGCCGTTAACGTTGGTTCATTATCATCAGCTGCTCCGCCGTCAAGGTCCAATATCTGACTCAGTTGATAGCAACTCACTCAGTGATAACGGTGTATTGTCTGCAGTGGATAGAACTTGAATTCGTTGAGGACGAAACATCGTCTGGCAAACATCCCATAGGTTACAACGACGGATATGCCTATCTAGTCAATGTTCACGTCGTCTGACCAGGATGCATACTGCTCTATCTCCGCAGACAGCTTCGCAAATTTTGCCTTGGTGAACGTAATCGCATCCTTCCCCAGCACCAGCCGCAGCGGCGGAGACTCCAGCTCGCTCAGCTCGTAGAACTTGCGGACAGCCTTCGCAGGGTCCCCGTTAATCTGCAAGTCGGGGTCTTTAAACTCGCCGCTCAGACTCCCCAGGATCACCTTCCGGTTGAAATTTGACGGTAACGCAGGGTTGGTGTACGCGGGGTGCGGGTCCAGCTTGACCATGTTTGAGATCACGGTGTTTGTGGCGAACGCGCCGAGCGGGATATCAGTGATCTAGTAAGCTGGGGTAAGTGATACACTCTCAACACGAGTAAGTGTAGGACACGCTTACCTTGATATTCCAAGCAGGGTCGATCTCTGCGGCAAGGGACTCAGTCAGGCCTTCAATAGCTACATCATACATTCAGTATGTGCGGGTTCAAAGCTCCAACGCAGTGCCTCCGCTCACCATGTTTGCTCGCGCTGTAGAACCCGGACCCAGGGAAGCCAACAAGGCCCCAGAGGGACGAAAGCTGGATGATGCGCCCGCCCTTGCCCGGCGCGTTGACCTCGCGGAAGAACTTGACCGCCTCCTGGATCACATACACGGACCCCCAGAAGTTCGTCTCGAAGATCCCGCGCGCGACGTCGTCCGGCGTGGCCTCAATCTCGCCGAGGATGCAGTACCCGGCGTTGCTCACGACGACGTCGAGCCGGCCGAACGCCTCCTTTGCCTGCGCGAACGCGGCGGAGACCTCGCTGCGCGAGGTCACGTCGAGCTTGAGAATGAGAAGACGCTCCGCGGTGTACTGCGCTCGGAGGTCTGCAAGCACCGCTGGCTTGCGGAGGGTGGCGATGGCGATGTCGCCCTTGCTGAGGACGTAGTTGAGGAGCTCAAGACCGAGTCCCGAGGAGCACCCGGTGACTACAATATACCGTGAGCATCACTTACATGCGATATGGAAGACTATGTACTCACTGAGCCAAACTCTGGGAGCAGACATAATGAAAGTGTTCTCCGTGGTGCTCGGACGGCCGCTATATGCGCGTGGTCCCGGTGTGTCTACGAAGGATAGACGGGGATAGTATAACACCTCCAACCGCCGAGAACCGCCGGGTTATATGGACGTTGGCTGAAACCTTCCAGGGCCGCCTGCGCGCTGACCAATGAAGCTAATATACGGGTCTCCAACGAGACTGACATCGCGTCTGGATCGTTCGGGTTCAAGCTCGTAGGACCCACTGGGCACTCCCACGCGGGGACTCAGCTGATCCCTTGTAACCCCTCTTATCTCGTAGGGCATACTGTATACCTGATGGTCATTGGTGGCGCAAATGCCCCGGATGCTGGACGCGCAGGCGGAACAGGGCTCCAGCACGGAGTCACCCCGCCTAGGAGCTGAGTCAATCTCCGGTTTGGACGTTAATATCGGGCTCTGGAGTGAGGGATTCACGTTTTCTCGGAGATTGCATATCGGGAGGCAAGCATTTAAGTACTCCGTGTACCTCCATGTATGTGCGGGTATTCCGCCTCACAACACTTTCTGAAAAGGATGACCAGCCATGCTGCTAGGACATCGTGCACACCGATATCGTACATTTCGACCCACCCAAGTTGGCTCCGCAAAAACCTTTCCTGTTCTGCACCTCTCATAAGAGTACAACAACTTCAAACTTTCAAGAACCACGTACACTGATCCTCGACTGAAGCGCAAACTCGGAACTCTCCGTCAGCTTGACTAATATCCCCGCGATCGGTTTCCCGAACCTCGGGAAATGTCCGTGTACAGGCCTGTATTATGTTACGTATGCAGCGAAGTTGGCGGTATGATGCCGTTCCAGTCGTCCAACCGCTCCTCTCGGACGCTCCCCAATATCAATATCAGCATGAATTGTCCCCATCTGTAGGTACGGCCGGCACGGTCACAAGGGGTAGGCGTTCTACTCCGACCTGACCTCGCAGACGCGTTGGACGTTTCGCGGCAACACGAAGTGCTCCGGGAATTCCGTCGGAAGTGAGTGAGTACGCCAGTGGCGCGCGCGTCGTAGTAGTGCGGTAACTAACTTAGCTTCGTAGTAGAAGTATCGGTAGTTATTTGGCGAGCCAAGATGCCTAAGTCCCACGACGGCGCGGGACCTTCATCGACCTATGATGAGATACCCGTCGAGGTGGAATATGCCAGTGTTAGGCCGTCTCATGCCTCTGTCAACTTGAACGAGCTGGAGGGGGGATTCGCAGGCGTCGTCAATGTACGTTGAACATTCTAGGGGATTTCGATGCGTCGACCAGTGCTGCGGATCGCCCTCATCCTGACATAGGCCTCATGCTCACGGTGATGATCCCCCATATTGACGTCTGCTCGAGTTAACGGAGGACGTGCTCCGCAAATCCATGTTGGTATAGCAGTCATACAAGGGGAGGATATTGGTGTAGGTAGCAGCAGCAGCATATGCAAAGCGCGTGTCCCAAGCCTAAGGAAAGAGGGACATAGAGGTCTAGCCCGGGCGGCGTACTAGAAGTTGGAGCGGAAAGGGTGGGGGACACGGGGCGGGAAAGCGCGAAGAGACCGGTGTATGGCGAATATGTACTACGATGCGATTAGTCATAGAAAAGGAGAGCCGGGATAACACATAGAAGGGAAGAAAGCATGCCCGAACCCGTCGAAACGATTGTCATAGCTTCAACTCAGTCAACACTCGTCGGGCTAGCATGTGGTATTGCCACCCGTCCCCGCTTAGTCGTCGGAATTGGATACCGTGCAACGGCAGCCAGGGCACCTGCCAGATCACGGAAAACGTCAGGGACATCGTCTATAGATTTGGACGCTAAATTCGTACCTTCACAACATTGATCTCAAATCGCACAGCGAGCGAATTTGCGCCGATGGTCTCGAAAACAGAGTGGTCCACCTCTCCAGTCGGCAGCGGCGTTAGCAGCGTGGGTTGCGGGCTCGCGGCAAAGTCGCGGGGTATAGGGGGCAAGTTCTTGCCCTTCGTCGGCGACTGCGAGCGTGGCACATCCCCCTCGGCATCCCCTACGTTCTCGAGCGTGTCGGAGCGCGCGGCCTCCACGGTCGCCGTGTGCGCGTTTGACGACACATGGAAGAAGGACGACGAGGCGCTGCTCGCCGTCGTGCTTAGTGTTGTGCCGCCCGACGGCCGGCTGGGAAGCTCCTTGTCCTTCGTGTCGCGCTCGCGGTCCCTGCCCCGCATGCCGAACGAGCGCTTCGAGCCCTTCTTCGTGATCGTGCGCTTATTGTCTTCGTGCGAACTCGTCGACGGCCGCTTCTGGTGGTGCGAGGGCGTCGGGGGCTGAATGGAAGACACGTCGATGGAAGGCATGTGGATGCACTCGAAGCCCGTCTTCGTCTCGCGGTACTGGACCTGCATGCGGTCGAGCACGCGCTTGATGTCCGTCTTGATGACCTGCGGCGACTTCGTCGACGTCGTCGCGACGCTGGCAGCAACGTCAGACCGGGCGCTCACGCTCAATTCATCGAAGGGAGAGGTACCTGAACAAGCCCTTGAGATACACGGGCTTGAAATCCTTGTCCTCACCCTGGGACTCCTCGCCCTTCGGCACGTCCTCGACGCCGTTCTCACCCGGCGCGTCCTCGTGCTCCGCACGGTCAGCGTGCTCTTCCTCCTCCTCCATCCGCCCGAACAGCCGGTCGGGCAGCGGCTTGGGGTAGCCATATGAGTTGCCCGTCGAGGGCCTCCGATGCCGGCCGATCGTGCCCCCCACATTCGACATCAGCGCCGCACCCGTGCTGCTCCTCCGCTCGTGGCGGGTCGACCGCCCCTGCGGATCAAGAATAGTCGCCGCGCGCCTGTGCACGGACCCCACCGGCTGGCTCTGGCTCTGCGAAATCGTGCCCGTGGGCGTCGGCGACCCGCTCTTGCGCCCGTCCTCCGCAACAGCGAGCGGCGCGCCGTTCACGCCGTTCTTCTCAGGCTGCGGCTGCTCCTCGCCCTGCTCCGTCGACGCGCGCGGCTGGGCCGCGAAGCCCGTCAGGATGCTCCCGCGCTTCGTCGGCGTGCCCGACCGGCGCGAGTCATCGCTCCGCCCGACGAGCAGGCTGCCGAACTTGCGCACGAGCGTCGCGCCCGCGGTGAGCATGAGCGGCGTGCGCGGCTCCTCGTCTGCCTCGCGCTCGCCCTCGGGCTGCTCCTCGCGCGCGGGCGGGATCGCGATCTTCTCCGCGAACGTGCCGAACTCGGGCCCTGCGGTGCGCGGCGGGTCGAGCAGGTCCTTGCGCGGGCGCACCGTGCCCTGCTCCGTGATCTCGTCCGCGCCGCCGAACCCGAACATCCCGTGCCACGGGCGCTGGCTGAGGCTGTGGCTGCGGCGATGCGCGGTGCTTGCGGGCTCGCGGGGCATGGACATAGACATGGACATGCGCGCTGGCGTGGTGGGAACCGACTTCGGCAGGGAGTTTGCCCCTTGTGGGACGTCGCCCCGTTTCGGGACCGCCAGTGCGGCGTCGCGGGCGCGAGGTTGCGGGAAGCCGGATGCGGTTGGGGACGGCGTCGCTGGGGTCACATCGTACGAAAGGCCAGAGTAGTGCGACGTCTCGGGCGCAGGAAGGCGGGGAAGAGGCATGCTGTAGTCTGGCTTTCCTGCGATTGGGGGGTCCCGCTTGCGAACAGATGGCGCAGAGAGCTGTTTTGCGGATGTAGGGGGCACCGTCAGGGCGTCTCCGGAGGTGGCATCCGGGCGTGCGGTCGTTTCCAGGGAAAGCTGAGAGCTCGCGAAGTGACCGGGGCCATATACCTTCTCCCGTTCCATCTTCTCGCGCACGAGGAAGTAGATGGAAATGAGAGGGGAGAAGCCATAGGTCGGATCTGGCGGTTCGCGCTGCGACTCCAAGAGAGAGGAATTCGACAAGTGAGACTGCGATCCAGGAGGCGAGACCGTCGGAGTGGTCGGAGGAGACGAAGAGGGCGAGAATAGCTTGCGGCGATAGAAATCAAAGCCGGAGAACCGCTTTCCCTTCTTCGACGGTGACTGGTCGATCTTCGTCGTCGTCGTGGAGAAGCTGCCGTCGTGCGAGATGGCGAGGGATGAGTTGGAGAACGACTCGCCCCAGCGGCTGTGCCCGTTGCGACCGTTGGGCATGCGTTTCCGCTCCCAGTGTTGAACGGACCGGTAGTACGCATCCGACTCCAGTACTTCGATGAGCATGCGTTCAATCTCCTGCTCGGTGCCGAACTCGAAGCCCTTCATCCCCTTGATCACGGAACGGTCGAGCTCGTCCGCGCGCAATGGCTCACGATGTACCATGTGCGAATCTGGGGGACCACGGAACCCGCGCACCATCCAGGGGTGGCTCAGCACTTCCGATAGGGGTGCTCGTGCAGCAGGATTGGTGACCAGCATCCGTGTGAGGAGATGCTTGCACTCTAGAGCTCGATTAGGAGACATGGCGTTAATCAGTCAGAGGTTACGCACCGGCACTCAGCCATACGGGATATTCCACTAGACCCCGTTTGATCTTCGCATGCAGTGCTGGCATGCTCTGATCATCGAACGGGACCTTGCCACATACAAGGACATACAAAACGACGCCGAAACTCCAGATGTCGACCTCCGGCCCGGTGTACACCTTCGCGTTGAGAAGCTCGGGGGCGGCAAAGTATAATGAACCACAGAACGTCGAAAGGTGTTCAATAGGATTGTAAAGGTTAGAGAGGCCGAAGTCGATGATCTTGATGTTTCCAGAATGCGAAATGAGGATGTTCTCAATCTTGAGGTCTAAAAGTTCCCATGAGCACTTCGGACACGGAGAGCGCACGGCGTCGTGACGTACCTCTGTGGACCACGTTGTTCTTGTGGCAGTAATCCAAAGCACTCCCTATCTGCCGCGCGAACTTGCGTGCGACCCGTTCGCGCAGTCGGCCGTGGCTGATGATGTAGTCCAGCATCTGGCCCCCGCTGACATACTCGAAAACCATGTAGTAGTGGTGCTGGTGGATGATCATCTCCCGCATGCCGCATATGTATGGGTGGTGCAGGAGCATGGACAGCGCAGCCTCGCGGAGTGTGCGAATCTCCTTTGAGGCGTCCTTGGACGCTTGTTTGGCGGCGGCCTCGGACGTGGGTGCATTCACAGACACGCTCGGCGATGTACGGGGCAGGATTTTGACCGCGAGCTAAGGCCAGCGTTACATTTCGTACTCGGAGATGGACAGGGAGGACAACCGTGCACGGCCGCTCACCTTCTCGCCCGTGATGTTATGGTGCGCGAGCTTGACCTTGCCCATGCTTCCCGCGCCGAGAGTCTTGCTCAGCGTGTAGTCGCCCAGAATCCGCGTCCCGCTGCGCTGCTTGCTCGACGAGGCGCCGTCAGAACGGCCATGGCGACCATCGTCGTGCCTCTGATCGCGGTCCGTGCTCGTCGGTGGAGCGTACGCTTGAGGTGGCATCGACACTGGCCGGGGCTTCTGCGTTGTGGACGACATCCTCGAGGGCGCGTACCGTTCTGTCCTCTCTGTGCGGTCCATGGTAGGTGTCTGTCGTTCTCGGTCCGGGGTTTGAGCTGTTATGGGCTTCTGGGTAATGGGCACGTCGTATTCGGGGCCAGCGACCATTCCCCCGTGGGAGGGCGTGATAGTGCCTTCTTCGGCTGCAGGAGACGACAAGCCAGTGGGATACGTCGACATGAACCCGCAGAAGCGGCGAAGGAGGACGACGTGGACGGCGAAGAGGACTTTGTCGGCGGCGGTGGTGGAGGTTGATGGCGGAGGAGTTGGGTCCCCGCTCCCCCGACTTGGCGCCCTAACAATAATTCCGCGCCTCCGTCCCACACAAACTCGACTCATTTTATTCGCACAAGGAACAGCAGACGTCGATGCATATGCCCATAGTACAGGGCTCCAATAAATACAGGTATCTACGGTAAAATCAGGAGATGGGGGGATGCGGTGAGAGCGCCTCGCTCGCCGTGAGTGACTGCGCATGGCGCGGAGTGGAAATCTCTCAAATACAGTACGATCCCACGACATGCGACAGGAGCCTGTACTGTAGTCATCGCGAGGGTATTACTATGCCCCGCGTGAGTTTCCCATAGCCCGAGACGTATCGTATTCCACGAGGCATGGGAGGCTGGTGAGGGGGCCTAGAGGGGCGCGTGAGCTGCGGGGTAACCGTGGGGCAAGAATAGGACGCACGGACATCGTAACCTCGCAGCATTACTCCGTCTTGGTCTCCTTCGCTGGAAGCCAGGCGACTGGGTGGCGATTGAAGACCGGCCATGGCGGGAGCACAGCCTGGGCAGAAGGGCTTGTGAGTGATGTCATACAAAACAAGACATGGGGCAGCAGGGCATGGTCAATGCCCAGGCCCTGAGTCGCCGCGCGGGCCCGCTACGACGCGCTGGGGCTGCCGTTCGACCATATACACGGAACCCTAGCCAGCGACAACGCCGGTTGTAGCCACATGCACCTACAGAACACCCGACGCGCATACATATACGGACACTCACCAGACTCAACCCCACGACAAATAACGCGAACAACCCAAAGGTGACACGCATAGATTGCAATGCGAATCCTGCAACGAACGAGAATGCCTGAATCGCGTGCCCTCCGTTAGCAGTTGCACTGCGCTCATAATGTCAAGGCACATACCGTTGCAGCAATCAGAGTATCCCGCGCAATCCGTTCTACGAGCTTCTGTCCCTCAAAGTCCTGTGTCGCGTCTCAGTACCTTCTACCCACTGTGGCATGTAACAATGCAGTGAAACTCACTATCCTCCCCTCAACCAGTTTCTGCAGGAACTCGCTCATGGTCACAGATAGGCCGGTGTCAAATCCCAAAGATGTGTCTTATCGAGACGACAGGGTTGAGGTCCTAGAGTAACACAGTCGCGTACAGCAGTCAATGTACGAACAGAGTCTTGGACTTCGTCAGACTGTGGAGGACAGCACGCTGGGATCTCGATCCGTTTCGGCTTTTGCCGAGTGCCACGTGGCAAAACAACTCTCTTGGCGCGCACTTCAGGTACTGGGCGCTTCGAAATTGTGCGGTACTTGTTCTCTTTCTCCATCGATGAGGCTTCTGTTCATAACTTATACTCCTGAAAGAGATATACAGGTGAGGATTTCTAGGGCTCTGGGCATTCTGGTGTATCAATTTCGTTGAACTTACTCACTGTCGGCGCCAGATATTAGCGCTTGTTCCTAGACTACGACGTCCGTCGGACTTGACGGTACAATACTTTCTGCGTTAGGTAAACTAGGCATACATGCATGAAACATGAATACAGCTCCAGGTAGTCCGAGTGATTCATCAAGCCGGAAACTTCAGGACTGATTAGATGCGCATATAGCAAGCAGACATGGAAGGTGAGGGAATGACAGTAAGTCGCCTAGGTACTCACATACAATTCAAGGCATTCAGAACCGATAGGCACTGCACAGCTTGTCCGCATGCCGCGTAACAGGGCCGAAAAGTTTCAACGACTCCAAATATCATTACCTTGAAGTGTTACTCCTGGCAAAGGCAGGTACGCCGGAGTATTTTTCTTGCTCTCACCTTTCTGTCCTCCTACACCTCGTGCTCACTCAAAATACTGTGTGCATTCTTGTCGCCAGGAAAGTAGTGCATTCCACCCTACCAGTGTTCGAATCAGTGCGCATATAATCGCCTGAACACCCGCTCGACGGATAGCTAGACCGCTCCGCTAGTACCCCCATAAGCCCCCATAGCACGAAGAACGCCAGGAGTCATGCCGACCAAAGGTCATTGTTTCTATCTTTATCTGCGTAATGATCCCGCACTTAATGTTTGACCCGCATCTCAGATGGGCACGCCGCACGATTTGCATCCGTTGGGGGCGTTCTGGTGTCAGTCCGGCCCGCACACATCTCCCTGGCAATAGGCACATCGTGCAGCGGTGTGCGCAATCACTGTCTGAGATGCGCAGGGTTTGGAACACAGCGCGTTGGGCGCAGCCTGTGGTCGCACTTGGTCTTAGTCTCTTTCATGTCTCTCCCGACTACACCCGCGGCTACCTCGGATGGCTGGTGGTCTGTCTTGGAGTTGGTTTAGTGGAAGCATTTCGTGATGTGTTGCCGTATGTTTGGGGCGTCAGTTCCTCCCACCGGTGCGTTCAAAGCAAACTTGTTTCGATCTCCAACACTGATTTTGCAGGCGGTTTGATGCGTGTGTTAGTCATTTGTTGGGGGCAGCTGACTTGTGGTGCGGGGTACTTACCGTGCGTGCGTGATGCATATGCACCTTGATTCCGCAACTACAATTCCGTTAGGCAGACTTGTTGAAGGTACCTGGCGTGCCTGGTAAGTCGATTCATCTTTCGCGTAATATTACACTTACTTATACTGACATCATAGTCAAACACGAAGGGTTGCGCCAGGTTGCCCATTTTGACGCCAAGGATGGGCCAATCCTCTGCACCAAGGCCATGAACGAATTGTTTTCGCAATAACAGAGAGCCGGTCGCGATACCCAGGCCTCACGCTCCACCAGCAACCATGAACGTCACCTTTGGGATGTCGCTGTATCTTGAAACCCACCACTCAACATCTGTAAGACCAAAGCTACAACCTACTCGACGTGCGTCTCATCGTGGACAGACGTTGACTGGCCGGAACTCGTCCCGACAGCGTCGGCTTTTTTGCCTTATACCAGCTCAAAGGCCTACGCATCATGTGCGCTTTTATTCTATCCTGCGCGTTCCTCAGAGCCAATCAGGACCGCAGCATTTCGGGGAAGGCCCTAGCTTCCGGGTTTGACAACATCCCATCCAGACGGAACTGGCGTACCACCGCGCATCCTCGACGTTTCAACCCGGACTTGCATTCCCCTACATCAGTCTACGTCTGCCCAGGCGCATGACGCAACAACCAAAACGGACCTCTCTCCGTCGGGCCCTCAGTCCCTCCGCGACACGTTCACCCGCCGCTGAAGCTTCGAAGCCTCCAGTCCTGACACGATCCGCTGCCCGGGGGGCGTCTGCGCCGCACCTTCTCTCCTGTTCCCGCGGAACGTCCTCGCGCGTCATTCACATTGCCATTCAGCGTCGCGCCGGTCCCCTGACATCAGGCCCAGGGCCGCGTGCAGCGACCGTTGCTACAACAAACGACATCCCGCCCCTGCGTTTCCAAGCCCCGCACCATCAGGTTCGCAGCGCACCGCGTGTGCGCGCACGCGGGACGAGCCGTGCGCAGATCGCCCAATCCGTCGCACGTCGCATCCCACGCCCGCCCGCCCTTCCACCTTCGTCGAATCGAAGCCGCCGCTTTGCAGCAGCTTCGATCCCATCGCGCACATATCGCAGCCAGTCGGGCGCCGAATGGCAGGGCACACCTCGGAGCCCCGCGCCTGTCACCGTCCGTTCGTCCGGGGGCGATCACCACGAAGCCATCCGGGGACAGCGGACCCCCGGACACGCGTTGGCGCCCGCCGATGCTCCCAGTGCCTTTGGGGGGACGTGCGTCACCGTGAGTTTGTCGCGTCCTGCGCCAGTGCACCGTGCCCGACGCCAGTTCACGTTGTGGTTCGGCGATGCTCGAAGACACTCGCAGACCATACATCCCGCGTCGACGGCCCTTCGAGGCGTTCGCCCCCTGCAGATCAGGACGCAACCTCAGGCCTCAGGGCTCCGGGGGTGGCGCGGTCGCTACAGCATCCTTGCTCGAACACAATTTCACCGACACTAGCCATCGCGCTGCCCTCCACATGAAACGGGTCGCCCGCACGAATATGATGCCCCGCACGGGCGCGCTCGCGCGGCCTCCCATTGCGTCCCCACAGCACAGCTGACGTCAAGTGGCGGTCCGACAGTAGCCCGACACGCCCACGCGCGAAGCTAGAAGACCGCGCCCGCCGCGTCGAATACCAACCCCCCTGCGCGGGCCCGCGCGCGCGCCGTGGCCGATTGTGCCCATCGGAATTCGTAGCATCGCCCGCGCTGGGCTCCTGCACTCCGCGCGCGCGGAGGTGATTGCATTTTGAAATGGGGTGCCTGGCTTGTGCTGCATTGTGCAAAGGATATCACCGCCACCTGCACCCTCTACGCACGCGAGAGGTGCCGTAACGTCTAGATTATACCTGCTTGTGCTGCATCGGCTTCTTGATCGATCCTTGGCGGTGTTTTCCCCGCGCGCGCGCGGACGAGATGTTCGAGCAGGGCGCGAGGGCCCAGGCGTTGGATGACGCAGCCCGAGGCAAGCTCGCCCGGGCCACCAGGCTGTGGAGATGGTGCGTTCGATCTTCTGGTTTTCATCTGGTCCCGACCACAGTGATAATGATTCATCGCGCAGCAGCATACGTGGAGTCATTGCGGAGATGGACATCGCGCGCGCGGCGCGTCCATACACCCACTGTCGTGCTAATGGTACCCCCTCGTTCTCCGTGCTGCAAACGAATTCGAAGTTATTGGCGCGTACAAATGACGCGTGACGTCCTACCGAGCGCGGGACGGACTTGGCCAACGATTCCTCACGCAGGATGATACAAGAAGTCATTGCGGTGATGGACGTCGCATCGGTGGCCCCGGACGTCTGGCGTTTCGGCGGACTGCGGCGGTGTCGAACCCAAAGTCAAGCGTGCATTTAATGCACTGAATATGCCCCGTTCGACACCAACTCAAGTGCACACTCCACAATGCTCGGTGCTTGCGCCTCCATCCGGTACTGCACCAATGAATCGTGCCGTCGACGCGAAACTCAAAGAAACGGCTCGACGCGGTGGGGCCCAACCTCTCACAAGGAACCTAAGGGACCAGCCGCACTACATATGTGGCGTTGCATCCAAACTCCAAGTGCTGAAGCAACATAAGTATACTAGCCACGTTCAAGGGTCGCACAGGGTCGTGCCCAGGTACCCGGTCGGCCGAGTGATATTATCAGGACATTGATAATATCATACCGACTACCCCGCATTGTTCCGCGCGACGAGCGTGTTTCCGCCGCCCGCGCGCGTGCGCCGATCCACATCGATACCTCGGCAACCTGAGGCGTGCTCGATCAGATTCGGGCGAGTGAGTGAGTCGCACATGAGTTCAGGTCGACGAGTGGTGGGCCACGAGGGGCAACGTTGTTTGAGAGAGGCTGGGAGGGCCACGGAGGTTGGCTGTGTGGCGCTCGGGCACTCAGTGAAGAACATTTGTCAGGAAAGTACGTACTGTTAGCATACAGGGAGGCGATATATCATGAACCTATCATATGTTGGGGTCGCGGGCCGCGGCATCGAGGCCTGCAGGGGATATAATTAAAAACCGGAAAGCATGAGCTGAGTGCCGATCGGGCGACCCGATCGAGGAGGTGGAGATCATGGCCTCGGGCGTTGCGAGCACAGCGCCGACGAGCAGTGGCACCCTTTGCACTCGACCACCACCTCCTCCTGCGTCCTCAGCTTCCCCACACCCACCTCCCGGACTGGACGCGCTGAGACGGTCGGATCAGGGTTAAGTACGCCTGCACGCGAAGTGAAGCCGGCAATTTAGGGGGAAGCGCGCGCGCAGCCAGACGTTATAAATTCCTGGTGCCGCCCGCCGAGTGGGCCGCGAATACCATCTCGTACGTGTCGCTGCACGCATCCTGTCTTGCAACGCCCGCGGCCGCGCTCCAGAACCCCCGAACTCTCTCGCGGCGTCTCCGCACAAGGTTCATCGACATCGGCGCCGGCGCGCGGACGCTCAAACTCAGTCTTCAGGCTCGGGAGCGCCCCGACGACCCCTAGCCGCGACCAACAGCCGCATCCGTCCTCCCCCACCCTCCGCCCGCCCCGCCGCCATCCTGTGCGCACAGGCAGTGCGATTCGATCTCGCGCGTGCCGCAGAAAGCGTCGTTGTCTAGCGTCGGTCGTTCTGAGAAGGCACAGCCCACGGAAGGCGTCCACTGCCACTGCCTCGCAGGCCACGCATCGATAATCTCGCCTTGCCTCGCGGGCCTCCGAGTCTGATTGCTCGAGAGGCTGTGGCGTATTAAACCGCGTGTCTGCATTGACAGCTCCATGTCTGCTTCCCAACGGACCAGCCAGTCCCCCGGCGGCGCAGCAGCCCACGGCGAGTCCCCCAAAGCCGGAGGTGCGTCTGCCGTCCGCGGCGCCTGCGGCCTCCGTCTGATGCATCATCGTTTTACATTTCAAGCTCCATACAAGCCCGCTCTGGCCAATCTTCCCACCTCCGGTGCGTCCTCCCTCTCCTCGCTGTCCGCCCCAGCGTGCTCACCTCGTCCCCCGCCGCCCCCAGCCCGTCCCCAGCCCCCGTTCGCTCGCCCAGCAGGTCTCGCCCGGTCGCACGCGCCGTCCGCCGCTCCCATGATCGGCCAGATCCCGTCCCTCTACGACCCTAGCATGGCTATCCCCCCGGAAGGGCTCGACTACCAGCAGTGGGTGGAGAGCTATTCGAGCGGGCAGCAGTACGGCTATGCACCGCAGGGCGGCATTCCCGGTAATGTCTCCCAGGTTCCGTTCCAGCCACCACCACCACCACCGCCGCAAGGCCAGCTCCACCACGTCCAGGCTGCCAATCCCGCGGCCCCCACCCAAAATCGCTACAACTTCGTGCAGGAGCCGTACGCCACCGCCGACCAGGGTGCGGGCTACGACGGCCAGTATGCGCAACACGTCCCGGGCGATCGCCCCCAGCGTGGGATGCCCCGCATCGCCCGCCGCGGGGGCGCAAACGTCGGGTACCCCGTCGCCCCGAACCTGAGGATACCGGAGCAGCCCTCGCGGGGGGCGTACCAGCAGCCGCAGCAGTCGCCCCATCCCCAGCAACAGGCGTTCGCCGTCCAGGGCGCTGCGCAGGGCGGCGGCGACTCGTACTTCTATTCATCTGTCAACCCAGATGTCATCCCTGGCTCCGGCGATCAGCAGCATCACCACTCGTCGTACAACTTCGTGCAGCAGTACCAGCCCGAGCCGTACGCGTCCACGACGTACACGCCCAACTCCGACTTCACAAACCTTCCCTCGTCGGTGTCGACGCCGTCGGTCGGCGGGACGGACGACAGCCAGCACGCGTTCTCGTCAACGTCCTCGCTTGTCTCGCAGCGTGGTCCGGCGCAGCAGGCACAGGCGACGTCGTCCCGGCCGCCCCCCGGACCCTCCGCGAAAGGCGCGCGCGCCGGGAAACAGGCCAAGCGGCCGCGCCTCGAGCACACACCTGAGGACAGCGACACGCAGTCCGACGACGACCTTCCGACGCTGAGCAGGATGAACATGACGATGAGCGTGCCGCCACAGCAGGGCCAGAACTCGCTTCCCTCCCGGCTGTGAGTAGTCTCCGCGGCCGGTGCGCTTATTTGTGTGCTGATCAGCGAAACCTCCACATGGTGTCCCCTTCGCTGCGTTCTATCGACGCTGCTCGTACTGCATTCCGGTGCTTACGCTTCCCGCCTGCGCGCTGCACACGGCGTTATCACTTCGCCGGCGCTTACTCGGCTGCCCGCGCCGCACACGCGCCCGTCCCCGCTGTCCCCGCTGCCCGCTCGCCGTCCACGCTGCAGGCCCGGCGCATGCAAACACTGCAAGAAGCTGAAGGTACGTCGCTGCTCAACCCATTTGCCCAGCGTGCACCTGCCGCAGGTGGCGCGCCGCGCCCGCAAATGGCACCGTCCGAGGCCGCTGTCGTACGGACGCTGATCGATGCCCATGGCGGTGCGACAGATGAGGTGTGAGTTCCCGCAAGACGACAACACCTGCAAGCGCTGCAAGTCAAGCGGGCATCAGTGCATCGTCGAGGGCAGAAAGCCCCGGAATGCGCCAAAGTGAGTCCTCCCATTTCGGCGGCTGTGGCGGGCCTGGCGAGCCGCACCCTGGCTTAAGTACCGGCGCCGCGCGTCGGCGAGCTCTCCTTCCCGCCGACCTCCGCGTGCGCGTGTTTTCCCGCCCGAGAGCCCGAGTCGACGTGTAGCCAGTGTCCCGCCCGCGATGCCGTCGCCCCCGTTCTCGCCCGGCCTGTCCTCGTTCTCGTCCGACGAGCTATCCGAGGACGGTTACTCATTCGTGATATCCCGCCACAGCAAGCGCGAGTATCTGCTCGCGCAGATCCGGCAGAAGAACGCCATCATTGAGTCGCTTCTCAAGCAGGTCAGTCGCTCCGCGCTCGCCCGCCGCCCGCCGCGTGCGTGCGTGCGTGCGGCAGCCGAGCCCCGTCCCGCGCACTGCTGTAACGCCGCTCACGCACAGTACCCGTCGCAGATCCACAACCCGTACCTCGCGACGCCCATGTCGATCGCGTCGTACCGCATGGCGACGTCGCCCACGGACCAGAACAACCAGAACGTGATCGCGTTCCTCGACCGCCTGCAGTCGAGCGTGCAGACCGCGGGCACGTCCGCCGGCGTGGCCGCGTTCAAGATGGACTCGCGCGGCGGCGCGGCGGGGGGCGTCAGCGGGGAGTCGGACGACGAGTGGCACGATGCGGCGACGGAGCTCGCGGATCACGGGAGCGCGCTGCAGGACGAGGACGACGAGCCGCTCAAGGACGCGGAGGACAAGCCGCAGGCGATCCCGGACCAGACGGTCCCGCTTGGTCTCCTCGCGAAGCTGTCGCTCGAGAACTCGAGGCGGAAGCCAAGGCGCTCGGGCGCGAAGCCGAAGGAGAACGAGTCCTCAGACGACGATCTCGTGCGTATATGTGGGAGGGGAGTCAATGCGGTGCGGTGCTGATTGCTTTCTGACATAGGGCGTTGCGAATGAGACGTTCTTCGAGCCAGGTACGTTTCGCGTGGATGTAGTGGAGGGCGCGTGCTCACGAGAATTCGTTACAGGACCTGCGTTCAACCTAGGGCTCCGCGCCACGATGATCGAGAGCGTCAGTCCGCCCGAGATCCTCGTGCACGGCCTTGTCACCCCAGACGACGTCGACAGGCTATTCGGGATGTAAGTCACCCCCAGCATGTCCGCCTGTATCTTTTGGGGCTCATTCGCTCGCTTGCAGCTACTTCGACAAGATCAACGTGCACTGCGATATCCTCGACCCCGCCCTACATACCCCCGCGACAACGTTCAACCGCTGCCCGTTCCTCTTCACCGTCAGTGAGTACACCCCGCATCTGTTTACACCCGTCGTGGGTGCTCAGCTGTGCCCCATGCAGTCTGCGCGATATCCTCGCGGTATGACCAGGAGAAGTCGGACATCTACCCGATCGCTATGCACTTCGCGAAGCACGCGGCAGCGTCGGCGCTCCTGAACGGCTGGAAGTCCGTCGAGCTCGCGCAGGCGTACTTGCTCATGAGCTTATACGGCGTGCCCGCGCGGCGCTGGGAGGAGGACCGGAACTGGCTGTACACCGGTCTGGCTATCCGGTCAGTCTCTTCGCTCTCTGCTTCCTCACGCTGGACGCTTACATTACATTGTTTTGTCGTAGGATTGCGACCGACCTGAACCTGCACGTGGTGTCGAACGTGAAGCCGAAGACGGAGTCGCAGGAACGCGAGCTGGTGAACCAGCAGCGCGTGTGGCTGCTCTGCTTCAACCTCGACCGGTCGACTGCGACGCAGTTCGGGAAGCCCGCGACGATCAAGGAGGATTAGTGCGTCGAATGGCGTTGACTGTGTTTGCTGTCAGGAGCTGACGCGGGTTTGCAGCACGATCCGCAACTCTGTTGACTGGTACAAGCGGTCGCGCATGAACCACAAGGTACGTGCGAAGCAGTATCTCCTCGCGTCACAGTGCATGCTCACGATTTCGCTCTGTGATACGCAGTTCAACATCGGAACGTCGGCGTACGCGCAGATGCTGAGGATCATGTCGCACTTCCACGAGGAGATCTACTCGGACCCGGACAAGCCTACGGGACTCAACCAGAACCTCGACTTCCGCAGCTCGATCATCAACCACGACGAGGAGCTCATGGCGTACTTCAAGGAGTGGCAGCAGCGTTTAGACCATGACTGCGATCTCACAGGTATGTCCTATGTTCCTACATTGGGTATGCTCATTGGAACGTGGGTTGACCCGTTGTGATCCAGATCCCGCGTTGAAGTTCCGCGCCTCCCTGCTTCCTTTGTAAGACAGCCTGCTTCACGTTTTGTCCTCCTGCGCTCACAGATTGGCCTGTGCAACAGCCTCACCGGGTACTCCAGACTGGTTATGTGGTCGTTCGGGTTCCAGCAAGCGTTCAAGCGCGGATTCCAAACTGATGACCAGCTGTTCTTGGACAAGGTGTGTTTTTTACGCTCTTTACGTACTGCGCCGGTAGCTGACATCGCTTCCAGTGCTTCGAGTCGGCAAAGGGTGTTATCGTCACCCTGATCGACACATTAGCTCCTTCGGGATACATGCGCACATCGCCAGATGGTGCGTTCTCCGCGAGCCTGATTTTGATCGCCGTGCTAAGCTGTGTCCGTAGCCCACTTTGTGTTCGCCTCGTTTGCGTCCGCGTTCCTGCTGAAGGTGTGTCCGACTACCCGCACCAATCTCGCACAGTAGACTCACACCGCCTCCCCAGCTGCTCCGGCCAGAGTGCTCGAGCTTCGTCGCCCCGGAGACGCAGACGGAGATCTTCGACCTCATCAGCCGCCTCATCGACGTGCTCCGTTCGCCAGAGATCGCCATCGACGAGCGCCACACCCCCGCGCTGCACTCGCGCTTCCTCCACGGGCTCCTCCGGAAGCACCGCCACCTGGCGGTGAGTTCACGTTCTTCGGATTCTCAGGGGCCTCCTTCACAGCCCCAGGCACAGACCGTCCGCGGCTCGTCCAGCACTACCGCCTCGTCCACGAACGTGTTCCCGCCCTCCTCCGTCCCCGGGTCGCAGCAACAGCAACAGCAGCAGCAGCAGTATCCGCCGCAGGGCGGCGCGGGCGCGATGTACGACGCCGTCGCGGCGACGAGCCCGACGAGCTTCACGGGCTCGGATACGTCGATGCCGTCGGACGGGATGTTCGACATGGAACCCGCGTACACGACTGCGACCGCTACGGGCTCGTATCACTTCGGGGCGCCGCAGCAGCCGGAAGAGACGTGGGGCCCGCTCAACGCGCTCGCGAACCCGAACTACTGGAAGGACATGATGATGCCCGGGTACGTTACTTTCGTGTTCCTTTCGTTGAGGGTCGTGCTGACATTGTGTTTGCAGCTTCACGTGGCCCGAGTCGCCGCCGTCCGCGCCGGACCAGCTCTCGAACGCGTTCGATACCAGCTTCAACACGCAATACCCGATGGCGGCACCCATCATCAGCGGCTGAGCGTGCCTCGCGCCCGCGCTCGCGCAGCGCACTCTACGACTCTCTACATACATAGGAAGGTTGGGCGGATAATGCAGGCTCGCGTCTTCTTGGTGTCGTCCCCCGCCCGTGGGTCCGTGTCGGCCGTTGTGATATATGTCCCTCCGAGAGCACCAGCACCTTAGTATTTTCTCTACTGCCACTGTCACTGTACGTCTCCGGGTCCCCTCTCTCGTCGTCGTAGTCGCACTCGGTCCTCGGCCGCGGTTTCCGTCGCGGTCGCGGCCGTGCCCCGGGCACAAGCGTGTCCGTACATTGTAGCTTACCCCATCTAAATCGTCTGGAGGCTCCGCATGTACTTATTTTGTACAGATATATTATAGCTTCGGCGCCAGGTACGGGGTTTGCGGAGAGACGGACGGTACAGTGTAGCGGGTAGGATCTTCAGATTGTAATCTCGGGAAAAGTAGCCCACGGGGATCTGGCGCAGTGTACATAGCTCTAGCCCAGATCATGACCTCGAAAGCTGTGCGATCATCCTGGGGTGACCTGTGCATGTCATCCAGCTTCTACGGAGCTAGACAGTCCGTAATGCCGCGGCAATGTTCAACGTTCAGCGCTCAGCTTGAGGTCCACGCAAACACATCTGCAATGCTCCGGCTGACTCGGAGGAACATACGGGCCCCTGTCGATGGCGTACTATGTTGCACATGCAGGCGTACTCGGAGATGGCGACATGAACATTGGTGAGCGGCGCGGGGAAGGCGAGAGCCTGGTGCGTTAACGCCGCACATGCGACCATTTCCCGACGTCGGGGAGGCGCGATGACCAACGCTGACGGAGCATTCCTGCATAGTGATCGAGGCAGCGGGGAGTGTACATGGTCGCGGACCTATTTGGGGAGGGGATCATGTGTTTAACGCGGGGATGACGCAAGTGGGCAGAGATGTGCGGTACCGTTGTGCAGGTTGAAGTTATCGATTCTGTGTTAGGACTTCCCAGTGGGTGTATACGCACAGATGGTGAGTATGCTTTCATGACGATGGGCCAGGATCCTCGCTGGGGAACACGAACACCCTTCAAGTTATCCGTCTGAATGTTAGAGTTCGGCGTTAGCGTTCAATATCTCGGAGATAGACTCGGAACCAAGGGCGAGCTTCGTGCTGGCAAGCTGTCGCTGGCGCAAACGTAGGAGCGCGGGGGATGTTGGACGCGCCGCATGCGGCACAAGGTATTAGTATGCGCAGTCCGATAAACGGAGGTACGGGGGATCAGTCACCAGCGGCTTCCCCAGTAGGTCCTACGAGCTTCAGGTGGAACGATCCAGACGCGTTAAGGCGTTCGTTTAATGGCCACTATGTGTGAGCTTCATTGGTCAGCGCGGCAGGCGTACTCGGCGAGCCTGAGTCACTATGCATATAAGTAGCTTCTTCGCGGTGGTAGGAGGTCATATCCTATCTTCGTCTGTCCTTCGTGTCCTTCGTAGACACATCGCCGCTATATTCGCCGTCAAACTATCACGCAGAATTCAACATGTCAACCCCACGAGTTTGGCTCAGTGAGTGGTCTGCCATATTGGATGGAGATGTTGCTCACGGTAAAGTACAGTCACCGGCTGCTCCTCGGGACTCGGTCTTGAGCTCCTCAACTACGTCCTCAGCAAGGGCGATATCGCGATCGCCACACTCCGCAAGCCCGAGGTCCTCGCAGACCTCCAGTCGCAATACCCAAAGGAACGCCTTGTCGTCCTCAAAGTCGACGTGACCTCGCGAACTGAGATCGCCGCTGCGTTTGCGAAGGCGAAGCAGGCGTTCGGCCGGCTCGACGTCGTCGTGAGCAACGCCGCATACTCCATCCTCGGCGAGATTGAGTCTACACCGGACGACGTTGCGCGCGCGTTGTTTGACACGAACTTCTGGGGATCGGTGTATGTTATCCAGGAGGCGATCAAGTTCTTCCGGGAGGTGAACGCGCCGGGCAAGGGCGGGCGCATTATCCAGCTTTCGTCCATCCTGGGGCTCGTTGGTTTCCCTGCGTCCGGGTATTACAGCGCGTCCAAGCATGGTGAGCGGAGGCGCTGTTTAGGAGTGATGACATGCATGCTGAAGGGTTCTTATAGCCATCGAAGGCCTGATCGAGTCTCTCGCCGCCGAGCTCGACCCTGCTTGGAACATCAAGGTGAGCCTGTCTCTCAGCATATTGTTTTATTTAGAGCGTATTGCTTACCACCAAGTATACAGATCACAGATATCCCGCTCGGCGGATTTGTCACCAAAGGGATCGCGAACATGGTCAAGCTGGACCCGCACCCCGCGTACAGCAACCCTGCGCTACCGTCGAACGCCATCCGGAAGGCATTCCTGGGGACGCTCAGTGGCGAAAAAGACCCAAACTTCGCGCTCAACGGGGACGCGGCCAAGGCTGTGCGAAAGTTCTACGAGCTGAGCGAACTGGAGTCCCCGCCGCTTCGGCTGGTGCTGGGGAAAGACGCGATTACGTTCGCCCAGGGAAAGATTGCCAGCTTGTCTTCCGAGGTGGAGAAGTATTCTTCCTGGTCAAATGATGTGAACATTGACTAGATAGGATGTCAAAGCATGTCCGTAGTGTTAGTTATGCTAGCCTATGTATAGGATGTTCATGTTTCGTCCTCAGCTTCTAGTATCCAATATTGACCGGATATGCTGACGATTGAGTGAGTCGTTATTGCCAGATGTAACACTAGAGGTGTCGTTTTTGCATAACCCACCATCCTGGTGCATACGAAGTACAAATCGGGGATGAGGATTGGCAAAGACAAACCTCTCTGACGGAGCCGGGTAGTAGTTCATAAGAAAAACTAGCATACACTGTATAACTGTATGAAATTAATGAAAGAAGCCGCCCGCCTAGCTCAATCGGATAGAGCGTCAGACTCTTATGACCGATTGGTTTAGTGGTTATCTGAAGGCTGCGAGTTCGACCCTCGCGGTGGGCTACTGGAAGCAAACGGCACCCTTTTTACCCCACTTGGATCTGATCCCAGTAAAATAGCATCCCAGACGTCGACAGCCATGGGCCAAGTATCCGACAGGCTACCGGCAAAAGTAACGTTTGCAAATGTCGTCACGTACGTTCTCAGCATCTGGAAAAACCTCCCCCCGGAATGTCAATGGATTTCAGTACTTTTCGTGAAATTCATCGAAAAGCATCAAAATTCGGCGCCTCTACCGGCATTCATGTCAAGAACGTGTGTTTTTCAATGAAAAATATCGAAAATCACCGAGTTTGAACAATTCTAGCTATGATAAGGGCACTTATCTCGGAGTCTGGGATGCACAAGAGAGAGTTAGGACGAATACAGACCGTACTTACGCGGCGCGTTTTGGCTCACCTAACGTTGTAGATTACTTATGTATACAACCTTGTGTCTCATTTCCCACAGTACGAGCTCACTCCTGCCGCGCTCTATTGCTATAATATGGAGTTATAACCACAAACGCCCTAGATAACAAAGGATTGAGCGGGTGAGGGATCGGGGTACTGGGTGCGCGCCGGGTGCTTGGTGGAACTGTGAAAATATTGAGCAAGTCTCAGGCGCCCGCGTGCACTTCATGCAACAGCGCCGGCCGCATGTGGGCGCTAGATGCCGCGACCGAAGCGCTCGACAACAAAGCGCTCGAGCGCTCGCCACGTCGACTTGTGCAAGTTCTCCGTTCTCTTCTTCCCACTTACTCTGCACCTGGTATTAATGGCCTCGCAACGCCATCCTTCCCCGCTCTCTTCTCCTTGTCTCCAAGTACGTTCTTTCTGGCCAGCCACCTGCTGCTCTTCGGTCGTCACATGCGTCATCTCGAGGCTTAAGGCACATGCCCCCCTTTGGCAACGATTCTCGATGTGCTCTTGTCGTCTTCCTCCCTCCTAGTCTCAGACCATGCCTCGTACTACAGTCCCTTGTATCTGCTTTGGTACTCTTTGTCATTACTGCACTGGTGTGTACATGTTCGTGCTCGCTGATGTGTCCCGCTTGCTCGCTGGCACTCGTTCCAGTATACTCTTCCTGTGATCTTGGTGTCTATACCCCACCCCGACCTTGTCTATCTCATGTTCGCTATAGATCGGCTCATCGCCCTTGCATGCAACCGTGCTCAAACAGTGGTGAGTGAGTAAGCTTGTCATGCTGGGGCCTCGGGGGTAATGCTAACAAGGGCTGCATCGTCACACAGATAAACGACTTCAACGAGGTGCTCGCCGCATTGTTCTTGAACGTGTATGTCCCCCCCCCCCCGTCTCTCGTGCACCCTCCATATGACGCTGACAGTGACGTGTACGCCATCCAGTGTGAATCCAATGTACGACGTCAACTTCTCGACTGCGACAATCATCGTGTAGCATCTACTCATCTATAATGCACAACTTAAGTCCAGCTTGTGCCTCGCCTTGAACCTATACTGGTGCATTGCACACCCTTAGGCTCTGGGCCCTGCAAAACCTCTGAGTTTGTGCTACGCTTTGGTTGCTGCATTCAGTGTCACGTTCAGTTTAGGATTTCAGGGCATGTTTAAGTTTTCTGTGTTGCCGCTGGTCCCTGTTTTGTTTGTTTGTTTGGACTTGGTAGATTTATTATGAGAGTAGTGGATGATCATGTACTAGTAGCTAGTGTCTCAATGCTATGACCTCCGTTAGCCATTTGAAAAGCGTGAAAGGTGTGAAAAGTGCGAAATTGGCTGGTAAAGGAGCCATATACCATGCACCATAACCCGCCGAAAAACACCGTTTTCCAATGACACACCGGGTCGCCGATGCGACCCACTTTTTTTTTTGTCATAATTCAATGACATCAATGAAACCGCCGAAACCGCTGGAAAATCAGCGAATTTCACTGATATTCACTGACATTCCGGGGGGAGAGTTTTCCAGATGAGGCTGTCAGTTGATAAGAGGGGTATTCTGGCTTGCGATTCGAAACCTACAGTAACTTTTGAAGTATCAGGTAGCGGTCGGTAGATTACATGTCCAAGGGCGTGTTCGGACGTTCTGAGACCCTATGCAGTGTTTGAGGCCTTCACGAGCAGAAGGCTGACCCATAGTTAAAAGCTATTGACGTTTACGGCTCAGCGCCATGCGCGTGAACGCCCAGGTCGTTGGATATTGGATTGCTTCTGCGGCTTCGGTGTACGCACACCCCGCCCGGCCTGCTGCGACTTTGTGGGTCCCGATCGGCATAGCCACTCTGGGGAAGTCTGACTCGAGTTTTCCCCTTTGAGAGGCGTGGGTGGACTGCGCTGGTCGGGGTCGGGCGGAGGCTGACACATCGGTGGGCTCGCGAATCCCTCTACGATGCGTTGTAGCGCCAGCGCTGCCGGCAGGGTCGAGGGAATATTGGACGCGATGACGGCAGGCCAGCGGTGAAATCGAGGTCGTAGCGTGTATAAAAGCTCTCTGGCGGGACAGGTGAACTTCGTGGTCCGACGTCTCAGCTGTCTTCATATCAAGCTCGACCTCTTGCAAATCCAAAAATGTCTGCACCGCGAGTCTGGTGAGTCGGTTAGTGCACATTTTACGGAATTCGGTGCGGTACAAACGCACTCACATATAGCTTCTCATAGTGACAGGGTCTTCTTTCCGGCTTGGGGTTGGACGTCGTCCGATGCGTCCTAGAGAAAGGCGACATCGCCGTCGCCACTCTCCGCAAGCCTGAGGTTCTCGCAGACCTCCAAGCACAATACCCTCCCGAGCAGCTCCTCGTCCTCAAGGTAGATGTCACCATCCGCAATGACATCGTCGCCGCATTCCAGGAAACAAAGGAAGTGTTCGGCCGCCTTGACGTCGTCGTGAGCAACGCTGGCTACGCCATCCTAGGAGAAATCGAGGGTACGCCGGACGACGTCGCTCAGGCCATGTTTGCCGTGAACTTCTGGGGATCGATGCATGTCCTTCAGGAAGCGGTCAAGTTCTTCCGGGAGGTGAACCCGGTCGCTGGCGGACGCATTATCCAGATCACGTCGGGGACGGGGCTTGTTGGGTACCCCGCATGCGGCCTCTACAGTGCGAGCAAACATGGTGAGTAATCTGCTGTTGGCCATGTACGCTTAGGCATTGGTACTGACCCACCGGTGTAGCCGTAGAGGGTTTGACCGAGACCCTGGCGATGGAACTTGATCCTGGATGGAACATCAAAGTACTGAGCTAAATGATCCTGATGCAAGCGTCACGATGCTCAGACCTACCATCTGTGCACAGGTGACCATAATTCCCCTAGGAGCGTTCGCAACAAACGCAGTCTCGACAAGCATGGTGAAGCTGCCCCCGCACCCCGCCTACAGCAAACCCAGCCTGTCGTCAGTGGCCTCCCGCCAGGCGATCCTCGCGAGCGTCACTCCCGAGCAGGACCCGCGTTTCCTAGTGCGTGGCGATACTGGCAAGGCTGCGCACGCGCTATACCGCTTGAGCGAGCTGCCGGACCCGCCGTTGCGGCTGATTCTTGGGAAGGAGTCGATTTTGATCGCGCGACGGAAGGCGGCGAGTCTGCTTGCGGACGGGGAGGAGTACGCGTCCTGGTCAGATGGGTTGGAGAGAGACTAGGGTGTTGAGTGGGTCGCGCTCTTGGAAAGCCTCTGGTGCTTGCTTTGGTGGCATCTAGAGTGTAGCGACCCCTGCCGTGCCATACCTGTTTGCAAGGTTCTGTACGAGTGTTTGTAGCAATCTGAAGTACAAACTTCCTTAGCAGCTGTTTATCGAGAAGTAGGCGCGTTATGCAGCTTCAAGTTGTTCAGCTCGATGGCTTCGAGGGATTCGCTGTTCGGGGCGCCGAGTTCGTACGATGCGCCAAAAGCTTGACCCCCAATCAACCCTGCTATACCATGATGTTAGACTTTATATGCCTAAGTTCTTGCGGTATTCTGACATGAGTGTTTGTCAAGACTGTCAAGTAGAACTACAACAAAGAAAAAGCAAGATGAAAACGTGATGAGAACGCCTATTTGGGTATCGGGCGCCTATACTAAGACGTCTCCAGGTTTTTGTAGGTTTTCGTCTACCACCATCGCTTGTGTTCAGCGCTTCAGCAGTTGCACTCGTCTTTACGGCCGAAAAGGATCGTATATGACATAGCATGACAGTCGAAGCCAGTTACGTCAAATTCCACTAAGAACACTGGCACAATATACCGACATAGTAGTACTTACGTCTAGTAGCTGTAGTACTGGAATTAACATGATCACGTACAAAAAAACCCAGAGCTTCGACGTTTCGGGGTGGTGACATTTCCATTGCGCCAGGCGCCATGTATGGACGATATCTCTCTGGATTTATTCGTCGCTCGTATCAATACATAAGGCTTTGCAGGAGACCCTAGGAGACCACGACGGCGCAAAACGGGTACATATGATAAGTAAGTGCCTGGTCAAGGTCCAGGAGAGCCTCGAGCGGCTTATGTTCGAGAAGGAAAACGAGCAACTTTCAAGGTGCCTCCAACGGGATGGAGAACGCGTCTCCATACGGAGGCCGGAGATCCCGAGGCACACGTCTCCCAATGGACAACCCGGCATTTCCTGATGCACAGAAAGAGAAAGAGAGAAAGCGTCCGTCAGCTAGCATTCTATAATTCCACATCCCACCGTGACCCATGAAAAACCGCATGACTTACCGGTAGCAACGCTGGGAGTCACACTGCCAAGGCCATCTGTGCCGCGGCTGAGAATTACGGCCTCGTCTTGCGGAGCGGACGCGGGCGCAGCGGAAGAGGTGCCGATGAGCGCGACGGTGAGCGCGAGGACGACGAGCTTGAAGTTGAACATGTCGGTGAGGACGCGGGGGGAATGAGTGTCGCTGTGCTGTGGGTAGGGTTCTGAAAGGCGAAGCTCGAATGCGACGTCTCCTCCAGCATCCAATGCGACTGAGCATATATACGCGCAGCCAACGTCTGTGCCCCCGTATTCCGTAGCGAACTTGCCAATTTACGGCTCGCGTGCGCAACCGCGTGCCTGCCACTCTTTGGTATCAAAGTGTCCCGCGCACATTGTGTGCACAAATCAACCGGTGGGTGCAAACACCGGCGATGGCTGTGGGCAGTACCACGCGGCGAGAGTGGAGTGGCATACTAATGGTCTGGCCCTCAGCGCGAACATACAAAACGGATCGTTATAGGAGACACTCACGGCGAATCAAATATCCGTACTATTCATCAGGATATTTCTGCGTTCGAAAGACAACGCAGGACTCAGCCTTTCCAGTCCGAGTCGGAGGCTTCAAGTTAGACAACGGTGCTGTGACCATGCTGAACTGGCGAACACACCCTTCAGATAGCGTGACAGCAAACTCGAATGAGTACAGGCACAGACGCGTCCCCTTCCTGTGCTTCATGGGCGCTACATTAGCTCAGCCCTACTCGTTGGACCGGGAGCTGGGAGGGGGCGCCCAGAAAATGTTCCGAGTGAGCGCGGAACACCTCCAAGCACTATCTCGTAGAATATCAGCGATCGTGCATCACGCAAACAGGAGTACAGGCGGAGGGCGCGCAGGTTCTCTCGCTGACCCATGAAGTAGACTCGGACAAAGGTCTAGCTGGACAACTATACACTCACCTGCATGCCATCAAAATAATAATAGCGAGTCATCCGAGTCCTCGCGCCGAGGCTCGTCGTCGCATTCCTCGGCATTGCATCCGCCACACCGTCCCCTCACGGTGCGGCTGTTGTAAGCGTTGCAGACTGCGACATCTTCTGTGTTGCTAATGCTGGTAGTAAGAGGTTCGACGTTCAAGCTCAAGAGCTCGTTCAAGTCGTCCTCGTGTACCCGGACCCGGGCCGAGTCGGAGTGCTGTGGCTGTGCAACGTGGTTGAGGAGGAGGTCCTCAGTGTGCATGCGCCGGTCGGATCATCCGAACCGTTCACCCACTCACTCACTCTCCGAGCCTCTCTAGTCTACTAGTAGTCGACAGGCGCGGAGTTCGCATCCACAAATATTGGTTGTAGACGCTGTGGGCGTCTCCGCGTAGTTAGTGCTAGTGATCGGTTGGGTATTTTCCATCGCAGCTGATGTTCAACGTGCGGGATGGCTTAGGTGTTCCGCTAGGATTCGGAACATTCTCTGGGCACCCGCTCCCGGGTTCCGGTCCAGCGAGCATGAGGGCTGAGCTAATGCAGCGCCCACGTAGCACATGAAGGGGAAGCCTTTGTGCCTGTACTCATTCGAGTCTACTGTTAGTATGCTATCTAAACTTCGGTGCGTTCACTGGTTCAACATCATGATCACGCCGTCGCCTAAATTGACCTCCGAGTCGGACTAGACAGGACAAGTCCCGCGCCGTCTTTCGGGCGCGGTAGTATCCTGAAGAACATGAATATCCGAGTCGTCGTGAGCCTCCCCTATAATGATCCGCTTTGTATGTTCGGGCTGACGCCCAAGCCATTAGCGTGCTCCGCTCTCACCGCGTAGCACTGTTCACAGCGATCGCCAATGTGTGCTTTCGCTCACCAATATCATTTTGAACACAGTGTGCGCGGGACACTGTGTTACCCAAGAGCGAGCACGTCGTGAGTCTCCCCTGTGATGATCCGATCTGTATGTGCGAGCTGAGGCCAAAACTGGTAGCACAATCCGCTCTCGCGTAGTAGTCGCGCAAGCGAGCTGAAAACCGAGCTTTTCGCCGTGGACTGCGGACCCGCCGACGTTGGCTGCGGGTATATATGCTCGGTCGTGTTGTACACCGGAGGAGACATCGACCTCGAGCTTCGCCTTCCGCATTCCTACACGCAGCCCACAGCAGTACTCATACTCCCCCACATCCTCACCGACATGTTCAACGTCAAGCTCATCGTTCTCGCCCTCGCCCTCGCCCTCATCGGCATCTCTTCTGCCGCGCCTATGCCAGCTTCGCACGACGATTCAGGCGCGATTCTCAGCCGCTGCACAGCAGGCGGCGTGACTGCCGACGATGATGGTAATACTAGTGAGTGTTGCGTTCTGTCAAGATGGGATGTAGTAGTATAGAATGCCCGCTGACACACGCTCTTTCTCCTTCTCTTACTGTGATATTCCACAAACGTGCAGTCGGGCACACTCACCGCAGGGACGACGCCACGTGCTGAGTGTAGACACTCTGCTGTGTCTTGGAGGATCTGTCCATATTCGCCCTCTGCGCAGTAAGCCATCCGCGTTTTCTCCACTACCGGCGGCTGATGTTCATGTGGTCTTGCAGTATCTATCATATGTACCCGTTCTGCGCCTTCGTGGAGTCTCCGGCCAAGCCATATGTATTAATGCGGCCCAGAATAATAAACTCAGAGAGATATCAGCCATATGGCACCCACTGTGGAAGTCACCACCCCGAAACGTCGAAGCTCTCCGTGATACTCATGCGTGGTGCTGAATTCCGTCACGCCGATGGCACCTTGCGCAGTGTATCTGCGCCGAATCCGCCATCGCGACGGTGGAAATGATCTCTTCCAAATCGCTCTCCCTGCACTCTCCTGTCAAGGCTGTTCAGCATGTCAGAGTCGGATACTACTACAGAAATGGATGGCCCCGTGCCTCGCATCATCATCTCTGCAAAATGGAATCCTGACTGTAGAGCACAGTTTCCCGTACACAGATATTATCCGTGCCAGGATGCAACGGCTGCGGACCCACGCATCATCACATCCCTGTTCTATCAGCAGTACACAGCTCACCTTGTCCCACGTCTGGGGAGGAGGAGGAGGAGGAGGAGGAGGAGGAGGAGGAGGAGGAGGAGGAGGAGGAGGAAAGGCAGCTCCATGCTTTAGACTGCGTATGATGATTATAGTATGTCGAATCTGAGCTGAATGACGCGAGCATTTGTAGCGTTCTGACACGAGTGTTACTAGTCTTTAGAACTTGATCGAACAAGTTCATCCAGTACTTCATCGAGCATTGGGCCCGGGCGTCTATCCACTCGTCTCTCAGTTTCCTTCCACCATCTTCCGTTTCACTCTTGTGTTCAGCAAGCAGTCATGCCAGCTCACTCGACCTATATGCCGTATTACTCAACATTGCGCGCAAAGTCAAGATGGTGAAGGCAAGCTGGAAAGAAATTAGCGCTTCTACTCAAGTTATTCCACGCAGCCATGAGTCGTAGTAAGTCTGTATCCAGTGTGGCATCATGCATTTTAGCAGTATCCTTAACATGGTGACGATATTGGACAGTATTGTGCGCTGCATGCAAGACACGCACATCAAATATGTATAGCAATAGTCAAAATGTCACCAGCACCATCATCGATGACGTTGGTGGCATTTTTACCCGTTGTGAAGAAGAGCTCCAGGCGGAAATTACGAGAACATGCTGCCATCCTGCAAGCATTCTCCTCATCTGCAGGCGGTGGTGCTGAGACGTCATGTTCATGGCTCGCAAGCAGTCGCCATCGGCGTGATGTGACGCCAAACGAGTTCATTCACGCCGGACGCCCCGTGAAATGGTTGGCGCAGGTGACCCATAGTCTTCACCTTCACCACCTTCGCCTCCCTCGATTACCTCGACGCCGATGATGTCAAGAGAGTCGCCACCACCGCCACCATAAACGTATAAGATGCCCCTCAAATTGTTCGACGGCCCATCATCAACCCCCACCTCGCCTACAACACTCGACCTACGTAACTCATCATGTCTCTCGCGGACGGAAAGACCTACAAGATCATAAACGCCAAGGGCGGCACTGTTCTTGACCTCTCTGGGGGCCAAGACCATTCTCCCATTACCGGATACCAATGGCACGGGGGCGACAACCAGAAGGTACGATTTTCCCAAAGATCGCTGGCGGTACTCCGACATCTGACAGGTTGTGCAGTGGCAGCTTGAGCAGCGTGGGGACAGCTACGTGTTGAAGAACGCGGCGACCGGGTTGTACCTCGGTTATGACGGCGAGCAGAAGAACTTCACGCCCATCATCGCCTCTCAGAACCCGGCAAGCTGGCACATCCGGCCAGACGACAAGGACCCCTCAACTTTTGTGTATGCAGCCCACATTGATACGTGTACAGCCTAAATCACTGACGGCGAGTTTGCAGGCTGCTGCTGGAGGGCACGAACTACAGTCTAGACCTGAGCGACCACGGTAACCCCAACCCCGGCACTCCCGTGACGCTCTGGGAGAAGTGGGAGGGTGGCGCCAACCAGACATGGAGGTTCGAGGAAGGTGAGTCATCTGTGCTTCAGCATTCAGCGAAGTGCACATGTGTTGACTGCCGGCAGCCGCGTGAGCAGCGAAGGCGTGAAGAGGACCCACGCGAGCAATGTAGCGCACGCACCAAACCCTGTAACGTACTGATGACACGGACTTGACCTCTCCACCCCTCGCACCGTTCTGTCTGCCGGAGTCTTTCCCTCGCACCGTCATCCCGAGGGTGCTCGTTGGTATCGGGACCACCCCGTGGCGGCCGCGTCAAAACGTGTATCGTGCCCCGGGATCTGCGTAAGGTTGTTCTGAGCCAAACCAATGTTCTGTCGGAGATGATCACGCAGATATTACATGCACCGATATAACCTGTCTTTCGCGGCCCGGCACCGACTAGGGCCGGGGCAGGGCTATGAATGTGACGATCCCATGCATTAGCATTAGCCGGCGGGGTAAGGAATCGACGAGTCATCATTGTCACCCAGATACACTTTACGCTCATATTCCGTTACCTCGGATTCACTAAGTGCCCTCATTAACCTGGTACGCGACGTTCTTACTTACCGCACAGAGTAAATCTAAGCATTGAACAGAAGTCCTCGACAGGATATCAGGCGTCAAGGTTTCTCCGTCCACTCCACGCTCTGGTCAACAGATCGAACACACTACCCGGAATGACCAAGGAAGAAGCTTATATGGTGTCATTACATGCCAAGGGCATGGTCACGAGTATGTGTTTTGAATCCTGATCGTTGAAGTTTCATATGCAACGCAGTATAGATCCACACGTATTTCAAGTTGCTGATGGAAAAGGTCGTGTTCAGTCTCGCCGATGCCTTATTACTACCTTTAAGCAGATTCCTTGGCCATGTAAAACTAACCACATGTTATATAAGGTATCCCTGGCTATACGTTGCTCATATGTCTATCGCCATGAATCATACGGCCCGATGTTAAAGACAGCGGGCACACAAACCTCCCCGGTAGCTCTTCGGTATGTTGCAGCACGCACCCTCCGAAATTGCCTCCAGCTCCAATCTGATTGTGCCAATCGCAGGCAAAGTCTTCCTGAGGGCTCAAAAAGTCAAAACGGAACGAAAGCCTAAACGTCGGACACGACAGCGACACCCCCAGATCTTCACTACTGCAGCCGCCGCGGGCCCACATCCGGGTCCGCCGAACATGCGCTGTATTGCAACTAGTCTGCTGAGATGGAAGGCGATCATTGCCAAGATGCCGGTCCGATGTCGACACGACTCGTGCAGTCATGCAACACGGTATAAGCATCAGCTGCTAAACTGTGCGAGGACGATCGCCCACGATGGCCTTGACGATATGCGTGTGTGCGATTATATCGCATCGTATCATGGTGAGCGCGGTCAGTGTCGGCTAGTACGGTGTCAGTACCGCTGCCAATGACGAGTGTTTTTCTCTTGCAGCGAATCACACCCGTCAATGCGGCGGCATGCTTCTATGGCGCCTCGAACGCGCCGTCCTCAAACATACTAATCAATTACGCGGTCCAGATACTGCCGCCGGCGACAGCCTTCCCCGCTAAGCTGTATGTTCACAGTTGCAATCCAGGCCCTCTCGCCATTCTCCCGCGTCTAGGTCGCGTCATACACGCGCGGCATACGCGCACCATTCTTGCTGCTACTTGACTAAATCTCCGCGCCTTCCCCTGCGCCTTCGCCTTCGCCGCTGCTTGTGGTCTGAAGCCCAGATTGCAGTCCGCGCCGTCGCACGGAGCTCGATGCCGTCACAGACGTTGCGGCAGAGAGGACATCGAGCCCCGCTCGACCAAGGAAAGAACACGCCACGCTTGGCGTGCAAACGGAGCTTGCACTTCTCGTGATACACGAGACCGCCACGAAGCCCGCGATGATAAGGCCCCATGTCCAATCGCAAGGCACGCCGGGGCGCCCTGCGCAATGTCGCGTCCGCGGCATCACACGCACGCAGACGAGGGCCCCTGTCGTGCCTTGCCAGTCGATCGTGACGCAGCGCACGAGCACGCCTGCCGGAGTCAGATGAGTGCTGCCTATGGATCTCACCGTCGAACGTGGGCCTGCCTCGACACGCTTCGCGAAGCGGCGTACGTAGTTTCATACTGTGAGACTCTGAACTCTCCGACGGAAAAACTACGTCTCACCGGCGCTCCGGGGGTCTGCGCTAGTACGCGAGCTCGAGTCTGCCTGCGTGGAAGTGACGTTTCCGCGTAGCTGTCCCAGGGGTGAAAGCGGATTTCTCGCCTTGTCGTAAACCCCGGCGCCAGGGCTGGTGTTCCTGCCCCGGCTTCGGGCTCGATGATCGAGGAGCGGAAGTGCGTCGAAGCTCGAGGGCACGAAAAAGCGTGGAGGCGCAAAAGCACGCGTGGCGTCCCATCGCATCTGCTCGCATCTCATCTCTGCTTTGCTCTGCGCGATGCTTCGCGGGGCTGCGCCCCGCGCAGCCGGGCCATGCCTCGACGCTACCAGCACACCCGGAATCGGATGCGCACCCGCGACCGCGCCTTCGCGCCGGAGTCCACCTGCCACCACGAGCCGGAAAGGCGAGCCTGAACGGGCACGCTGTCGCTACCACCTCTCCCGCCATCGTCGCCACAATCAGCCCTCGCGCGTGCAGGAGCACACCCTCGATTCAGCGTGTCGCATTACCGCTCCGAGCCGCGTTATCGGGCGCGCGTCTGCACCCTCGTTTCGTTTCGGAAGGCGTGCTGCAGTCATTCAGAGTTGCACCCAGCCGCGGTGGCCGTCCCGGTGTGAGTGGAGGCCCCACCCGTGTCGCAGCTCTCAATTCCGATATGGACGCACGCAGCAGCGCCGTGCGCTCCGGTGCGAGTGCTGGCGAAGTGCTATTGGCTTCGAAGCGAATCGTGGATCTAGACGCGGTAGGGTGCTTGCGAGGCTAGAAGACCCGAAGGCGAGAACCCTGCGCGAGCGGGCAAACGCAGCGCCTGAGGCGAGTGCGAAGAGAGGAGATACCGCGAACATGAAAGTATGGCCATGGAGTTGTCAGCCTGCGACGCCTTCGCTCGCGGCTCTCGCATTCAGTAGCGTGGTGTCCTGCCTAGGCGGGACGATCGGGGGCTGCGCGGCGTTGGGTCGGGTTGTACGTACGAGCACCGAAATGGCGCGGGCGCGGTCCAGGCCTCTGCGCGGGCTGGCGTAGTGTGCGCACGGTGGGTAGGCGGTGGACCGGGGCGGTGCAGGGTACGAGGGTACGAAGGTGCGAAGGCGGGAATACGTGGGGGTGATGTCAGCTGGGACGCTCAAGTCTAGCCTGAGCGATCGCGAAGGCAGGGGCCAAGTCCAGACAGAGTGTCAGGTTCACGCGTAGTGTCATTGGTGCGTTTGGAGTCGCAGGACAGGGGAGAGCAGGAGATATATAAGGCCATCCAGGTCGTAACAGTCCTCCACCGGCATCCAGCATCACAGCGAAACCGTCGTCGCCTCCATCTTCGTTCAGCGTAGACATTCGACGAGCCAGACCCGCAGCCAGAACCGAGTTTACCACCTACACCCCAGTTCACAGAATCACCCACCAAGCACAATGCACGCAAACAACCAGAAGACCTCGGACGGGCTTCAGTCTGGCCACACGTACAGGCTCGTGCACGCACGGACGCGCGCCGTGCTCGACCTTTCGATGAAGGACTGGTCATCCGTCCGGACAGCCGCTTGGGACGCGAGCGACAACCAGAAGGTACGGCTTTACCTTACTGCTGCGTCTGGATTCGTTTGCCTGCCTAGGGAAACGGATCGAGAAGCGACCTGTGTTTATGCCCCTAAAGCTCACTTACCGATATTCATTCCTTTTAGTGGGTTGCCGAGCGCACCGGAAACGGCTGGACGCTGAGAAGCGTCGCAACTGGCCTTTTCCTGAGCGTAGACGGCGCGGCTCGGCCCAACGCGTCTGTTGTAGCCACGCGCGAAGAGACGACGTGGGACGTGCAGCCAGCGCGCGAGCCGTCTGCAATCCGGTATGCCAATGGTTCTCGGCGAGAACATCCAGGCTAATTAACCTCCACACTATAGGTTGGCCGTCTCCGGGTCTCCATTGTGCGTGCAGTTGAGCAGCAGCGGTGGAAGCCTGAAGCTCGGAGATATGCGCGAGGGAGGTGAGGCGCAGCAGTGGCGTCTAGAGAAGGGTGAGGATCTCTCGACTCATGTCTGCGGTGGATATTAATGAGAATCTCCCTCTTCCTAGCATGAAGGAGAAGTTGAATTCCTTCCCGCTGGCGTCTGACAGCTATCCATGTGGCATGTAAAGCCGTTAGTATACAGTATCACGATTGGACACTTCACCGGTTTACGATGTGTTTCGGGTTTGTCTGTCGTATATGTTGGTTCCATGGACTATAGTGTTACGGTGCAATGTATTCCTGTGCTTTCAACATAGTGCGCCAGTGGTGGTGGGGTGGACATTGCCAAGTTGAAGCGTTGGTGTCAGAGATCGCATGAACTCTGCATCTACGTCTGTACAAACGAGTAGAGAAGTGATCCTCGTACCTTGGGTGTCAACTTGATATAGCTATGGGAATATTAGATGAGATTCCATCAAGAACGCTGTCGGCTTATGGTAGGGAGGGCTTACCTGCTGGCCTCACAACCTTGGCGGAGATAAAGCTTGCAAAGAACCAGTAGAAGCTAGGGATGTAAGGGGATTAGGGAAGGTAAGAGGTACCTCGCGGACTACATATTGTTGGCTCTCTCGCGGGGCTGTAGGTTCGGTCGCCCTCTTCGTACTCTTGCAGCGTTCCACCATTACGACTCAGCAACCACTCCGCAATGGCGTTTGCTAGCGAAGATCGAAAAAGATGCTACGGCGTGGAAGAGGGAGCACTTTATACTTTGCGAGACTCGCATAGCTATGCAGTACTATCCCCTTCAGCGCAAGGGTCGATATTGATGGTAGAATCTCAAGTCCATGAGAAGCCTGGTTGGAAGGTACGTACTAGCGACGATGATGGTTTTGGTCGGACACTCATCGTGGAGTGGTAGTTCTCACGAATGGGCCCTGGGTGGAAACTGCAAGATGTCGTAACGGGCCTCTTCCTAGGCGTAGAGGACAAGACCATTGGAACCAGGGTCGTCATGACGGCCTCCGAAACGATGTGGATGCTGACGGAAGACAGTCCAGATACGTCGTCTATGAGGTAGCGGTCCATCTAGTTTGTGTTCGCACGAAACTCATAAGCGATTTCACGTACCTTCTCAGATTGTCCCTCCCCGGGAAAGGCTGCTTCGTTGCGTTGAGCGACTGTGGTCATTTAGCACTGGATACCGTTGGCATAAAGTTCCTGGCACAGCCGAAGAATAGCGACTGGCCTGAAATTATGCCGGGTGGATTCACTGGACGCTACCTTTATGGCACTACGGAAGAACCGCATGTCGGAACAGTCGGATGGGTGAGCAGTTTGCTCTGCTTGTCGTCAGCTTGAAACGCTATTTCTGTACACCTGTACATAATCAGTATAAAACATGCGAGTCGACGATGCGTTAGATTTCACGAGCCTCCTAAATCTTCGGTACACAAGCGAAGTGACGTCCAAGCGGTAATATGTTAGAAGCCGAGACGACTCGGAGAACAATTGCATCGATTGTACTTTTTGATGCACGACTGCCAGTAGAGGGTTATAAATTGGGTCAATCATAGACTACGAACGACACACTAGAAAGAGCTGAACTGCCTCGATGGCGACCCTCATGCATCTGGGCATGGGCTCAGTGGGGGAAATAGAGAGGGAGATAGGTTGTTGGTGTTCTTACCATTGCCCGTCAGTGAGATTACTGATTAGGCTAATATTCTTAGCCTGTTCATTAAGATTAGATTAGATACAAAGTTTATGAACTCGACAAGATAAGAATGCCATACGCGCCGCTCAGTCAGCGAGCAGCCGCTCTCACAGCCGTTGTACACGACCACCACCCCAGCATGGCGGACAGCAGCCCCCCTAACAAGCCGCTGAGCATACCTAGCGCGTCCGCGGACGAACGCGAACCTCTACTCAACCGTGAAGCCCAGGCGGAAGCAGGTGAGGCCTCTGCGCCGCCCGAGAAGAAACGCAGCTGGTGGACGATAGGGTGGTACACAGTGTTCGCTCTCATCGGTGCCGTTCTCTTGGGGTTGTTTATCAAGGCGTTCATCGACGCGGACGATGTTGAAGTGAGTGCGCATAGCGGCTCTCCAAGACGGGCCATGGTACTCACTCCTCTATCGCGTAGTTTGACCTGGGTAAGGCCCTCAAGAGCGCACTCGGCGGCGGTCTGAGCGGTGCTGCAGCGATGGTCCTGCAAGTCCTCACCCTCATGCCCCTGCGCACCGTCATGAACTACCAGTACCGCTATGGCACAACGACCACGCAAGCCGTCAAGACGCTCTACGCCGACGGCGGCTGGACGCGCTACTACCAGGGCCTCACCGCGGCGCTCGTCCAGGGCCCCGTCGCGCGCTTCGGCGACACCGCTGCGAACGCGGGCATCCTCGCGCTGCTACAGTCGAACGGGTTCCTGAAGAGCCTCCCCGCGCTCGTCCAGACGATATTCGCGTCCCTCGCGGCCGCGGCGTTCCGGATGATCCTGACCCCGGTCGACACCGTGAAGACGACGATGCAGACGCAGGGCCGGTCCGGCATGGCGATCCTCCGCGCAAGGGTACGTCCTGTCCCCATTTGCCAAGCTTGCACGCTGTCTAACGCGCATCGTACAGATTAAGCGCTACGGCGTGGGCACGCTGTGGTACGGCGCGCTCGCGACGGCGGCCGCGACGTTCGTCGGGCACTACCCGTGGTTCGCGACGTACAACTTCCTGTCCAAGGCGCTGCCGCCGCCCACGGGGCTCGGCACGAAGCTACTGCGGCAGGCGTTCATCGGGTTCAGCGCGTCGGTCGTGTCGGACACGATCTCGAACTCGCTGCGCGTGGTGAAGACGTACCGCCAGGTGAACGAGACGCGCATAGGGTACTTCGCCGCGGCGGAGGCGGTCATCGCGACGGACGGCATCAAAGGGCTCTTCGGGCGCGGGCTGAAGACGAGGATTCTGGCGAACGGGCTGCAGGGCATCATGTTCTCGGTGCTGTGGAAGCTGTTTATGGATCTGTGCGTGTTTTCCTTCGTTTGGGCGTGATGGGTGTGTGCTGACTGGGGTGTCTTAGGTGGGCCGACAAGACGAAGTGATCGTCGTCGGTATACCCGGAGATGTTAGATCTCAGTCCCGGAGTGTGGTACATGTACATATTAGATTGTCTGATATCTTGGGCTCTCAGTGTAGGCTCGACATCCGTATGTATACGCAACCATGAAGCCGTGCAACACGTTTGTTGATCAAGAATATCAGCACGCGGATTGGGACGTCGAGTAGGTGCTGATCTGTGACGTATGGACATCCATTGTATGTTGTCAGTTGGCGGCTGTTTTGATTTGAGCGTTCACTCTGTCTTGAGCGGCTCAGCTGCTTCCGAACCTTCTACCGTAAGAGGACAGCGACTCCCACCCACGCATGAAACAGTAAGAAGGGCGTAAGATACAGGCGATACAGCATAGTATACAATACAAGCAAAGAGGCACTACTATGCTTGCTCCGCATAGACCTACACACAATGGTTAGCTCCATCGACCAGCCAGTAATGCACTAACGACCCACCTTGATGGTTTTGTCCGCCCCACCAGTGATCAACCGGGTGCCGGTCATATCGAACGTTGAGCAGAACACACCCGCCTCTGCCTCAAGGGAGCCCGGCTGGGGTATATCGTCCATGTTCTGGAACGCCGTCCCAGTGTTGTAGTCCCAGAGCGTGAGCGTGCCATTGTCGCCTACATTCTGATGTCAGCAGGTGCCGATAACGCCCATGCTACGACGTCGAACTCACCGCCTGAGAAGAACACGCCCTCCGAGTTGACAGAGAGCGTGTTGATGATCGCATTGTGTCCGCCGAAGTTGAAGACGAAGGTGCCTTCGGGACATTTCCACTTCTTGATGTTATTCCCGCCGGCAGAAGCGGACGCGAACGAGTATTCGGTTGGGTGGATCGCCAGCGCGCGCACTGACTTCTTGTGGTGTGTGAGCGTGACCATCGTCTTGCCCGCGGCGAGGTCCCACAGCCGCACAGTCGAATCCATACTGCCCGTGATGACCTGGGGGTCGGATTCCTGGCACTTGACGTCCGCAACTGTCGCTGTATGCCCCGCGAGAACGTGTATTTGTGCCTTCGTCCGCATATCCCAGACACGCGCAGATGCGTCGCGTCCAGACGTCACCAAGACGTCGAGGGTAGGATGCAGGCTCATCGCGTATACACCGGACAAGTGACCGTGGTAGTGTCGGATGACCTTGTTGGCTTCGAGGTCCCAGCACTTCACCATCTGCCAACAAGAGTGTCAACAACACGAAGGGAACCTCGGGTTGAGTGAACTAACCTTGTCCTCTCCACACGAAAACAAATATGGGTGCCGGGCGGATACTGCCAAGCCGCGCACGGTCGAAATATGACCGGTTAGTGACAGTTTGAGCTCGCCCGACGCCAAATCCCAGATTTTGATGACACGATCTCCTGCTCCTGTCGCGAACCACTGGTTTCCTGGCTCCACCGCGACACTCCGTACCCAGCCCAAATGCCCAGAGATGACGCGAACAAGCTTCCATGGAGGGTGATACGTCGGCTTGATTGTCCGTGTTGTTTTGTGCAGCTGCAGTGCAGTCTTGAGGTTACTGGAAGAGGCAAAGGTAGAGGGTTGGTAGGTGGGGGTGTTGTCAATTTGCGCGATCATAAGACTGGTCTCCGAAGGTGCTGAACTCGCTATACACGACAGTTAGTAGGTCGAGCATTCGATGGTGGATTTCACGCACGTCCTGCGGTGATTGCTTTGCGTTGCTGGCCCGGACGCGCAGGCCCTACCGGCCCTTGCTGAGCGAGCAGAGGCCCAGGAAGCTCTCTCACTTCCTTGTACTCGTCGTTCATTTTCACCGACAAACGTATCCTTGCGCTGTTCAAAGTCAGCACAGTCGCATCACGAGCATGAGGCATGACGCGCACCTCTTTTCATCATCCTTCAGACTCTCATCCAAACCATACGCGAAGATGTCCCGGGTACGCTTCCCGCATTGTTGAAGCAAGGGGTTGAGAGGTGGTAGTGACGAAGTCATTTTCGGGTCCAAGTAGCCTCCAAGTTAGATCACAACTACAGGGCAAGATGCAAGTCTATCTCCCGCGCTTGTAGACTGAAGCAGAGTGTCGAAGCAGAAGCCCGTGAGCGTTGACGTTGAGCGAGACGGCGGTGGCGGCAGCGAGCTCTGCGCGCTCGAGCGCGCTGTTTGCCCAAATTTGCTTTGTCAGCAGCCTTTGTGTCGTGTGCACGCGGGCGCCTACTTGACGCTCACAGTGTCGCGAGGCCCTCAGGCTCCTTTGCGCTGAACTTGCATGTTAGCGACGCTGCGTTCGCTACTGTTCCCTTCAAGTTCCCTTCGTTGAACTCCAGTTTGCTGTGAGAAGTAGCGTAAGCGGACGAAAAAGAGAGCAGCGAACATGTCTGCCGCGGAGTTGAAGCCGCTCGTGAAGTCTTTGAATACCGCGTCGACCGACGAGGTACGTAGCGATTTCCCTATGGCCTCCCCGTTCAGTTGTGTTTTCTGACGTTTTGACGCGCAGGAGATCGTAGCTATCCTCAGGACGCTCAAGGGACAGCCCAAGATCACCGAGTCCATTCTCAGGGTATGCTTGCCTGGCAGACAGCGCAGGATGGCGTACTCACGGCGCGCTGGTCCGTAGGAGAGCAAAGCGGGTCTAGCGGTCGGAAAGCTCAGACAGCATGCATCCAAGCCGGTGGCCGACCTCGCGAAAGAGATAGTCAGGAAATGGAAGACGGAGGTTGAGCGTGAAAAGCACGCGGCGGGTGGTAGCGCGAAGTCAGCATCGAGTAAACCTTCAGGTGCGTTTCCAGTATGATCGCGTTCCTCGGTAGCCTCCTGACATCCCTTGTAGCTGCCAAGAAATCCGCTAGTGCTGCAAGCTCGAGCGTCGCCACTTCGTCCACACCTGTAACACCCACCGCAGGCACTTCTGGCTCTAAGCTCAATGAGACTCGTTCCGCGAAGAGTGACGGTGTGAAGGTCGAGTACACAGGCGACAAGACCCGTGACAAGTGTGCAGAGCTCATATATGATGCGCTTGTCTTCGACTCTGGAGCGCGTACGTCCCAGTTGTCGGGTTCCGTTGAAGGGCCAGAGTTGACGCCCTGTTGTGTAGCGAGCGAGCAAATCTTGACGCGTGCGAAGGAGATCGAGAAGACGGTGCTGAATGACAACGGCGGTACCACCCCTGCGTACAAGGCGAAGATCCGGTCCCTATTCGTCAACCTCAAAGACAAGAACAACCCGGGTCTTCGTGAGAGCGTCGTCTCCGGCGACCTCTCTGTCGCCAAATTCTGCAGAATGTCGAGCCAGGTGCGTCGAATCTACGCTCGGTATATAACGCACGCACAAACATCTAAACCGTCGTGTAATAGGATATGGCTTCGGAAGAGCGGAAGGCAGCAGATCTCAAGATTGCTCAAGAAAACTTGTTCAAGACGCTGGGTGCAGAGGAATCGCAGGCGGAGACTGATGCATTCCAATGCTCGCGCTGCAAGCAGGTACGCACATTGATAATGCAGCCCCACCCTTGACGCTGAGTCTTCCTGCAGCGGAAATGCCGCTACCGCCAAGCGCAAACCCGCAGTGCTGATGAACCGATGACTGTACGCGCACATTCCTGCTCTCTTTTGCCGAACAGACTGCTGACCACTGTTACCGATATAGACCTTTGTAACGTATGCAACCTCCACGCAGCTTCTGCGCCATGTCCATATACTAACATCCCGTTTCCATCTAGCTGTACCGTATGTAATAATAGGTCCGTATCTTCGCGCTCACGATATACCAGACAGGCTGACAAATATCCCTTTGTAGATGGAAGTTCTCGTAAAGTAAACCCGCATAATCACGCCCACCCCGCATCGGCCGCCCCGTTGCTTCCATACCGCTTTCCCATCCTGACGTACTCTGTACGAGTCAGAGCAGTGTCGCCTTATTCATTATATTCGCTTGCCGTGTACTTATTGACTTCTTTGCTCGTCTATGCATCTCATGCTGTACCGCTTTCACAGTAGTATCCGTTCGTGGTGTGGGGACTCTAGGCTTGGATAGTGGCACATGGCAGGATGGCCCCATGGCGTATACTTCCATCTGACGCGCGGCACCATGTGTTGTGTTATGGTTCTGCGTGTCTGTCACTTACAGTTTGTTCTCGTAGCCCGCTATGAGGGAGCATGCTGTAGGTTGGTCGCGGGCGAGACACGACTCACACAAGGCCAAACGCTAGTGCTTACTATATAAGCCCGCGGACCGGCGATTGAGCGCACAGGTCCTTGCTCTCTTCCTACTTGATCACTGCTGGTGGCCGGCTCAGCTTTGATTGCCCATCCTCCACGTCCCTGTTGTTTTATACCATTTAGGGGCTAGTCGTTCGAGACAGGTGCGTCAATTCTACGCATGATGTATAGCACACTAGTAGGAAAGCTGAATACGTTATACGAAGACATGGCTTCAGAAGAGCACAAGGCAGACGATCTCACCATTGCTCAGGATAAAATACTTGAGGCAGAGGAAGGAGAGGCGGAGACTGATGCGTTCCAATGCTCGCGCTGCAAGCAGGTATGGACATTGCTAAATCAATCCTGCTTTCAATACTGAGCTGTTTCTCAGCGAAAATGCCGCTACCGCCAAGTGCAAACCCGCAGTGCCGATGAACCGATGACTGTGCGCGCACATTCCTGCTCTCATTTGCCGAACAGACTGATGACCATCCTTACCTATTCAGACCTATGTAACGTACGCAAAGTGTCCGCAAGTTGCTTCCGCGCCACATTCATATACTAACATCCTAGTCCCATCTAGCTGCATGGTATGCAATAATAGGTCCGTATCTCCGCGCGCCGAGTATGGCAGACATGCTGACGGGTACACACTCGTAGATGGAGATTTTCCTAACGCAATCCCGCATAATCACCCTGCCCAGGAACGGGAAAGCGTAAGGAGAGAGACTTGGAAGACATCATCTCTACCGTCGTGATGGCGGATGCGGTGCAGATACACCGCTCAGCAGTGTACCGTGTATGACTGATATCTCCCTGATTTTATTGTTCTGGGCTCGCATTAATACATAAGGCTTAGCCAGAGACTCCGCGAAGGCGCAAAACGAGTACATATAATAAATACTGCAAGAACACATGACCATCAGCCGCCGTCAGAGGGGAAGAACGCGGATGACGTACTGCGCAAAGGGCGAATATAGACAGATCCTCCAAGACACAGCGCAGTGTCTACACTCAGCACGTGGCGTCGTCCCTGCGGTGAGTGTGCCCGACTGGATGTTTGTGGAATATCATAGTAAGAGAAGGAGAAAGAGCGTGGGTCAGCGGGGATTCTATACCACCACATCCCATCTTGACAGAACGCAACACTCACTAGTATTACCATCATCGTCGGCAGTCACGCCGCCTGCTGTGCAGCGGCTGAGAATCGCGCCTGAATCGTCGTGCGAAGCTGGCATAGGCGCGGCAGAAGAGATGCCGATGAGGGCGAGGGCGAGGGCGAGAACGATGAGCTTGACGTTGAACATGTCGGTGAGGATGTGGGGGAGTATGAGTACTGCTGTGGGCTGCGTGTAGGAATGCGGAAGGCGAAGCTCGAGGTCGATGTCTCCTCCGGTGTACAACACGACCGAGCATATATACCCGTAGCCAACGTCGGCGGGTCCGCATTCCACGGCGAAAACTCGATTTCCGGCTCGCTTGCGCGACCGCTGCTTGCGCACTCTTGGGTCACAAAGCGTCCCGCGCACATTGTGTTGAAAATTTTACTGGTGAGTGAAAACACCGACGATGGCTGTGGGCAGTTCTACGCGAGAGCGGAGCGTGCTAGTGGATTGGGCCGCATCAGCTCGAACATACTGACCGGATCATTATAGATGACACTCACGAGTACTCTCATATTCATATTCGTATTCATATTCGTATTCATATTCGTATTCATATTCATATTCGTCAGTATACATCTGCGCCCGATAGACGGCGCGGGACGTGACCTAGTCCGACTCGAAAGCTCGAGCGCTAGCGACGGCACGACAATCGTAATCGTAAGCCTAGTAGTAGTAGCGAACATACCGTTAAGATAACGTGACTCGGATATGTACTCCCCCTCCTGTGCTGGACTGGTGCTACATCTGCTCCGCCCTGCTCGCTGGACCGGGATCCGGGAGGGGGCGCCCAAAGAATGTTCCGAATGAGTGCGGAACACTGTGACCTCTACTAGTATCCTGCATAAGCATCAGCTGCGATGAAAACAACCCATCGAATCACTAGCACTAACTACGCGGAGACGCCCCAGCGTTTACCGCCGATGGTCCTCGGCGAGGACTCTGCGCTTGTCGAGTAGACCAAAGCGAAAGTGAGTGGTGAGTGAGTGAGTGAGTGATGATCCGATCAGGGCACGAGAGCAGCGATCGTCCAACCACGTTGCACCGCCACTACACTCCGACTTGGCCCGGCGGGCCCGGGTATACGTACCGTGAACACGACTTGAACTTGCCAGTTACTAGCATGGCCAACGTCGGAGATGTCCACGAGGAGGTTTCGAGGAGTGTGATGATGAGCGCGAGGACGATGAGCTTGGAGTTGGACATCATAATGCCGGTGAGTGTCACTACTCGTATGCGAGGAAGTCGCCAGAGTTGGGTTTGTCTGTTACATGCACAGACACCGCCAACCATCACACAGGATGCACACATCCTTCTGCATGTCCGTCGCCAGATCTCACATATCTTACTAACTCGGAACCGCAAGCCGCAAGCGTCTTCATCGCGTGTCCTCCAATGGCCACCATGACCGCACCAAGCACGCTTACCTCCAGATACTCTTCTCTACACGCGTTTAAAAGTTCCAGGACCAACTCGATGACTTCAATGGCAGAAGTAAGCGCCCCATAAATGTTGTTTTAGTACGCGTTCGTACTCTACGCTAGCGCGTCAAATCCAGTTGCAGGCGTCCGTCTCCATTAGTTCGGTATGAACAATCTTTTAAACGAGTTAATCATCCTAATGCACCTCACAGTGACGTACTCTGCTTTTAGGCTGCCACCCGTGTCAAAGAAACATAGGAAGAGATCCGATTCTTCCTCGCCGCCATGCGCTCCGAGTTGACGGTGACCGCTCCTGGTACCACAAGAGAAACGTATCTCGCGGTTTACAGAGTACATCGAGACGCTCAGCTTCGCTCACTATCTCTTACGAGGAGTGCAGGCCACGCTCTCCAATCCCCACGGGACTCCGGTAAGTAGCTATAACGTCTCACGTACACCTCGTTGAAGCACTACAATATCCCAGTTCTTCCCATTACCTCTGGAAGATTACCTCCTCGTACTGTCCGAGCTCAAAGGTGAGTGAGGGCTGTTTCAATTGCCGCCATTCCGGCAAGGCGTCGCAGTCGTCAGACAGCAAGCAACTTCTGCATCTTTGTCCACGCGTTCAAAGCCGATACATCTCCGTGACCCGGGGCCATACATACTGCCGTTGCATGTAATAGTATATCATTCATTCAGGCCCTCTGCCTACAGATTTCGAAGCCTTGACGCCTCATTGGAAAGAGCTGCGTCAACATACAGCATGTTGGCATGCAGTCTCTCGAGAGAACATTGAAGACGGCTTGTCTGCGCCTATTGAAGACATTCGATACTTAATACAGCCCCAATCTTGATAGACATTTACCTTCCATCCCAAGGCCTTCATGCATTAAATCCCTCAATCTCTTTCGCCGTGTATCTTCTTACATAACTGTAAGGCATTCAACATATAATAAGTACCATGTATAAGTACACTGTAATGATCATGATAATACATGCTTCGAATCTCTGTCGAATCAATATAAAACACGAGGAAGCTTGTAGATACCCTCACCTCCTTCGTTGCCCGTTAAAGCTGATAAGTTCAAGTCGTGCTCATGTACCCGCCGGGCCAAGTCGGAGTGCAGTGGCTGTGCAATGTAGTTGAACGCTCGCTGCACCCGTGCATGCGCCGGTCGGATCATCACTCACTCACTCACGCACTCCGAGTCTCTCTGGTGTAGTACTCGTCAAGCGCGGAATTCACGTCGACAACTGTTGGTTGTGGACGATTGGGCGTCTCCGCGTAGTTAGTGCTGGTTATTGGTTGGGTATTTTCCATCGCAGCTGATATTAATGCGGGATGGAGGTGTTCCGCTGGGACCCGGAACATTCTTTGGGCGCCCCCTCATCCGGTCCAGCGAGTAGGGCTGAGCTAATGTAGCGCCCATGAAGCACAGGAAGGAGGCGCGTCTGTGCCTGTACATATCCGAGTCTGCTCACTGCTCAGGCTGTCGGGATTGTCGCGCCGTCGCCTAAGCCTCCGAGCCGGACGAGAAAGGTTAAGTCGCGCGCCGTCTTTCGGGCGCAGAAGTATCCTGATGAGTATGGATATCCGAGTCGCCGTGAGTGTCTCCTATAATGATCCGCCTTGTGCGTTCTCGCTGACGCCCAGACCATGAGTACGCTCCGTTCTCGCCGCGTAGTACTGTTCACAGCCCTCGCTGGCGTTTGCACTCACCAGGATCATTTTGAATATGGTGTGCGCGGGACACCTTGTTACTCAAGGGCGAGCACACCGTAAGTGAGCCTCCCCTGTAATGATCCGGCTTGCACTCACCAGCACGTCGTTGAAAATAGTGTGCGCGGGACATTTTGTTACCCAAGAGCGGGCACGCCGTAAGCCTCCCCTATAATAATCCGATTTCACTCACCACTACATTTTTAAACATAGTGTGCGCGGGACACTTTGTTACTCAAGAGCGGGCAGGCCGTGGGTCTCCACTGTAATGATCCGGTGTGTGTGCTCGAGCTAAAGCACAAAGTCATCGCAAGCTCCGTCCTCGCGTAGAATTGCTCACCGCCATCGCCGGTGTTTTCACTCACCAGTACATTCTTGAACACAATGTGCGCGCGATACTTTGTTCCTCAAGAGCATTCAGGCGGCCGCGCAAACGAGCCGGAAAATGACAAGTCCACCGTGAAATGCAGACGCGCCGACGATGGCTGCGGGTATATATGCTCGGTCGTATTGGATGCTGGAGGAGACATCGAGCTCGATCTTCGCCTCTCGCATTCCTACACTCAGCCCACAGCAACACTCATACTCCTTCACATTCTCACCGACATGTTCAACTTCAAGCTCATCGTCCTCGCGCTCACTCTCGCCCTCATCGGCACCTCTTCTGCCGCGCCCACCCCAGCCTCACACGACGAGGGCGCGATCCTCAGCCGCAGCACAGAAGGCTGTGGCGGCGTGACTGCCGACGTTGGCACCGGTACGTCTTGCGCTCTGCATGAGTGCTAGTGCGATGTGGTAGTATATAGAATGCCGGCTGACTGACACTCTTTCTCTTTCGACAAATGTGCAGAAGGTCCGAGTCACGACGACACGTGCTGGCTGTAAATACTGCACCATGTCTCGGCGGATCTATCCGTATTCTTGCCTTGCATAGTAAGTCATCCGTGTTCTTCCACACCACCGGCGGCTGATTTCATGTGGTCTTGCAGTATTTATGATATGTACCCGTTTTGCGCCTTCGCGGAGTCTCCCACAAACCCATATGTATTAATCGAGCGCAGAGTAATGAATTCAAAGATATCAGCCATTCATGGCACCCACTGTCCAACCCACCACCCTCAAACGTCGAAACTTCGGGCGATACTTTGTACACGATGTCGAAATCCGACACGTCGCCCGCACCGCGAGCGGCGTATTTGTGCCAACCCGCCATCGTGACAATGGACAGGTGTTCTTCCAAGTCGCTCTCCGTCGTGCGTTTTCCTGTTCCTTTTAACGCGTCCAGTAGCTATTCCTGTGCCTCACCTCGTTTTCATTGCGAAGCGGAGTTCCTAGATGTGGTATTTACAAGTGAAACAGACGGTAGACCTCTCTTGGCGAACGCCTATGGACTGGGTGTGAGCTACACGGTGCATGCGTAACCAACTCGAAGCGGAATGTAGCGTAAACTCTGGAGTCGACAGCGGTGAACAGAACTAGTGGTACATACTGAATGACTGACTTCCTCCACCCTTGGCTATGCTGGCCATTGAGATATCTGAGAGGTTTATTGTTCGACGGGAAAGTTCCACATGAACAACGACTTAAATAACATCCTTTCTATTGTCACGATACTGGTAAAGCTCGGCTCAGTTCGCCGCTCATGGTGCGGGCCGCATGATAGTATGGTTAAATTTCCTCTGGGTTTACTATATTTCTGGGATCGCATTAATACAGAACGTTTTATGGGAGACTCCGCGGTGGCCCAAATCGTGTACGTCTTAAGAATACTACAAGGTCACATAAACATCAGCTGGCGGTCGTGTGGAATAACCCGGATGACTTACTATGCAAATCACGAACACTGACAGATTCTCCATGGCATAGTGCAGCATCTACAGCCAGCATGTGTCGCCGTGACCTCCTGTTCGTTTGTTTCGGAAAGAAAGCGCGTCGGTCAGCCGGAATTCTATACTATCACACCACGACCCAGGCAGAACTACGACTTACCGTCCTCAACGTTGGTCGTCGGACAGTCTGTGTCCCGGCGAAGCACCGCGCCCTCGTCGTGCGGAGCTGGCGCGGGCGCGGCAGAAGAGGTGCCGATGAGGGCGAGGGTGAGCGCGAGAACGATGAGCTTGAAGTTGAACATGTCGGTGAGGATGTGGGGGAGTATGAGTACTGCTGTGGGCTGAATGTAGGAATGCGAAAGGCGAAGCTCGAACTCGATGACTTCTCCAGCAGCCAACACGACCGTGCATATATACCCGCAGCCAACGTCGGCGCGTATGCATTCCACTGGCACGGCGAACTTGTCAATTTTCAGCTCGCTTGCGCGACCGCTGCCTGCCTGCTCTTGGGTAACCAGGGGTCCTGCACACACTGTATTCGACGATTACTGGTGAGTGAAAGCCGGATCAACACAGGGGAAACTGACTCACGGCGTACTCGCTCTTGCGAGTGGGAAACAAAGGGTCGCGCGCACCCTGCGTTCAAAAATGTACGGGCGAGTGAAAACACCGATGGCTGCGAGCAGCAATACGCGCACGGACGACACGCTAATGGTCTGGGCCTCAGCTCGAACGTAAAAGCCTGATAATTACAGGGGAAACTCACGACGTGCCTGCTCTCGAGTGACCAGGGGTCCCGTTCACTCTGTTCAAAATGGTACTAGTGAATGAAACACGGAGGCTGTGAGCAGTAATATGCCAGCGCGGAACATGCTTATGGTCTGAACCTGAGCTCGAACATACGACCCTGATTATTGCATGGCCCGACACTCGCGGCGACTCGAGTCTCCGTTCATCTAGGGTTGAGCATATTAATCAGGTTACTTCTGCGCCCGAGCGAGGGCGCGACCATAGCGGACTAGCGAACACACCGTTTACATAACAAATCATTCCAGTAGTAAATATGTACAGGCACAGACACATCCCTTCCTGTGCTTCATGGGCGCTGCATCACCCCTGCTCGCTTGACCGGGACCCGGGAGGGGGCGCCAATGGACAGTTCCGAGCCCTAGGAACACCTCTATTCCGCATGAGCGTCGGCTGCAATGGAAAACACACAACCAATCACTAGCACTTACCATGCGGGAAGACAAAACGTCGCAGACAAGACGCTCCGGCGTCTACAACCAACAGCTCTCCACGTGGATTCCGCGCTTGTCGACTAGATCAGAGAGAGAGAGTTGGGTAAGTGAGTGGGTATGATCGGACCGTATGCACGAGAACGGACGGAGGTGACCTCCGCCAGCGATCGTTCCACGTTACACAGCCACCACACTCCAACCTGGGGTGCAGGAGCAAACCTTGAACTTACCAGAATTGACAACGGCGGCGACGCCGCAGTCTTCAACGGGTGTGGCGACGGCGTCGGCAGGAGCTGGTGCAGCGGATGCAGTGCTGAGGAGTGTGACGGCGAGTGCGAGGACAATGAGCTTGAAGTTGAACATGTCGGCGAGTGTATAGGTGCGGGTGTGCGGGTTTGCGGGTGTGCAGGTGCGCGACGGGAGTGGGGCTTGGAGCTTGGAGCTGGAAGCTTGGACTTGAACGATGGACGAGTCCTTGCTTTATCCATCCGACCTTGCACGGCCAGGGTTTATAATCGCAGTATCCTGCGGGTCCGCAGCCCGCGGCGGCAGCTTCGGACTTCAGCACACTAGCACCTCCATCTGTGTGCGGGCCTCTCTCCAGGAAGCACATGGGCGTTGGAGATTCGAACATCATCGGTGTTGGCCCTGGTGTGCCCGGGTCCCACGCAACCGCCGTCCAAGGTGATGAACCGCCGATAGCTGTGGGCAGTACGTGTGAGAGTACAGCGTCCTGAGAGTCTGGTGATCAGCTGGAACGAATAAACATGACGACGAGCTTCTTCTTTGACATACCTGATCAGTGCCCTGACATGGGTGGGCGGATGGATAATAAACCCTAACGCGATGCCCATCCGCATGCGTTCTCATCATCGCGAACTCACCGTGTGCGTCGAGTGTCGCACTCCGTTTCGAGCACGTATCGCTGCCGTAACGACGGTGTGCACTGAGGCCAACGTCACCGCGTACGGTGATCCGAAGCGACGCACCTACACGGGGGATATAATACTTGGAATACGAAGTCGGTTCCTGTGCGCGTTGAGTATAAATTAACTGCATTTTCCCGTTTAGTCTGTGTCAGCGTAATACGAGCATCCCGAGGAAGTGTCCTAATGTAGTCCGTGCGGCGGTAACGAGCACAACTCTTCGTACAACAATCATACAGTACGTATCTGGAAATATGTTCTTATCAGTGAGTATGCGGGACCGCTTTGCGGCAAAAAGCGCGGCACGCACTATCAATATTTCCATGGCATGTAGTATCTCGGACGCCGATGATGATCTAGAGCCACGACGAATCGAAATGTTCATCTGGAGTGTCTCGAGATCCATGAGTGCCAACTCCGACCTCGTCCGCATGCTCGCATGAGAAAGAAAGATCGTGACACGCACCTGCCACAGCATCGGACAATTCACCCGCGACGGCGGACGCGCGAATCCCGCGCACGCCGACCAGCGCGAGGATAAGCAAAGCAACGAACTGTGAGAACCCCCCTGGCGTGGAGCGCAAGTGCATTGTTGCGATCAAGGGGACAGGAAGTTCAGAAGGCCGCGAGTTAGGTACCAGAAGGACGAGGGGCTGCTTCTTCTTCTACCCGAGCGGCGAATATATGGGAACCTGGAATGGCGGCGGCGCCCTTACAATCCCCGCCGTGCGCCTCGAACAGATGTGGCGTACCTCGACGGCGGCGGAGGCGGCGTTCGCAGTCACTGTGGGCAGCCACCAATGCTCCCTTGCACTGGTGGCAGCGCAGTGGGAGTCGTATATTCTCAGCGCTTCGCAGTGTCTGGAGGAAGAACAGTCAACTCTTATCAGTCTCCCCCTCTATTGATGATGAACACTGCATTTCAAATGCGGAAACTGCGCACCGAATACTCTCCGTGATCCAGCTGGGAGGGTGTGACCAGCTCCTCACGCCGCTTGATCCTGATAGCAGGACCGCCACGATGGCGAACGCTTCGCACGCTCTGTAACAGATTGATAGTCGTGTGCTCCGTGTAGAGGTAGCGGCTCGGTCCTGAACGCGTGTCGATGCTTCCAGCAACGGCCCGTACCCGTGCGACCCCGGTTGTACGCAGTATCGACTGCGCGTCATGGCGAAACGACATGATGACATGTACAATGGCAACTTCCCTGATGGATATGTAAGTTAAGTCAGACGGTCGCGGATGGGGAGATTGCGAGTACACATTACACTCACAAGACAGAAGTTTGAGTCAGACATTGAGGTATAATACTCACGGTGTCGATCGCAACATCATGGGACTTGCCAAGCTCTCCTTCGACATCCGGAAGCAATCGTGTCGAAACACGTATGCCATGCGACCTCCGCGAAGCCTCCGACGAGCAAGGGTGTGAGTGCGAAGCGGACGATGCGTCTCCCGAGTGCAGTAACTTGATACCAGACATGATAGCAATGAGAGCCCCTTTCATGCAAAGGTTTCAACAACGGTAGTTCGAGCCTATCTCCAGCGGAAAGGAAAACAGACTCTGGGTGGCTGACTGAACCATACAGCGGTGTCACAGCGAGGGTGCTATCCTTTGCGCGGCCTTCGTCGGCATCAGGAACCTGTAAAGCGATTAGGGCGAAGAACCCCGCGTACTCGACATCCAGCCGCAGTCCGAGAATCAAGGAGAGCCTGGTCCATGTCGTCCCGGCAGTGCCACTAGTCAGCGAGCGAAGCGCCGCCGGGTCCTACAAAATCACTGGCAAGAGCCTGCGCCTACCAGTGCCAGTCGATCCCTCTTCGCGTCAGAAGGACCTGCACCCACGCAACGGAAGCTGGAAAGTTCAACCGTCCGAATCATGCGTCTCTTCCAAGCCGTCGTCGATGTGGTCCTATACGCGATGCTGGCCACCTTGATCAGCTCACCTGTGCTCGGCGCGCATGCCCTTCCAGTAGAGGCTAGAGGTGGGTCTTTGAATTTGTACTCTTCTTGCAGAGAGGCTGATGGTTTGCTTGCAGATGTCCCCAAGCCTCATGAGGACTTGAAATGGCTGTGACGTACGGCCACCAATGTGTGCCTTCTCCATCATATTGCTCACCTCTTTCAAGCAGTGAAACCTCCGCGAGATTATGCCCATGTAGTACTGGATGCCCAGGCTTACTAGAGGGCCGTTTGAATGGATGTTTGGGGTATTCGAGGGCTCACGACTAGCCGCATGGGTTTTATTATTGCTGTGCTGTAAACTTGCAATTTATGTAGCGGATATGACGTCTTCTGTTGTTCCGCAGACCATCCTAGTGAGCGTTGCGGCGCCGTTCATGATCATTGCTGGAGGTGAGAGTACTAGCGATGGTGACCAGAAAGCATGTTGAACGCCCGCCGAGTCGTGTTCAACGCCACGGGTAAAGTACTGTATTACGTAACATTTATCAGCGATCAGTATTTGCCGTTACCGCCGCGCAAGAAGTAAGTACAGTACCTTTCTTTCTACTACGCCGCTCACTGCACCCTCTGTCGTACTCACTGGTAACCGCTGGCTTCGACACAAGTTTACAAATATCTGAACGCGACGACAAGCCTGCTATTTTATAAGCTCGTGCCTCTAAGAATCAAATGTTCGAGATCTAGGTTCAAACATCTGCTGAACCTGCAATTTGCCAAGCTTCCCTGTTTGTAACTCAAGTATTGTCTTCTGACCCCGATTACCTTGATAATAGGTGCAGCTGGATCTGTGTAGTCGACTGAGTTCAACTGGTGATTCCGTCACACTGCCTCCCGAATACATGATATCCTCACGATGTTGATGATGCTTCGACTCGGAGCAGCGAACCCAGCGACAGTCTTGAAGGTATAGGATATACCTCCATCTACTCACCAACTCCCATGTTGTATCCTCCGCACGCTCTTCCAAAGCCGTTTGGTAGACTCACAGACTTTCCTCGAAGCCGCAGAGAAATCACTCCCACCTACCTCTATGCTGCAGCCCTAATTCTCATACTCTGTCTCGCTAACTTGGCTGCCGACGTCACTTTGGCAAGACATGTGAAGGACGTAGCTGCGTCACGAGACCCACCTCTTGAGACCTACAGTATGTGCAACATATGTCATTGTCACACTGTTCTGCGCTCATCGTTTGACAGGCTTCATCGAAGACGACTACCCGCCCCATCTCCCCATACCTGGCTCACACCCAGCCTTGGGGCTCACCCTCGAAGAAACTGCTCACTACAACTCCTCTTACCCCCAATCCAAACTCGAATGGTCGTACGCGGGCCCCTTCGGAGACGCGAACGTCCGCATCGGGCCCACGCACCGCTTCTTCAACACAGGGTTCTCCTACCAGCAGCACTGCCTGCGCGTCATTGTCACGATGGTGCAGCGGGACGGCCCTCCGCTGCCGCACGGCCGCGAGCGTGCGCACGTCGAGCGCTGTCTGAACGTCCTCCGCCAGTTCGCTCTGTGTAGCGCGGATACGACCCTTGAGCGCCCGGACAGCTTGCAGAGGGACTTCGCGGTGGACCGCTCTGGTGGTGAGCGGAGCTGTGCGGACTGGCCGACACTTTATGGAGCGATCGAGGAGAATTGGGCGACTTGGAAGCAGTTCCAAGAGTCGATGAACGACTGAGATACTACGCAGGAGCCGTACAACTTTGTCTCGGACGCTAAGAGCAGGCTGGTATCGAAACCTAAGGTGAGTTGTCACAGAGAGTTTCGCGGCATCCTTTCTGACTCGTACGTTTTGAACAGCCTCAGGTTGTTCACAGTGTACGTGTAGCCTTCAGAAGCATCTCCAAGCAGGTGTTTTATATATACCTCGAATCATACAAACATGGCGATATACAAGTCATTGTCCAAGTACAACATGATCTCCAGAAGTGCGCGGGACGCTGGTGGAAGACGCGGACTCATCAGGAGCCTGCGCGACATTGACACAACGCCGCGACGCGCTCACCTACAACATGTCCGCATCGGTATTTACAGCCAGACCAATTCTTCATGAGGGTCGGCAACATCGGCTATAAGGACAACAAGTAAGAATCGTTGACGTCGACTAACCCGCTAAGGTAACACAGCTACTCACCCTCAGCTTCGGCCGGGCGCGCGAGCGGCGCTCCCATCACTGCGGAGCCAAACAGGACGGCGAAGACGACGGAGAGGACGACGGTGTTGGCGGGGAAGAAGCGCATTGTGTCAGAGGTTGATCGAAGGAGGGTTTGAAGCTCGTCGGGGTGCGTTCTGCAGTTCTGAGGCGCGGTTCTCGGACTCAGCGACAAGGAAGAGACTCTCGGGTCTTCCTGTGTTCTTTTATACGCTCACGCAGTGCCCACCCAGTGGTCGATAGGGCGTGCGGACATTAGAGTCATCCGCCCCGTGCTGAGGTACTGCCCGGCCGCCTGGAGGATATCGATCTTTCGCGCCAACATGCCCTTCTACTGCCAGCCAAATTCGGTCGCCAAAGGGCGGCAAGGTCTCAAGAAGCGTCGGATGACCACAGCGAGCTGCGATCTCGCATAGCCCTACCAGAAGACGGTCCTGCGTGTGCCAGATTGCGGGATATGCAGCGTTCTTACGTGTGCAAATGAGTCGATCAGACTGTGAAATATGTGCGTGTGCGGTGCTCTCCTTGACGCGAATGCCGTATAAACGTATCCACCCGGCGTGGACGCACGTCCGGCGCAGCGCTAGCGCTCTGAAAGCTACCGCAAAACCAGTCTTTCTCGCGGTTGTGCTATGTATACGCGGTGCGGAGCCGCAGTATCATTGTTCACAACACGCTTCCATTCCCATCTGCCTTTCCTCAAAGTGTAGTGGCATGACAAACCTCGGAGGGGCCCGTTCGGACCCGCACGCCGAGGGGGAGATAGACTTGATGCATGATGACTGACCGCGGGTAATGTATCATGGGCGAGAAGCAAACTTTGACCGGACCGCATAGATGGCAATGCGTCGCCGAAAGTCAGTCAGAAATCTGTTGTACTAGGGTTTGCGACAATGCAGATATCGATCGCGGGCGAACCGACTCCGAATAGCAGATACCTCCCAATCGCCGCATGCACCCGGAGCCTGTACAGACTCGCATACCCCAACGGAACTAGCGCGGGCGTGTATTGAACATGTGCCCCGAGAACCCTAGTCTCTTCTAGCCTGCACAGAAAATTGCAATGTCCTACGTGCGTACTTACACCGAGCGTAGAACTCTGCGCTGTTGAGAGATGGCGGCCAGGCATCAATGCATCAACCCCTGCTGACAGACTTCTTGACGCAGGAAGCCGTGCGGGAGTCCGCACGGACACAGATACCATGATGTATGTCATTGTCCGTCTACGGTCAGCCGCGATCCAATGTTCCGAGTGTCCTCAGCTGAAGGCTGCGGATATCAAGCACGAGGAGGGGTGCTCAGACTCCACTACCGACGTGGGATGCATCATTCGAGGAGCCCGCCGCGTCCTAGTCCGGGGCACACGCCTGTCCTGACCGTGTCCCTGAGAGTCGCCGACGGAGTGACCTGTGATGGTCAACGCCTGGTTCTTGCGAGATCGTCGCAGGAAGACTCACAGCAGGACGGTCTGTTACATTAGCCGCTGTCTTCGCGCCAGGCCATCGTGCATCCTGAGAAGCTGCAGACAGTAGATGCATTCCTATCAATCGACACACGTCTTCGAGTCTGCTCAAGTGGGACACAGCTCATCCCACGGCGCCGCCGGAGTTCACCCAAGAATCACATCGCGATTCGGCCTTGCACGACAACCGCAAGCTAGGTGCACAAAACGAATAAATATCGCCGAAATACGTACTTGCACAAATTACGGGGGCTAATAGGGTCCGACCAATACACCACCTCAGAGTTCCTTTTTCTCGCCTGCGCTTTGGGCGGCGACAGCGGCGCTCTTGTAGCCCTCCAGCGCGCGCAGTCGCTCCGTGAGGGTCGGGTGCGAGTGGTGGTACGCCGAGTATCTATTCGCATAGCCCGCATTAGTAATCCATCAACCAAAGAGCAGAAGAGAAGTCAGAAAAGGGATTCTGCGAAGGATTGTACTTACAGCCAGTCCACCCAGACCGTCGACAGATTCTCCACGTGCAGTGTGACGAGCGCGCGCCCGAGGCGGGAGCCCATGTCTGCCATGTTCTTGTCCTCGAGCTTCGTCTGGAGCTCGCACGCGAAGCGGTCCGCTTCATACTCGAACTTGCGGCTCACGGCGTTAATTCCGATACTGACAACGGCTTCGAGCGGGGCGAGGAGCATCTACACAGTGCATTAGTACGGGTTGCTTCTATGTTCACAAGCAAGGAGCGATGAGTAAACAAACCTGGTACAACAAGAACGCGATGATAGTGGGAGGCTTGACCGCCGCCGACGGGGGGAAGTCAAATGCGCGTAGGAGAGGCGGAGCATGAATGAAAGCGGGGAACAGCGCGAGGATAGTGAAAATATGCATTTGCGAGAGGATGAGCAGCTGGGAGGGGTGCATATAGTACCAGTGACCGAGCTCATGGGCTGCGGTAAACGGCGTAGATCAGATACGACAGTCTCGGTGTATTGCATGAATGCAGACGCACCGAGAACGGCCTCGACTTCCTCGGGCTTGCTCTGCTTGATGAGGGTGTCAAAAATGACGATGTGTTTGTTCTAAGACGCATACACGCATTAGGCATGGTCAAAAGCTTAAATATACTGATAGCCACATACCCCAGGGAGACCGAAGAAGTACGCGTTGCTGTGAGAGCTACGTTTCGAGCCGTCGATCTCATACAGGTGCTTCAGCGGGAACTTGAGTTTCACCGCAAGTTCCTCGATGCGGCTGCGCAGCTCGCCTGCCGGAAGCGGCGACAGTTTGTTGAATAGCGGCTGGATGACGGTCGGGTACAGAACGACCATGGAGAGCTGGAAGATCAGGCTGTGTGTATGCTCTGAGTGAATGACCAAGCAAGAAAATAGTGAAGATATTTACAGGAACGCCATGAGCCACGGTACGAAGCGCTTGCCCGCCCACTTGAAGACCGAGAGGAAGCCGGCGAGGAAAGGTGCCCCGATGACGAAGCCAATCGCAAAGCTCTTGATCAAGTCAGTAAAGAAGAGCCTCGGGGTCATCTTATTGAATCCGTGTTTTTCCTCGAGGACGAATGTCTGGTACCAGGACAACGGGAGAGACGGCAGGCTCGACACGAAGAAAAGGGTAAGCGCAAATGCGATGGACTGCAGAATCTAAAGTCACGACGTATGCATTTAGTATACGCAGCATATGCGCCAGTATCCAACTCACTTCGTATTCTGGGCCGTAGCCAAGTAGCGCGACGATGTTTCCACCAACCTTCCAGCACCATGCCATAAGACCATATTGCAAGAATAACGAGTCCACAAGCTGCTTGTAGATGCCAGAGACCAGCGAGAACTTGGCCTTGTCCTTTCCATATGCCTGGGACTTTTCGAACGTCTCCTGCTTGAAATAATCGGCCAGAACGGGTGGTGGTTTAGTTTTGTTGTAAAGTGGGAACTGGCGGAGCCTGTAAAGCATTCAATGTCATATATCATGTCCACGGTTGATGAACTTACAAGAGGTAGGACTCGAAGAGACATACACTCCACGAGCAGACTTGGAGGTAAAGCTTCCAGTTCACCGCATCCGTTGCTACCCATGCCAAACGCGCCTGCACCGCGTCCAGACCGACATTGAGCAAACCTAAGACGTTGTCGAGCATCGCAAGCACGACGAGCAGATGACGGAGGACGGGCAGGGGAGCACGACGTGGACTCTGGCCAAGGCGTTTATACAGGACGCGTCGTGGCAAGCCACAAGTTTGGCGCCCACTAACGAGCGCTTCCTCTAAGATCGCAGTTGTGCTTGCCATCCGCGTAGAGTACTTGCGGATGAAAGCAAAACGAGTTTCAAATACGTGCCTATGCGGATAACCTCATATAAAAGACTGCAGGCAGGTGCACAATGTCGGAGAAGTGACATATGAATATTGCTCGTATTTCGGATTTCAGGTATGCTACCTGATCACGTGACGTAGTACAATTGATATCCTCCTCGACGTCCTCGCTCTCCTCGCTTTCACGGTCGCCGTTGGTATTACGCTTACAACACTGATAATGCGTCTTCCTCCAATTTTCTACCACTGCTTCAAGCATCCTGTTCCATACAAAGCGGCTCTGGAGCTTCAGGAACGCATACACAGGCTACAGCTGCTCGCTCGCAAGGCGTCAGGCAACCACAGGGACTTTCTCATTCTCTTGGAACATCGACCCGTCTACACTTTCGGCCGACGACAAGGAGAAGACGATGACTCACGGGGCGAAGCTCTGAAGCTCGAAGGAACTGGCGCGGACTGCGTTTTCACCCCGCGAGGAGGTCAGACTACATACCATGGCCCAGGTCAAATCACCGGTTACCCACTCATCGACCTCGGACGGACGTCGCCACCCATGGGCATCCGTGACTATATCTGCCGGATGCAAAAGCTGCTCGAGACGCACCTAGCCGAGGAACACGGAATCAAACACGCCCCAAGTGAGCACACGGGCGTATTCCTCGACGCGCACACCAAAGTCGCGAGCATCGGCGTGCAAGTGAGGCATCGCCTAACGAGCCATGGCTTCGCCCTCAACGTAACCGCGGAACCTCTCGCCTGGTTCAACCGCGTGGTGGCGTGTGGACTCACGGACGTCAAGGCAGGCTGCATTTCCGACGTCGTCCGCTCTCGAAAGGGAATCCCTCCAACATCCATACACGACGAGCTTCCCGGTCTCATTACACGCTTTGGACGATCGTATGGACGGGAAATGGTGCCATTGGATATTTCAATGGAGGGGGACGCCGAGGATGCTATCCGTGCAGTAATCAAGGAGAGCACTAGCAGAGAGTCATGGCTTAGTGAACCTTTAGGCCAAAGTTGAATCGCCACTTGCATGCTTGCGGCCTCTCAGAGGCTTGCAGAGTAGTTAAGGTATGTGTCGCCACCAGTTCATGAAAAACGGAGGTGCTCAAGCGTAACGCGTCGGCGTTGATGAGGCGTCCGTCACCTATTGATCACTTATGTTATATCTGGGGCGCCTTCGCCCCTAATGCTAGAAGGCAGGTCTTCATGATCTTGTGCTTGGTCGTCGGGACATGTTTCAAGGTACGTCCTTCACCGAATTTTGGAAGATGCATAAGCAAGTCTACCGTCTATGGGTGGTGAGACCGACGGGCGGTAAAACCTTCGTATGCAAATAATCAAGCTGACGGGCTTCCTGCGGCGGTTGATCTGGCTCCTGTGGACGACACTTCGATCCTGTCTCGTTCTCTTCTGGTTGATGGCATCTGGATGGGCTTGATAAGCCGTGCACTTTCCTCTTGACCCCCTAGTGAATTTCCTTCGCGTCCTCTGAATCCCCTCTACATCTGTGCATCCACCGCCTCGCATTCGCCATGTCTTCGTCCAACATCACCTATGAGTTCGTCGAGACGCCCACAGGTAAGTGAACACCTTGGAGTTACGATCTGCTTTCCGTCAACGTGGGCCCCCAGAGAGCCTGGCGGAAGAAGCCACCCAAGTCTTCTCAGGACTCATGGTAGAAGGTAGTCATACATCACCTCCACAGCCGATACATACCTAAGATTGCCCCTACAGACCCTGCTGCCATCGCGCTTGTCGGAGGCGACATGACCCTCCTGCCCTCGTTGGGAGGTATCATGATCCGCGCGCTCGCTCTGACCCCTGGCACATCGCACTTGTTCACTGCCAGGGATGAATCCGGCGCGCTCGTGGGGTACACATTGTTCTCGCTGCCAGGACAACTTATCCTCTCTACGTAAGCCGTGGTGTTCCTCACAGTCGCCACTTGACAAACCGCCAACGGATCGTGCCGTCAGCCCTGAGCAGCAGAAACATGGCCTCTTCGAGTTCATGGGCAGGCTCTCGCCGGAAGGCCAGAAATACTACCCCGATGTCGTTAGTCCCCCCGCCCCTACGCCGGAGACCCTGTCTCCATTTCAAGAGGCTAACAATAACGGCCTCCGCAGATGGCCACGGAGGTGCCCAAGGCGAATGACGCGGCGCTCGGCATCGAGGCCGCCGAGCGCAACACGTACTGGTGCAACTTCGCCATGGTCCGTGCGGACTACCAGGGCAAAGGCGTTGCGCGCAAGCTTTTCGAGCTCGCCACCAAAGAGGTACGCGCCGCACCCTGACCCTCGGCCCTGGATGGCCCCGCCCCGCCCGCCGAATAGACGCATGCTAATATGAACCTTACCCTTGCGCTTCCAGGCAGTGAAGACAGGGATGCCGATGGCGCTGACCACAACGAACGCCCGCAATGTAAGCTTCCGTCCTCCTCTCCACTCTCCATGCGTCGTCGACGGGCGGTCCGCCAATGCTCCCGGTTTCTTGTTCCTGGAACGCTCATGCTGACTTCTCTCGGGCTTACGTCCTCAGGTACCCATATACGAAAAGCTTGGGTTTAAGCTCTGCGGGCACACAGTCATGCCGTCGCCCTGGGTCGACTGGCCACTGTGGTTCTTCAAGAAGGAAACGACGGTGCCGGAGACCCCGGCGGCAGAAGCCTAGGAAGGCCTCGGGCAGGGGGAGGTCGTCAAACTTGGGTGTACTGTAGTATGTAAGAACGGCAGTTTCCCGCTTGCGTTTCAACAGAGTTTACAAACGCATAGCGTCTTCCGCAAACCATCCCTGATTCTGATATTGTGACCTCTAACAGCTCTCACAGCTGTTCTCAGATCGATAGGCCCGCGTGGAACAATGCACCAGAGGTGTTCATGCTCAGACGTGACAGCAACGCTTCGCGTGAGACGGCTAGCGGATACCGCGAAGAGGTACGCGTCCTCCCCGTGTCGCTGCCCTGAACCGCCCTTTCGTATCTCGGCTTATGCATATCTCGCACTCGGAAATTCCCAATACTTACTTTGCAAAACTCGAGAAATAGTACACGACCCCGACATCAATCAGAGAAGATGTCAGATCGCACACAGATTTGGCCTCACGGCCGCGCCACGAAGCTCCGCCTGAAGCGTGGGTGCACGAAGTTCGTCTTTGTTCCGACATCAGCTTGTTCCACCGCTCGCATGCAGAACCCAGGTACAACACACCATTCCGAGGAGGACGAGGATCCTGGGATTCAGTTTACCAGTTTCCTTTGCCCCATCTGGGCAGGTACACACTTGCAGCCCGAACGTTCGAACCCGGGTTGCGCGCCCACGCGCCCACGCCCACGCCCGGTGTCACGCGGCTCTGCGCAGGGAAACAGATGCAGCGCGAACAATCATTCTCTGTCGGAACATACTCTCCGGCTTCTGGCGCAGGGAAGCGTCGTCCGGCGAGCGCGGTGCGCGACATTTGTGATCTTCCCCACCCTCCCTTTTCCCGACGTGGGAGGCGAGAGTAGGGCGAATATTCCGCCCAACGGACCCGTGTAGATGTGACGGGTACAGTACGTATACCCCCGGGCAGTGCGCCGGCGGCGGTCCTGCCTCGAAGGGGCCCGGAATCACCGGGGCACTGCTGCCCGCAGTGTCTTCTCCCACCTCACTGCGGGAGATATATGGGTACTTGGGGCGCGGAAACTCGCGAGCTACCAGCAGTCGTGCTGCCGACCTAGTAGTAGGGATCCAGCGGGCGTCATACCCCCAACTCTTCTCACACACCCTCTGTAGCTTTAGCTCAGCGATGCCCTCCCGCGAGGCGGAATACGAGGTGCTCCTGTCGAGGGGCGACTCGCTCGACAACGACTCGGAGCAGTCTCAGTCCTCTCCACCAAGAGGTGAGTGAAGCCCTCTTGTCGCCAATCATCCAGTCTAGCGGAGCCTCATCGACATCCCCGTATAGACGATGAAAAGGCATGGCTCCATAGCCCCACCTCAGCGGGCCCGTCGAGCACGCCCACCACGAGCACTTCGCTCACTCGTTGGCTCGGCGCGCTCGTGCTCCTCGTCGGGCTCACCGACATCGCCGCGCTCGCGTACACCGCGCGCCTCGCGAGCACCGTCTTCGCGCCGAAGGACTTCGCAGCGCGCCTCGAGTACGCGAGCCCGTACATCGGCCTCCCAGAGCTCTACGAGTCCGGACAGGTGAATGCGTCCGCGCTCGAGCCGATCACGATCCGCCCGCGCGTGTCCGCGCAGGTGTTCCCGAACGAGCCAGACAGGCTCGCACCTCGCGGCGAGCACGACTATTGGCACGAGGTGTTCGGGCAGATGTCCCCGAACGAGCGCCGTCTGCGTGTTACGAACGACGTACGTCTCCCCTGCCTTGCGCGAGCTGAGAGAAGGGATGCTCACGCGGGATGTGGTGCAGGTGCACACGGTTGTGCAGTTCCGCGCGATCGACTTCGGGATGGAGGACTGCAGGCTGGTGCTCACGCTCCCCGCGCTCGGCGAGCCCCTCGAGCGCGGTGCGTCGCTCGAGATGACCCCCGGCTCGCACCTTGCCGTCTATCGGCTCAATGCGCAGGGCCCGATCGACGTCAAGACGCTGTCGCACCGCACGAAGCCGCCAGTGCAGTACAAGGTCGCGACGGTGGAGGTCGACGGCAAGGGGGGCGAGACGGAGATGTATCGCTTCCCGTGCCCGTGGAGCTCGTTGCATGTGTTCGAGGTAGTGTGTGCGCAGGGTACGGAGTGCTTCTTGGACGCGTGGTCGAGCCACAACACGACATATGGTGAGCGGTCTTCTGCGACATGCGCAGCACAGCTATTAATGTGATCCTTGCACAGGCGTGAACATGATACAACATCAGACCATTTGAGGGCGTGTACTCCTTCGATGTTTCCCTATGTATGGTATGATTTGTGAACTTCGGCGGCAATTTGACGAGTTTCATCTCATGTAGTGAGGTTAAGGTGCTAGAAAGTGATAACATGGTACCGGTGGAGAACGGCGGGTACATGAGCAGGTAAGCCCCACGGTTAGTGAATGAACGCGGTGTCGCGCATGATTGGAGGTTCATGTGCGGTTGCGACGGGTGAGATACATGCACGCAACGAAGCAGCCTGTCCGAGTGGATAGTGTGGTCAAAGCCAGAGAGGCGGTGAGTCAAGTAGCAGAAACAAACTCTGCGCCGTGGTGAGAACTTCAGCCACTCGGCATCTCTGCCATCACAAGCTCCGATGATGCGAACCTCGGACGGTCGAGTATGGACTCTGGAGGGACTAATTCGCAGCAGACGTCCCTGTGCTTGCACATTGGTAGTACATAGGTACGTCTACCTAGGAGAGACGGAAGAACGAACACCATCTATTACAATAGCACATACGGTATGATATCGAAGTACAAAGAGGCCCGAAGCGCCTCCCGCCAACCCATTCGAAAGCAGCAGGCGAGTCGTAAACATACTGTAAACGTGGAAACCGGAGACATCGCGAACCCGGGGAAGCCTTTTCGTCGTGATTATCGTCGTCGCAATCATCATCATACAGGTTACAGCGCGATACTCCAACGAGAGGGGGTACGCTCAAGCCATCTCCTGCACGGAGCTCAGCGACTTGTGGTCCACGGTGGAGTTGCCCTCTTCCGCCACGGCCGTGGTGTCGGCGACGCGGGTGGTGCCCAGGTTCTCGAACTCGAGCGCAGACACAGATTGTGCCGTCTGGTCCTTGGTCCACGCCTGCCCGGTCACCACGCGAAGCACGATGAGCTGGGGCGAGATGCACTGTTCGCAAGACGACCAAGTCAGCAAACGCTCCTACAAGCGCATGGACTACCGCTCACCGTGAACATGCCGTAGAACGCGCCAAACAGGATCGAAATGTCGCTCTGGATGCCGTACGCGACGAGGAAGGCGAAGCCCGCCATACTGTACGGCAACGCCGACTCGATGACAATAGGCAGCGTGCCAGTGTACCGGCGCGCGCCTACACCGCGACCCTGCGTCTTGCTCGCCGCCTCAACTGCGCGCCCGAAATACATGAGACGTGCACAGATCACGCCCGTCGCGATGACATTGAGCGAGATGGTGAGCGTGTAGTACGCCACACCGAAGTGCGCGGCCGTCCCGACGAAGAAGTCTGCGTTGGGCTTGCCGGAGGCGTACAGCTCGATGATGCCCAGCGCTGAAAAGAAGGGAGAGAGAGGCGCGCGTGAGCACATGACGATGTCATGTGGACGGGCGGGGGAAGGACATACCGATGGTCGCAACATAGACCACGCAGGGGAACGCGATAACTGCGTAGCTGGTCCAGACGACGTACATCCGGTAAATCTGCCAGTCAAGGTTTCGCAGTCAGCACCGGGCACAGTGGCAGCAACGCCCAACGGAGATTGAGTGGCGTCGGGCGGCGTACGCGGAATTACACTCACCAGGAGCGCATCGCTGAGGATATTGAGGATGACTGAGGCTGTCGTGCCCATCGTCTGATACCAGATGTCGGCGTTCTCGATGAGATACTCGAGCGATCCCCCGGGCTCGTTGGCGTGCACTATCCACATTTCCTGCCCGAACACGGCCTCTGTTGACATGTAGATCGTGATGAGGAACAAGAGCGCCGTGCTGAACGCCATGTAGAACTTGTCGGATCGTGTCCATTTCTTGCGGTTGTTGAACAACGCGTTCATGGTCATTCCGTAGAGGACCAGTTCCACGCCTGTCAAACAGACATGATCAGCATACGGTCGTGCGTGGTGGAACGCTCTCCTGCGAGATCATGTACGGACCATACAGGATGGCATTGAAGTTGATGGCGAGGTAGTACGAGTTCTGGAAGAGGGACGACATGGTGAAATCCGGGTCAAGTGAAGACGAAAGGTACGGCGGTGCGCGACAGAGAAGCACAAAGGATCAGTTGCGCAACGAGCCTCTATATACCAAGGGGGTGCGTCGATCAATAACGGCTAGTGCTGACGGCCCGACATGTCATTACGTGCCTGAATGCTCAGCCTCAGAAAGTCGCCACAAGCAAAAAGAGTGATCTCCCGTGTCTTGTCTGTCCGGAGCACGTCCCTGCGCTATGGGTGTTACTTTGGCGATGTCGTAGGTCGTTTCTGGCAGCACGTTGCGGGCGACGAGTGAGACGTAGACAGGAGAAGTGCGACATACTCCATAGCCTTGAAGTGAGCGCCGTGGTCGCGACGCTTCTGCGTGCCTGAGACCCAGGGTGGAGGTTCACGAGACAGGCGCTCAGGATTGCTTTAAGGGTGCTTCGGGTAGTTCTGGGAATGAGCTCCGCCCCGCAAACTTCCGTCGACACCCCCTGGTGGCATCAGGCATGTCGGTGGAGACAGCTGGTCCTGAATAACGACCACTGCGCTCCTATCGCGTGCATCAAACTGATACTGCAGAGAACATGCGGACGGTGCCCACTCAGTAGAACTGCATGCCCCCTGAGAAGATATGCCGGTGACCGACGTAGATACTACAGAGTGCATTAGCACCCTTCATCATCGGTGATCGCTGGCTGCTCCGGACCATCAGGAGATCTAAAGACGTCAATATTGCGCCCGATGGGGCACGCCTTTGTGAGAGCGATGAGGGAACTCTTCAAAGAATCAGAGATTGCGCCGCACTTCAAGCTTCGAGTCCGATGCAGGCTTCGGTTTGATAGTCAGATGACCAACTTACATATGATAGCAAAATCCCTTCTTCCTCGCAGTCAAGGTAGAGGTGTTGGCTCAACTTGCAGCTTTTGAGAGTTTTGTGGTTTCCCTCCTATCGCTGTGGGTCAAGGAAAGGAGATGAAACGGCGTCGAACGGCTTGCGGCACCCTGCGGCGCCGCTGATGGTTCAAATCTGAGATCGTCACAAGGACGTACAAAAGTACTGATGTGACCTATGTCACGTTTCGGGCACAAGCCGCGGAAGCAAATAATATGATAATCGGTGCAATCGGGGTGCGATGTTCGGACTCGTCCCTAGTGCTGCAATTCTACTTACTGTAACTCTGAATGTTGACTATTTGCCAGCGCAGCGTCAAGGTAGGTCGGTCAGCACGCCTGCGGTATTTTCTTCATGTTCCCGAGTCAGAGTTTACGTACATGATCCGAAAATTCTGGCCCGGGGACGGTCCGAAAACGGTCGGTTCTCTGAGTACCAAGTACCGGCGGTGTTGGCACCGCAGACAGCGCCGGGCTCCTCGTCTTCCCACAGCTCAGCGCCCTGCTCACAGCAGGACATATCAAACAAACGGTCGTGCATGCGGAACCCCCGTGCACGACTTCGATCGTGATGATTTCCCGCCCACTTGCCCTGTGCTCGCTCATCTTCCTCGCCGTCCTCAACATCGCCATCGACTTCTCATTCGTCGAGGACGCGCGCAAGATCTTCGCGCGGAGACCACCGCCGCCCTCGCATTATAGTGAGTGAGAATGAGGCGTTATGAAGGATGTACATGTGCTCACAACAAACCACATAGCATGGATCGAGGATGACGTACCGGAGCGCATGCCCCTCGTGAACGCGCGCCCCCACGTCCTCATGTCCATCGAGGAGAGTGACCACTTCGGGATCCACGAGCCCGAGGCGTACACCGAGTGGCTCTGGACATCAACGGCCGACGACGGCGGGAACGTGCACATGGGCCCGAACCAGCGCTTCTTCGTCGTCTCGCTCACCCACCAGCAGCATTGCATGCGCAACCTGCGCAAGTCGCTCGACGCCGACGAGGTTCCCGAGGGCGCCGCGCTGCACCACGCGGAGCACTGCCTGAGCTTCATGCGCGAGCACACGCTTTGCGCGGCCGACTTCTCGCTGGAGCCTGGAGATTCCTTCGCGCGCAACTACACGGCGGAGCGCGTCGGGGTGGAGAGGCAGTGTATGGACGCGGAGGCGTTCTATGGGACGATGTGGGGACAGTGGAACGATTGGTTGAGCTTCAAGTCGCAGATGCCCGCGTAAACATGTGCTGTCGCTCACTTTCTTTGAGTGTTCTTGGTGTATACTATCTGCGGGCAAGGCGATCACAGCTGCACGTCTCAGGAATATCGTTATTTCCATTTCCCTTCGAGTCTGGCTTCGCGTGAGACGGCTGGCAAGTAGTGAGTACGTACCACGAAGAGGTACGCGGACCCAGGTGTGTACATCCGCGTCCTCCCCTGGACCGCGTCACCTCCAGAAACCGCTATGCCTAATTATCATTCTACGGGGCTATCGATCCGAATGCGCGGAGCAAGCAACTACCGCTGAGCTGTGCGACGCATCAGCCCCCATCTTTCCGCTACTGACTTAACAGTTACGGTGTCGGGACCCTTCAAGTTGCTGCCGTCCAGGACGGAATGCATTATTCCTGAGCCTGGTCCGGACAAACATCGGGGCCAAGGGGAAGGGGACCGCCCGGGACCGCTTGGGTGAGCCTGAGCGCAAGGGTTCGGGAGCAGGCGAGCGCGTTGCGGCGGCCGACGGCTAGAACACAAAATGTGTCGAGAGGCTACCAATGAATTATAGTACCGCCATGCTCCCGCTTGGACACCACCGCCCAGCACCCCTTGATATGCCTACTAATGTCGTGATGAGTGCGAGGGGCGACGCTCAAGGTGGTGAAGAGGATAGAGCCGTGGGAAAAATATGTACGAGCGTCTCAAATATCGCTCTCGCTCACTGCTCACTGAGCGACTGATACGTTGTGAAATTCAACTGTTTATCACCATGCCCAAAGTCGGACAAACATCTACAAAAGGTGGGGGTTATCCATACTTCCGCGATCTGACGCCGGGGTAGAATCCAGGCTCCTAAACCAGCCGTCCACAGCGTTCTCGTTCCCAGAGTGTTAGTAGCGTAGGTCGAATTTTATCCGAGACGGGCGTTTTGTATGATACCAAAAAAGGATATGTCATAAACCGAGGTTAGGTAATATGTTGCAGACGGAGACTTTCCTGATTAGGCCTGAGTAAGGGAAGAGAACGCTGTAGGACGGCTGGCACAACTTGTCAGACGCCCGTGAAGCGCTCACTTCGGGTAACCTAGATTTATTGATATGCTGTGCCAATAAACGACTCTCTCGTTCGAATAAGTCTGAACGAATACTGATTCCCTCGCGCGGGGCGTCTCATCGCGCGCACTCCTGGACGACCGCGTCCCGTCTCGCCGTCGGTCCTCGGCGGGGATTTATGTATTGTATTGATATCCCGCGATAACTAGTTGGTTTTGAGCACGCGCGGCAAACACGCGGGATCCTCGACGGCTCGCGCGGGGGACACGCGCGCGGCGCGCGGATGCAGGCGACAGTATCGCGCCGTCGGCGCTGACAAGGGCGGGGCTGCAGCGCGCGAGCCTCGACGGCTTGGCATCCTCGACGGGATGGCGAACGCGGAGCGGCGCACCTGCGGGTGCGTGTTCGGTGCTCGCGCGCGCCGCAAGCCTTGAGCCGCGCGAGGCACAAGCCAAACAGTTACACTTTGAATGCTCGCTCTGTCAGGCACGCAGGGGGTGTCATGGACGTTTAGTGCGAATGACAATGAGCTTGCAGAGTCCAACAGGCCGAGTACCTACCTCGCGCAGCTGGTCTCCCGCACGCGCAAAAACAGTAGCTAGACTGCCTCGCGCGGCTCAAGGCTTGCGGCGCGCGCGAGCACCGAACACGCACCCGCAGGTGCGCCGCTCCGCGTTCGCCATCCCGTCGAGGATGCCAAGCCGTCGAGGCTCGCGCGCTGCAGCCCCGCCCTTGTCAGCGCCGACGGCGCGATACTGTCGCCTGCATCCGCGCGCCGCGCGCGTGTCCCCCGCGCGAGCCGTCGAGGATCCCGCGTGTTTGCCGCGCGTGCTCAAAACCAACTAGTTATCGCGGGATATCAATACAATACATAAATCCCCGCCGAGGACCGACGGCGAGACGGGACGCGGTCGTCCAGGAGTGCGCGCGATGAGACGCCCCGCGCGAGGGAATCAGTATTCGTTCAGACTTATTCGAACGAGAGAGTCGTTTATTGGCACAGCATATCAATAAATCTAGGTTACCCGAAGTGAGCGCTTCACGGGCGTCTGACAAGTTGTGCCAGCCGTCCTACAGCGTTCTCTTCCCTTACTCAGGCCTAATCAGGAAAGTCTCCGTCTGCAACATATTACCTAACCTCGGTTTATGACATATCCTTTTTTGGTATCATACAAAACGCCCGTCTCGGATAAAATTCGACCTACGCTACTAACACTCTGGGAACGAGAACGCTGTGGACGGCTGGTTTAGGAGCCTGGGTAGAATCACCACTTTTGTTGGTGTAATAAGCCGGGATTTTCAACCAGATTTTGCCGTACTTCACTATGTTGATGGATGCGGGAAGTAGTGACTGCACACCGTCTTCTGGTTGAATTTTCGACCTCGGTACTAGGTGATTTGCTACATCGCCAATGTCACTTTTCACTATGTATCACACAGGTTACTAGATACAAATATCCAATGAATTTCTTATTTGAACCGGCGATGTATACACCAAATCTACTACTATTGACATGCAGTGGGCGCGGACAAGACTTCAAACAACTTAGGCGCATGCTGGGTATAGCGGTTCAAATGGGGAAGACGTAGAGGGGAGAGGGAGCGATGTGTGGACGGCGGGATGGGAGGGTTCATGGAGGGGTGGCGTGTAGCGCAGGGGGATGGATGAAGGCGCCGTGGTGTGGGGATCACGCACGGATGGGTGGCGGGCGTACGGATGGGGGATGGGGAATGCAGACGGGCAGAAGAGCCTACATAGGTAAGACTCACACAGGACGTACACGCGAAAAACGGGATTGCAAGCGTGCATGGAAGAGCCTGAGGGAGAGGCAGGTGGGGTGCTGGAGCGCGGGTGTGATCACGCAGACAGCTGACCGGGGAGCATAGTCGAGAGTGTAGAGCGACAAGCGAGTATGTAGAACAATGCACATAGGTTGAAAGCCTGGACGTCGGTCGACTCAGGGAGGCTAGAGCACCGTAAAGCAGTTGAACGAGAGCAAAGTTCAGCACATTAGCGACAAGGGTAGCAGATGTCGTCAGAGAGACAGACATGATATCGATGTCGGCGCCAGCACTACCCAGAGCATCAAGATCACCTAGCGAGTAGTCCCAGCTCATCGCTTCTGCTATACCAGCCATGAGATTCAGAATCGCAGCGCAGGCCGGGAGACAGGGAGGTAGCGACAAGAGCCCGGCCTAGGTCAAAGAACACGAGACAGAACGCGCAGCGGAACGCGCGACAAGTGGACGATTACCAAGAGACATTAGAGCATGAAGACACAGATCTGAGCCGACCCGGAGAGACTTAGAGAGGGATGGAGGACAAGAGAGACAACGGTCGTCAAGTGCAGATCAGGCTGCAGACGCTCGCAAGTAATATTTGCTCATATTTGTTCCTACCTCGATATCTTTCGAGCGCCAAGTGTTGAATGGTCCAAGGTAATAGTCACTACCTTAACTAGTGAAACTCCGAAAAGGTCTGTTCACTACTAATTTCACTACCCACTACTTAGTTCACACTTTGCCTGGTGATCGGAACTAATCACCCGATAAAGTCGTAGCGCCCACCACCTTTCGCGCCCATAGTGGCTCCTGTAGTCTACCATCACAACAACTGATACAGTCCGATCCAGAAGGAACCCCCGGGCAGGCAACAGCAGATATTCACTACCGCCGGAAAGGTCGGGACGCCGATAAATTATCAACAATAGTATACGCAGTCTGCAGAATCTGGAGCAAATCTCGGCACCAATAGCATGGCCTCGAAACGCCGGGATGCCCAGAGGCCCGAGGATGTGGCCGTCCCTCCCGGCCTGTTCCCACCACGCTTTCTCAACAACTTCATCTTCTCCTCAGTCTCACTCAGCTGACCATATGCACAGGTCCTGTCAGCGCCCTCGTCAGTTCTGCCGCGTCGTATCGGCAGGGGCGCTCCTGAGAAGCGTGTTCCCGCCGCTTCCCCGGATCGCAGCATTATGCGTGAAGACTAGAGCTCCGGAATGCATCTTTGCTTCATTGGCGTCTGTCCAGCGCTGGGGCTTAGGACTGGGGCGATGAATACCGCAGGACCGCTAACAGAGCCCCCTTGTGGGATTCGCATCCGCCCTCCCTGCCATTCCCCCCTTCGCCCCCCATGTTTTCTAAGCGCGCGCTGGAGAATGCGTTCATAGCTGTGGCAATCGCTTTGCTGGCTGCTAACGCGACCTTCAAGATCATTGCGAAGGTCGCAGTCGATCGAGCCGAACGAGAGCAGAGTCGAAGTAACCATCGTAAGCAGCGTTCATGGGACGACTAGTGTCCATTTATCCGGCTAACATGACTACAGCTCTGTGGAATGTTGAGAGGGGAGACGTTGTACTCGAAGTCGACAGCTGGACCCGCTACCACCTTGACTCTGCGCAGCAATGGGCCCCGCTCTTCCCTGAAGGCGGCATCATCCACCTCGGCCCCGACCGCACCCCGTACACCGTCTCGATGATGCACCAGCTCCGGTGCCTCGATGTCGTACGCGACCAGCTCAACCGTCCCAAGAGCGAGCGTTCTGAGCAGCCGGCGCGGCACTGCATGAACTATCTCCGCCAGCAGCTGCTCTGCCGCGAAGACCTGCAACTCGACCCGTACCAGTACCCGCACAAGGTCCACGCCGTGCATCCGCACGCGATCAGAAAGTGCAAGGATTGGAGGGCGGTGTACGCTAAGGTGGAGGAGAACCAGAAGGAGTACGCGGCGTGGGCGGAACGGCAGCTGAACGCGACCGAGACCTCGCCTGAGATTGTAAGGTACGCATCTAACCGTTACTGCTCTATGACCTGGGCTGAGAAGATTTTTTGGGAAGATAATGCATTGAACCGTGTTGCTTGTGTTCCTTAACTCGCGTATATACATCAATGTTCTCATCGCGCACCACGGCAACTAAGCGGGATGGACATCGCGTTTAGGGGATTCCCCATGCACCGCAGTGTCAAGTCAATCAATCGGTCACTCAAATACAGAACTTGCCGATGTGGGTACCTGTTCAAAGTTCAAACCTCGCCGACCTACTTCAACTCGTCCATCAGGATCCTCAAGTTCGTCCGAGCCGCTTCCCGCCGGTCTGCTATACATTTCCTTATTCAAGCTTGCTGATAGGTACAAGCAGTGCTCCCCCTGAACGCAGAACTTCCATCAGCAACACTGGCCTTTGAGCGACAGACGTCCATCCACGTCCACTGTACAAGTACCCCCTCCCTGAGAGCGCTTTCTATCTTCAGCTATGCGAATATCAACGCGCAGCGCCAACGTCCCTGGTGTCCAGCAAGGGCCTGCCAAGTTGTCTTACGACAAGTGTCGTTATCCCATCAAAGTTTGCATGGACGACCATGCCATCACTTCACTTGCTCAGGTACTCTCTGCTCATGGTCAGCAGTGGTCACCATTTCCCCTTACGTTTGCTCACGCATCACTGCAGCCCTGCGAAGCGCACATCTGATTGAACACCTGTTGGCTGGAATACGGGCATCGACATGGGAACGCTCCCCTGACCGAAAGTCTCCACACGACAGACCTGAGGTGTGTACATTTAGAATCTCGTCGTAGGGCTTTTATAACGAAAGTGGAAGAGCCGGTTCTGAAAGGTCAACACCCGCGATTCACTATGACTACTCGTCATGGAGTTATGCGGGAGCTCGGGGATCCAGAGCTTATGCATTCATATGGATTACAACATCGTAGCGTGAACGTCGGCCATTCCCCGAGCCTTGAGATTCTTTCGGTGCCTATGATCATCCAACTCCGCTTTGGCGATTCTGCGGACCTTGCTAGCTCTAGCATGTGTTCCTCCCGCCAAAGAACAGGGGGCGGCTTATCGGAAGATACATGTTGCGCGGGCTTAGAACAGCGCAGCACCGTCGTGAGACCCTTGCGATGTCGGTGCTGCCTCATCATTCGAGTCTCCGGCAACACTTCTCATGTTCTGCACGCCATACGTCCGCTATCAACGTCCTGTGATAGATCCATATAGGTCACGCTGCATCAGCGGAATTTCCCACCCGGGTGTTCCCGAGCCCAGGGCTTGGTCTGCTGCACAGTGACTAGAGCGATTACCGAGCGCCAAAGGCTGCCCGCGACTAGCCTACGGCAGCAGATCCCAACTTCCCCGATGTCGATTCGGGGTAGCCGGCATACCTTGGATGGCATCCGGTGTCCGCTCCACGCTCGCACAGGTCAAGAGCTGCTCTCCGCCTGGGCGTCCTCAGACTATAGATAAAGCACGGAAGTCCCCACAGCCTTCCAGTGCTTCGAAGATCTGCATTCCCGTGCCGCCAACATGTCCGACCCAAACGCCATCTTCCAAAACGCGTACTACATTGGTAACAACTTCAACACCATTCTCTATGGTACGCCCTCCCATGCTTCCACTTGTCAATCCTTCGCGATGCTGATGCATGCCCTCCTCCAACCACCCAGGTGTTGAACTTGTGCTGTACTTCGCGACTGTATGGCTCATTTGGCACAACCGCACGGAGGGAAGGAAGCGGAGCAACAACCTCTTCCTGTTCTTCAGCACGGGCCTGCTGCTCATGATCACCATCTACGTCGCCGTGCAGTCAGTGTTCGGCGAGGAGATGTGGATTGTGAATGCCGACTACCCCGGAGGCAACGGGCAGTACCTCGCGGACAACGCCGCCGTTTGGTACCAGACCTTTGGCAGCGCCGCGTCCATCGTTCTCAACTTGATGAGCGACGGCCTTCTCGTATGTCCCCCTTCTTGCCTTCTTCAATCGGGCGACACTCACGCTGCACTTCCCCTTCGCAGATCTACCGCACCTACGTCGTCTGGAGTGACTGGAAGGTCGTCGTCTTCCCCAGCATCCTGTACCTCGCTTCCGCAGGTACGTCGGGCACGCTTCCCCGTCAACGCGTTTCCCATCCTCACGCCGCTTTCCCCCGTAGCCCTCGGCATCCTCACATGCTACGTCTCCGGGACGCCCAACTCCGACTTCTTCCTCGGGAAGGCGGCAGACATCGCCCTGTCGTACTCGACGGTTGTCATCGGCCTGAACGTGACGTGCACCGCGTTCATCTGCGGCCGCATCCTGTGGGTCGCACGCCGCATGGAGGCGACGCTCGGCCGCGACGTCTCGCGCACGTACACCGGCGCGGCGTCGCTCATCGTCGAGTCCATGCTCCCGTACACGCTCTTCGGTATCGCGTACGTCGTCACACTCGGGCTCAACAGCCCCTACGAGATCTTCTTCCTCTCGGTCTACGTCATGTTCACCGTGCGTCCCCCCTTTTTCTCTTCGGCGGAAGCATGCCACTGACGTAGGGGCTGTGTATAGTGCTTGTCGCCGCAGATGATTATCCTGCGTGTGCTCATGGGCCGCGGATGGACGCGCGACGCGGCGACGTCGACGGGCAGTGCGCGGTTCGTCACGAACCCGACGACGTCCGCGGGCGGGTCCACGACGCGCTTCACGTATCGCAGCGATGGTACGGGCATTGCGCTCAAGAGCTTGGCCAAGTCCGACATGTCCTCGCCCGACTTTGGTGCGGACAGCAAGGTTTGAGGCGTCGCGCGAGCTCGGGGGACGGCGGCCACGGGTGGCCCGCCCGCAGTGTCATTTAGCATTTATTGGGTTAAGTTAAGGCTGCAGATTGTTGTTGTGCTAGTAGAATTGCTCCCGCTTGCCTCGCTCCTTCCTTCATCGTTCGCGGTGCATCGTATCCTGTTGTAGTACTCCGCCCGTTGTTGTGTACTACCTACGTGCTTATACAAGCGTCACTCGTTTACCTCTGAGACAATCGGATGCGTCATCGCGAGAAATGAGCCCGCGTGAGCGCCGGGTGCTCGTTGGGGAAATGCTGATACTAGATGCTGATGGACCACAGCCTGCCGCAGCCCGCGACTCTTTGCGGCTGGCTCGGGGTGTCGATCGGTCACGATCGAGCCACAAACATGAGAGTTGAGATCAGGATGATTTGGGGGAGCTTTGTGGCTGGAGTGGCGGCATCGTGGCGGACAAGGAGCCCGATTTGAACACCGCGAGGATGACAACGTAGTCAATTTCTGGAGGCTTGAAATTATGTCGAGGCAGTCCGATAAGTAAACCCGGGGGAAATGATTCAAACCATGGAGCTGAGGATTGCGGCGCGACGGAGCTACTATCGCAGATGGGACTTCAGGGGACAACAAGGAAGAAGTTTGATTGAGGACGTAGGGCCGCTGCGTATGCAAGGGCCTGTCCTGTTCAGCGTGTAAGGGGCAGATACTGCTATGACAATAGTTTGACCATGTGCCTCACCTCATCTCCGCTGCGAAATGGAATCCCCAGAGGGGGGGTCCATGAGAAATGGATGGTAGACTTCTGTTGACGTACGCCTATGGGCTGAGTGTGAATCATACGGTGTATGCATCAAAATTTCGAACCGAAAAGAGGCGTAAGCCCATGAGTCGCTTGCGATGAACGAGACTAGATCTATAGCCCACCAGAGAGCGGATATACATCTATCATGATTGCATGATGCAGTGAGGATCCAGAAGAACGAACTTTTGAGCACTAGCACATTACGATACACGCCCCAAAACTCCGCCCGCTGGGGGCCATCAGCATTTTCGGATACAATGTCGACGGCCGTGCACCTCGGTCACCACACGGCGTAGAAAGATGAGAGCGAACGATTTCTGACCGCAGATCAAAATTGCCCACACAGAGATATTATCCGTGCCAGGGTGTGTCGGCTGTGGGCACGTACCATCAAGTTCCTGTGGCATCAGAAGTACAGTTGTTCAACACCAGGAGAGGAGGGAAATCCATGCATTGGACAGCATAGGTACTGACCGCATGATTGACCACACGCATGTACTTTCCATATCGTCCAGTTAGGTGTTGATCTATGAGCTGTGGATATCAGGGTCACTGTCAGTCGGCTATTGCTTTAACTCAAGTTCTCACTCCACCTCTGAGCGGGTAGTTGTTTTCGAGAAAGCCTGTCAAACGGTGAATGTAAAACAAAGTTGAACAATAACTAGGACGTCAGTTTTTTGAGGAGCTACGTCCTTTACATGTCTTGCCATGATCACGTTGACAGACAATCTAGCGAGACAGAGGATCAGAGTTAGGGCCGCAGCATAGAGGTGGGTGGGAGTAAAATCTCTGGGTAGAGGTATAGCAGATATGATCATATGTGCCATTAGACCTGGACGGTGGATATCTGATTCCTGGCGGCCGAGCTCAGAAATAGCAAACTTGTCGCCGCGTTTAAGTAAATGAGAAATACACCAATGATGGTCGATGATTTGAGTGGTACGACGGAGTATGCAGTGAGCGTTGTAGAAAGGAAGGTACTTTGTACGCCGTAAGTAACGGCAATACTGATCGCGTATAAGTGTTACGTAATACAAAACTTCACGCGAGCGTTGAACGCGACTCAACGGGCGCTCAATATTAATGTGGTCTGTCACCACCACCACCACCACCACTTTCACCTCCCGAAAAGATCATGAACAAGGCCGCGACGCTCACTAGGATAGTTTGCGGAACAACAAAGGACGTCATATCTGCCACATAAGTCGCAAGTTTTCAACACCGCAATGATAGAACCAGTGCATCATGTCGTTTCGCCACGCCCGGCGGGCGCAGTCAATGTTGCTGCGTACAACCGGGGTCGCACGGGTACGGGCCGCCGCTGGAGGACCATCGCATCGACTCGTGTTCAGAACTGAGCCGCTACCTCTGCACGGAGGCACACGACTACAATCACCCAACTAAGGAGCGTGCGAAGCGTTTACCATCGTGGCGGTCCTGCTATCATGATCGAGCGGTGTGAGGAGCTGGTCACACTCTGGACCTTCTAGCTACATCGTGGAGGGTATTCGGTGCGCAGGTTCCGCATTTGCATTAATGCAGTGCTCATCATCAACAGAAGGGCGCACTGATAACAGTTGACTGCCCCTCCTGCAGGCAGCATTGCGAAGCGCTGGGAACATACGACTCCCACTTCGCTGCGAACATTGCCGCCGCCGCCGTCGAGACACGCCACATCTGTTCGAGGCGGGCGGCGGGGATTGTAAGGATGCCGCGGCCATTCCCGGCTCCCATATATTCGCCGCTCGGGCAGGGATCAGGCGAAGAAGCAGCCCTCGTCCTTCTGGTACCTAACTTGCCGCGTTCTGAGCTTCTTGTCTCCTTGATGGCGACAATGCACTTGTGCTCGGCGCCAAGGGTGTTCTCACAGCTCACCGCTTTGCTCATCTTCGCGCTGGCCGGCGTGCGCGGGATCCGCGCGTCCCCGTCGCGGGTGAGTTGTCCGATGTTGTGATAGGTGCGCATCATGGCCTCTCTTTCTCATACGAGCATGTGGACGGGGTCGGAGTTGGCACTCGTAGATCTCCAGACGCTCCCCATGCGCATATTGAAACGAGTTGGCTCTAGATGATCATCTCCGTTCGAGAGAGCATATTGTGTACGTCACGCGCTGTTTGCCGTAAAGCAGTTCTGCATATACTTACTACTGATAAACGCGGCCTTGCAGATACGTACTGTATGATTATTGCGCGAAGAGCGTGCTCAGTACCCCCGCATGGGCTACATTAGCACACCTTCTCGGGATCCACCTATGACGCTGATGCACAGGCTAAACGGAAAAAATGCAGATACATACTTTGTCCTAAACGCGTACACAGGATCGGAATCAGTATTCAAACTATCATATCCCCGTCCGGGCGCGTCACTCCGGAGTTCCGTGCGCGGTGTCCCCGGCCGCAGTGCACACTGCCGTTCCGGCAGTGATACGTCGGAGGCTCGAATCGGGCCGCCATACACGTACCACACATTCGTCGTGATGCGAATGCTGATACTCCACCGCGATGAATGCGCGTGGGCATCGCACCACGGTCTATCGTCCGCGCACCCACCTATGCCAGGGCATTGATCAGGTATGTCAAGTGGTCGTGTTTATTATTCGTTCCAGCTGATCACCAGACTCTCAGGACGTTCCGCTGTCACACGCACTGCCCGCAGCCATCGGCGGTCTATCACCTTGAGCGGTGGCTGCGTGGGACGCGCGCCAACACCGATGATTTTCGGAAGCTCGAACGCCGATGTGCTTCGTGGAGAGAAGGCACCGCACACAGAGTCAGGCGTTAGTGGGCAGAAGATGTCGGATGCTGCCGCTGGCTGCGGACGCGCAGGAGACTGAAGGTATAAATCGCTGGCAGTGCAAGGCCGGAGGGATAGAACAAGGACTCGTCCATCGTTCAAGTCCAAGCTTCTAGCTCCAAGCACCGAGCCCCACTCCCGCCGCACCCCTCCACACATACACTCGCCAACATGTTCAACTTCAAGCTTATCGTCCTCGCGCTCGCCGTCGCACTCCTCGGCACTGCTTCCGCCGCACCAGCCCCTGCCGACGCGGTAGTCGCACCCATTGCGGACTGTGGCGAGGTCAATGCTGGTAAGTTCAGGTCTCTCTCGTGCACTGCACCCCAAGTCGGAGTGCAGTGGCTGTGTAACGTGGAACGGACGTTTCGTCCGTCTGCCACGGAGCTCAATGCTGTCGAATTGTCACTTACTCACTCACTCACTGTCTGGTCTAGTCGACAAGCGCGAAAGCCACATCGAGAACTGTTGGTTGTAGACGCTAGGGCAGCTTGTCTTGCCGCATAGTAAGTGCTAGTGAATAGTTAGATATTTTTCATTCTAACCGACATTCATACGGAATAGAGGTGTTCCTAAGACCGGGAACTGTCCATAGGCGCCCCCTCCGGGGTCACGGTCAAGCGAGCAGGGTTGATGCAGCGCCCATAAGCACAGGAAGGGCGTGTCTGTGCCTGTACATATCTACTCTTGGGATGACTCGTTATGTAACAAAACGGTGTATTCGCTATTTCGCCATAGTCTCGCCCTCGCCTCAGGCTCGGACCCGGACTTGACTAGACAGGCTAAGTCGCGCGCCCTCGTTCGGACGCAGCAGTATCCTGATTGATATGTTCCATCCTCAGAGACGGATTGGACCGGGAATCGAGCCCCGTGAGTCTCGGGCCTGGTAATAATCAGGGTTGTATGTTCGAGCTCAGGTTTAGACCATGAGCACGTTCCGCGCTGGCATAATATTGCTTACAACTATCGGCGGTTTCACTCACTAGTACCACTAGTGTGCGCAGGCCCCCTGGTTACCCAGAGGCAGGCACGTCGTGAGTCTCCTTTGTAGTGATCGGGTATGTACGTTCGAGCTGAGACCCAGCCCATTAGCACGTCCATGCTCGCGTATTGCTTCTCGGTGTTTTCCACTCGCCCGTGCCTTTTTTGAACATAGGTGCTCGCGACCCTTTGTTAGCCATTGGCAAGAGCGAGTACGCCGTGAGTGTGTCACCTCTGTAATGATCCGGTTTTTACTCCGAGTTACTAGCACATTTTTGCACACAGTGTACCCGGGACGTCTGGTTCCCCAAGAGCATGCGGGCGGATGGCGCCGCAAGCGTACAGCGAGCCAAAAATCGTCAAGTTCGCCGTGTAATGGGGACGCGTCGACGTAGGTTACGAGTATATATGCTCGGCCGCGTTGGATGCTGGAGAAGACATCGAGCTCGAGCTTCGCCTGTCGCATTCCTACCCACAACACACAACACACAGTAGTCCTCAGCTCCCCCACATTCTCGCCGACATGTTCAACCTCAAGCTCATCGTCCTCTCGCTCGCCGCCGCACTCATCGGCACCTCTTCTGCCACGCCCGCGCCCACGCCCATGCCAACGGGCGCGGTGCTCCGCCGGGACGCAGAGTATACTTACAAACGCGACGTTGCTTCTGATAGCAGTGAGTTTTGCGCTCTGCCCGCGGCCGGGGTGGGATGCGGTAGGATAGAATGCCCGCTAACCCACGCTTTTTCTCTTTTTGTGATACTCGACAAACGTGCAGTCGGCCACACCCACAGCGCCAGGGCCTGGTACTAGAGACGGCGTTGTGTCTTGGAGGATATCTCCGTGTTCAAGTTCGAGATCTGTCTGGTAGGTTATCTGAGTTCTTCCACACCACCGCTGGCTCACGTTTATGTAATCTTGCAGTATCCCGAAGACGTACTACACACCTAGCGTCGTCGCGGAGTCTCCCTCCAAAGTTTCTGTACCCATACGAGCCCGGAAAAGTGTTAAATTCAGAGAACATTTGACCATATATGACACTCACGGTGGATGTCATCGCACGTAGAAACTCCGGGTGTATCTTCCAGTCATTCTGCGAACTGAGCGGTGAAGGTGATCTCAGGCCTGCCTAGCATTCCGCTGATATTGCTGCCTGACATGAATCGGATTTCCCCTTGCGTGACGGAGGTATTGACGGAAGCTTGCAGGGTCGTGCACGGAGCTTATTCCTTCAGCTACCCGAAGGACCCTTAAAGCATTGCCGAGCGTCTTGTTTCGCTCATGTGCACCCTGGGTCTCAGGCACGCCGCACAAGCATCGCTACCAAGGCGCTGAATTCCAGCTGTGCCCGCGACACGTCAGGCAGTGGGTCGTTGCCAACTGAGCAAAACTTGAACTATTTCAAAACCGAAACAAAAGGTCACGGTAAACCCTGGACAAACTTGGAAGTCGTTTGAACTCACTCAAGATACGATAAGTCGGCAGAAAGTTGGCCTCTTGTCGAGACTTTCACACCCGTTTTAGCCTATCCGTAATGGTGCAAGGCCCGCCGTGTGACATGCACAGCGGTGGTTTCAGGCGGTAGCGCGAGGAGGACGAGGATGTACACGCCTCCACTGCCAAATGCGTACCTGTTGAGGTAACCTGGATTACATAACGAATCTCGACACGGCAGTTCCAACTTCCCGGACGAGTTTCGTAGTACCTGCCAGCGCTTGTCTACGTTCTGTACCAGCGGAAGTTTCAACTAGTACTCACTCAGTCACTCAGATACGAGGCACGCACTCACACACTGAGTACTCACTCAATCTGACCAACATGCGTTTGTCTCTGGCACCCGACAATATCCCAGCCATCCGAGGATAGACCGTCCCACTGGTATACCTACTAGGGAAGGGATGTGCCGCCTACTGGCGACGGCGTAGACCTTGCGTATATTCGGAGCCTCACGGCCGGACGCGCTCTGTCTGGACATCCGGAGTTCTAAGCTCCAACCAAGTCTAGAGACGGGCTGCGGTTGCTTCAATATCGTATTCCGGGCCACCTTGCGCGCAAGGTGAGTAACTCGTTTATTTTCAAATTCATCGATGTTTTCTTCGTCCTTGTTCTGTACGTATCTCTCGCACCGCCCAATTCTCCCGATCTCCTCGTGCTCGATGCAGCGCCCATGCTCATGAAATTTCACAGAACTCCAAGTCAACCCAGCTCATGGTTGTCAAATACTAGAGATCATGATGACCCATCCACCGTCCCAGGACCCATCCCGACAGGGGGCGGATCTCAATTCCATGATAGTACATAGCACTGGTGCAGTGTGCTCAGTACATGCGTACACCACGCACTGATCAAGTTCGTCGAAGCAGAAGCTGTTCCGGGTCGTGAGCATCATCCGCTTATGGGCGGCCGCCGCGGCGAGCTCCGCAGCCATTCCCAATGCGTACTGCCCACGAATCGCCGCGGGGAGGGCACGGCGGTAACACACATGGCCTTCTGCCCGGACGAGGCCAGTGCTGCACCGTGGTCCGTAAGCCACAACGCTGCCATGAGGCGCCGAGCGACACAGGAAACTGCGGACTGCTCGGATTGCCGCGAACAGTGCCAATTCCATGAATTGTATAAATCCTGCGCGGGCGCACGGAAGTCGTTCGAGCGTCGAGTTGGTCACCCGTCGTCCGCGTCCTCAATCCTACTACGCCCGCACTCGTACTCGCACTCGCACGCGCCGACATGTTCAGCCTGAAGCTCAAGTTCTTCGTCCTCGCCGCGGCTGTCGCGGTCATCGGCATGTCCTCCGCGACTTTGGCGGCGCCCACTCCCGAGGACGCCGCGGTCGCCCCACTCGCGGACTGTGACCCGGGCGCCGCCCGCCGTTCTGGTGAGATGATCTCTCCGCATGTACAATGCGTTGGACGGCCACTCAGCTGACGCTTTCGTCTGATGTATGCAGTTGGCCACATCGAGAGTTGTTGGCTGTGAACGTCCGAGCCATCGAGGACGCTCTGTTGGCCTTCTGTGTATTTCGTTTTTGTACGTGGAACGGTACTGTTCCAGAGCGTTATACAGCTACTTACATGCCGTTCAGGTTATTTAAAGACTTGAACGGGACAGAGGAGTGTATTGGTATAGATATTGCGGAGTCGCCAAGTGCTCCATAGGAGGGTCTCAGATGATGGTGAACACTTTAACTGTATGATGGTTCCGGGCTCTTGAGCAATCAGATTTCCAGAGTTCAGTACGACGTGCGATCACTTAAAAACAAGGACGGTGAGTTCAAATTGACGGCCGCAAAGTCATCTTGAGGAAGAAAAGTAAGCTCCGATACGGGGAATCGAACCCCGAGCTACCGCGTGAAAGGCGGTAATGTTAGCCGTTACACCATATCGGAATGCAGTACGAAGGTCAATATGAGCATTATCAAGTTAAACGCGCAACACCTAAAGTTGCGTCATTAGTGTTCTCACTGTGTCACTCGCTTGCGAAGTTGCTCTGACTCGGTATCTTTCGAACTCCCATGCACCGCGGCAACGTTGCGTGTTGAGAGCTTCATTTACACGCAAGCGGACAGCAAGTCCAAGGACAAGTGTGGTCTTAACGACCGTCCTGATACCGAGTGAGCGGTAAGGTCTGCTCCTTGAACTTGTCGCCCGTGCCACAAGTTCCGCTACACGTATCGCGCATTATAATACTTCGTAAGCGTGCACTTGTCTACAGGTGCTAACATTCTTGCTATACCTCATGTTCTGACATTTTTCAATCCTTTGCATTTCTAGCTTACTCTGAATGGCTGGAGGTTCGCCAACGCCGGCGACCGAGCGGACGCCTCTACTACTCGACTCGGACTCATCCAAGTCGTCTGTGGAAGTGCAAGTCAGGCCCGTTCCTGGCGTACCAACGTTAGACGATCCCCATGCACAATCTACAGACGAACTTGCCGGGTCAGTACAGCCAACAGCACCGGACAGCGAAAATGGGGCTCCGCAGAAGGCTCGTGTATCCTTGGTCGCGGTAGTGAGTCTGCATGTATAATGATTCGGAGGACGACCTTATTTCCTCTGTGATCAGATGGAAACAAGGCCGTTCTCCGGGAATCTCTGGTATTGCTCTCAGCATGCGTATACTAAACTATCCTCTGCAGATGGCACCGATGATACTAGGCATATTCCTGGTGGCGATGGACGTGACGATCGTCACTGCAACGTATGCGTCTATCGGGAGCCAGTTTGAGCAGCTGCAAAACACAAGCTGGATCGCGACAGGCTACATGCTGTCCATGACGAGCTTCCAGTGCGTCGCGCAGTGATAGTCTTCATACATCTGTCTGGCATGCTGACGTGGAAGCGTATATCTAGGCCGCTGTACGGAAAGGTTTGTGCGCATCTAGCTCGTGGTGTATGCATCTGGCTGATGCTGCCTTAGCTGAGCGATATCTTCGGACGGAAATCGTGTCTCATCTTCGCGTACACGATCTTCGCACTCGGGTGTCTTTTCTGCGGCCTTGCGAGGAACATGACTGAACTCATCGCCGCTCGTGCCCTTGCCGGTATCGGAGGAGGAGGCATGACCACGCAAGTCAAGTCCGCCATGATTCATTTGCTTGATACTGATAAGCACCAACTCTCAGCCTCGCATCTATTATAATGTCTGACGTCGCGCCATTGAGGCAACGCGGGACCCTTCAAGGTTGGCTTGGTCTGCAGTATCCGCCGAGCTTACTCGTAGACTGACATTATATCATGCACCAGGTTTTGGAAATATCGCATTCGCCGCTGGACAAGCCACAGGCGCGCCCCTCGGGGGGTTCCTAGCAGACAGCATCGGGTGGCGATGGTAAAGCACTACGCTCACTCTCTCATCCTCCTTCTCCACTTACCCTCCACCAGGGCATTCCTCATCCAAGTGCCCCTCACCGCGCTCGCCATCCTCTCCGTCGCCTTCGGCCTCACCCTCCCGCGCTCTCACCCGCCCGGCGCCCTCCGCGCGAAACTCGCGCGCATCGACTTCGCCGGCGCCGCCACGCTCGTCCTCGCCGTCTTCACCCTCCTCCTCGGGCTTGACCACGGCGGGAACGTCTCCTGGCGCGCGCCGCTCACCGTCTCCTCCCTCGCGGCGTCTGTGTTCTTTCTGAGCGTGTTCGCGGCGGTCGAGCTGCGCTGGGCGCGCGAGCCGTGCGCGCCCGCGCGCATCGTCGCGGACCGCGGGCTCGCGGCCGCGTACGCGTGCAACTTCCTCTCGAGCGCGGCGTCCGTCACGCTCGTGTACCACCTCGCGCTGTACGTGCAGGCGGTGCGCGGTGCGCGCGCGGCGGACGTCGGGCTCATCCTGCTCCCGACGATCGTGGGCGGTGTGTCGGGCAGTCTCGCGACGGGGCTCGTGATGCAGAGCACGGGGCGGTATTATGTGCTCACTGTGGTGATGTTCGTGGTGATGATGGCGGGGAACCTGGGGGTTGCGCTCGTGACGGGCGTGGTGCGCTTCTCGCTGGCGGGGCTGATCATCGGTATGTACAACACACATGCGGCGTTCACGCTCGACTATATGCTGAGAGCGGCCGTACAGGGTCTGCGATGAATAACCTGGGCTACGGTATGCACTCTCGCGTCTACTTCCGGCTCCTGGGACGCTGACCTGCGCTGCTTCGACACTTAGGTTCCGGCTTGACGAGCACGATCGTCTCGCTCATCGCGAACGCAGGCCCGGAGGACCAAGCGATCGCGACAGCCGTCTCGTACCTCTTCCGCTCGCTCGGCTCCGTCATCGGCCTCTCGGTCGGCACGACGCTCACACAGGACTTCCTCCGGAAGAGCCTCCGCGCGCGCCTCACGGGCGGGGACGTCGACGAGGTAAGCATCTCTCTTCTGCTGTGTCGCCATGCATCTCTCCCGTGTATCCATACTCCTCCGCTCCTACCTCTCGTTTGGCGCCCCCGTTGTCCATGCGCTGACACCTTATAACGCGCAACGCAGATCGTGCGCAAGGTCCGCGAGTCGCTCGAGTACCTCGAGCAGCTCGCGCCCGCGGTGCGCGCGCAGGTCGTCCTCGCGTACCAGGACGGGCTGCAGGCCGCGTTCTGGTTCACGTTCGCGCTCGCCGCCGCGACCGTCCTCGTCGCGTTTTACATCAGGGAGAAGCCGCTCGGGGGATGAGCATGGATGGAGATACGCGCTGGGGTGCTGCGGTGTGCCCCCGAAGCATTAAGTACATATACATATAGACTGGAGTAGATGCGAGATATTGACTGGTCGAGGGAGCTATGCGTGTTCCACTGGCGTTGGAGGCGAGGGCTTTCTAGCTATGGACATACTGCACGTATGGCGCAAGTGCTGTGCTTAGATTGGTACCTCATTGAATACGTCGTGGTCCCGCCATACACTACCCTTCAGCCTCGCACATGCACGTCTTGTCCTGCGATACGTCGCGTGAGCATCCCATAGCCCACAAGAAGGGATGTATCATCAAAATTGACTCACAAGTTTACTCTCGTGCAAGACGCTTTTGTAGCCGTGATTCGTCGTCTGCATCCGAAAGTCCTCGTGCGCGCTTCGCTGTGGTGGCAATCCCCTGAGGAGCCATCACCACGTCCTCAGGATGCGCCTCTTCAGGTTTTTCCGCCAAGTCATCCGTGCGCTGACGGTGGCCAGATCTCGGGCCCACGATTGGTTGGGGAGGCCGCGCAAGGGCGACCGTCCCAGGCGGTATCGCATTTACGATATCTGTCAGCGCTTCACGAACCTCCCCGTAGATGGGCGAGTAAGAGGACCGATCGTCGATTGAGTCCGCACGCTCGAGATAGCCGTCGTTAAGTAAGGAGCTCATCGCAAGCAAGCCGGCCCGCAATATAGGTGGCAAGGGAGGCCGGAGGGTGTCGAGCTGCTCAGCACAAAACTCGCCATCGATGAGGAACTGTAGACGGCAAAAAAAGAAATCATGGGCGTTGCTGTGGAACATGGGGGCCATGGTGTTCTGTCCACTTTGCCCCGGGATGTGCGTGCAGGCAAGCCAGGCCAGAATCCAGAAGATGGGTTCCACATCGTGTTGGAAGTTGTGGCGGACGACATGGCGCAGACCTAAGGCCATGGGCTGCATGTAAGCTGCATGGGTTTTTGGCCACCTCTTCTTGTAGATGGCCATACCACTCTCAAGTTCGACGGCCATGAATATCTTTGTTCCCGGCGTAGTGTGAATATTATCCTTGATTATCCTAGTGCGATGACGAACATACCGTTTTCGGGTCAGACGAGCGTCGTCCCACCGCCAGGTTGAATTCTTTCGCGTATTCGAGGTCGCACAACTTTCCCCGACCCTCGTAGAACAGAATGTTGCCTGCACTCACGTCGCGATGGATCCATGAGATCAGGAACAATATTTGGAGGGCTGAAGTGTGCAGCGTGTCAGCACGGACAACCTGAGGCCGTGATAAGGCGTCTCACCTAACAGTGCATCGAGCAGGGCTTGCACCGCTTTGTGCAAGTCGTCCAGCTCGTGCATCGCAGAGCAGACTTCCCGGTACACAAAGTTTCGCCGCCTTGGGTTGTATTCACGAGGTTGACTGGACCGTGGCACATCGGCAAATGGGACGTCGGAAAAGATGCGAATGCACCTGTCAGACACGGACGATTGCTCTGTACTGTCCGAGTCATCGCGCTCTGCACCGTGATCGACGTAAATGCGCTCGGCGAAGATGTGGGGTGCAGGCGTGTATCCCACGGCACATGGATTCGACGATGCCCCTCTGTAGTCCTCCTCGATGGTCAAGAAGAGCTCCTTGTATGTCGCGTCCGCCAGGCGCTGGCGGAGCAGTTGCCGCGTCGCCTCATCGACACCGCGGAGCCGGTGGTCGTCGTCTGCTGGAAAGCTCCTCCCGAGGTCGTCGCAGCGCTGGAATATTTCCTGCTGGATCTCGCGCTCTGTCCTGCCCCCGTGTTCGAGCCACACGTCCCTCAGCACCATCGGGCGTACGTCAGGAAGGGCGGCGGTGTCGTCGAAGCTCGCAACTTCGATGACCTCCCAGACTCGGGTCGCCCGTCCGACGATATTCAGATAGTAGTATTCGTCGCGGCACTTGATGGTCTTGAAGAAGCGGTTTTCAAGTCGGTATACATAGCGGATTTCATCATCTTGGGTGTGCTCGTCGTGTTCGAGGATTCGCCTGATGTTGGGGTCATAGCCTAGATCTTCGGGAGTAGAGAAGACCAGGGAGGCGAATGCCCCCACAACGGCACGGACGTCCTATGAGATATGTTTAACGGAGCAATGTCTGGAGTCAAAATTGACGTACTTACCAGTAGATCGAACTCCTGCGACTTGGCCACATGCGAGCGCGAGAAATACCACAAGCATACGCGGGTGTCCTCGATGGTGATCTACTCCACTCACGGGTCAGCACGCGACAAGTCACACAAACTGACGCTACGCACGCTGTATGTATGCTTGCGCCGACAATCCGAGCGCAGGGTGTGACAAACAGAGTAAAGTGCCTTCCAACGGTTCTGAACAGGGCGAATTATTTTGTCAGTGCTTCAAGGAGATCCTTTGCAGTGGGACTCACATAGATGATGTTCCCGGGCTCGTCATTCCACTTGAATTCAAAGTTGACGACAATGTCTGACGTGGCCGCCCTTGACAATCCTCTTGAAGCATCAGGCGAAGTCGCCTCTCGGAGCCGCAGATAACCGTCCATGTGGTGCGTAGACCCCAAAGCATTCGATTCCGTGCAGTACGGCTCTTCCGCATATGTGCACGAAGGGGAGAGGCCGAGAAGAGGGACCTCGGAGATGGCGTTGATGATGTCGCCGAGAGGTCGGAAGATCTCGCGCCCAGTCCTAGCTCGTGTAGATGAGTTCTGCGCCGTGCGCTGCTCGTGCAGGACGGAAGGCTTGTCTGAAAAGTCCCTCCACGAAAGAGTAGTACCATTCGCATGCAGGGCGATGAGGCCCTTGTGCTTGAGAGCCGTGATGATGCGGTCGACTTCTTGCTCGCCAATGCGGTTCGATGTGTAGCACTGCAGCCAGCTGTCTTTTGGGCCCTCCAGAATGTCAGACATCTTGATATTGCGGTACTAATCTACCTGTAGTAAAAGCCCTCATTGAAAATGTCAGGTACGGGACAGCAAACAAGAGCAAAACCAACACTCACCTCCGTCGACGACGTAGCAGACTAGGAGGCGGAGAACGTCCGAGCGACGGGGAGTTTGTCCGCGGACACGTCCGGTGGATTGTCCTGCGGATAAAGGCAGTGGTCAATGCCGAAGGGTCACATCGGAGTCACTGTGACTATATTGCATGGGCCGTGACTTTTGTAGTCCGCATTGTATACACGCCTTGTTCCGCCTCGCCTTGTTGTAGCAGGCCATACCGTACATATGCTTTGTTCTCACCAGATGACGTAGCCGCTGTGGCCAAGTTATGCATGCGTTTACCTTTGTTCTGAATGCTCTTATGCAGCAGCGCGAGCCACTGAGTGGCTTTCACATCTTTCCCCCACAGACCACACCGTGCTGCGTACTCCCCAACGTCTACTACCGTGATGCAATTAAACGACCTCATTCAGCAGGCAACGGCTCAAGCGCGGTGAGCGCAGGGACCAAGGAGGCAACAACAAGCGAGGCGGCAAGTAGAGAGTGACAGGGAGTGACAAGGAGCGCTCATCCATATAAGGCAGGCCGGCGCTTCTGCGACGTGGACATGTTCCCGCGGACATGTCCGCGGACGGCGGCCCCGTGGCTCTGACTTTCTGAGGAGGCGAGGCGCGCGCGTCGGGAAGACGCGTCGAGCGGGGTCACGTGGGGCGTGTCCAGCGCTCAAGCGCTGGCATCACGGTCGACGTCCTACCACCAAAACGCATAACCCTGTAGCGCCGCTGAGCGGCAGTGCCCGCTACCGCACTCGTTGCAGGAACAGGCGTTGTGGCAGGAGAATTTTGCTGTATACATGAGGGAGTAGCTTGAGCCCAGTTACTAACTTGAACTTTTTTGAACCTATTATCTTGTCAGGTAACGTGAGACGTCATGTGACATCGGCCAATTCCCACGGGGGTAGTCGAATGTTCACAAAGACCCACTACCGTTACCGGTAGCGGGAATACTCGCACCGGCTTCTTGTGTTAACTAAGAACCTGGTGCAGCGTGGCACGCTTACACGGGTCAGGATTTAGGTGAGTTTATTCGTCTTCATCGTAACTAGTATTTATTCAAACTTAGGTCATCCCCGGGCACTGGCAGCCACCCATGACAGTAGGCTCTCCGACGTGGATATCTCCCCGGGTCCACGTAAGCGCAGGCCAATGCCCCCGAACGACGCTCGCATGACGGCAAGCGTCCACTGCGCATGCGCAACACTTACCACTGCAGACGCCGGGCTCGACAGCGACCGCGGCATAAGTGCGCACGAACCTTGCGGAGCATGACCACCCCGGGTTTCGCAAGAACCATGGAACCACGGAACTTGGAGCTTCGTGACGGTGAGATTGCCGCCTCGAGCTCTATATAGGGGGTAGCAGAGCTTCATCGGATGCGCCGTACGGCCGTACGGCTGTGTGGGCTCTGCGTTATCTAAACAGGCACAAAGAGGCAGCACTTGGAACATGCGAGCGGCCGGCGGGGAGTGCCGCGCAGACGGACCACTGGACACGTCGCTACGAATAGTTGCAGGAGACAGAACGAGTTTATGGGGCACATGCACGTACATGGCCATGTGGGCTACTACTACTAGCTGAGAGGAGGCTTCTGGATTATGATAGGTGAGGTTACTCATTTGATCTCGTCTTCACAGCATGATCTACATACAGATCTGACTGACACTGACGCCGACTCTCAGAAACAGAGATGTGCTTAACAATGTGCTGTTGGCTGTGGAATCGCGGGACATGCTATTGTGGGTACTATGACTGTAGGCTGTAAGAAGGTTAGCATATATCCGTCTACTTCCCAGGGTACACTGATGTACTAACCAAGCTAACCAAGCACCTTCGAGGCACTCTCTCGGCCTAGAGCCAGGTGTTGTCAGCGTGCACGTTCGAAGGATCCCCGACTGCAGACCATCAGCTCAACATACGCCTGCATCCACCGAAAGTGGAGAACTACTCACCCACATCATCAGGAATCGCCCGCGCGCCAACAGCCGCGAGGCTAGCGACGACGGCAAAGAGGACCTTCCAAGAAATGACGACGTTGAGGCGCATTGCGTCTGCGGGAGTGTGTCTACGTAGGCGTGGTCTGCGGCTGCGGCGAACAGGATAGAGCTCGACTCGAGGTGGGCTTCCGCTTCGCGCTCTCTCTCTCCTTCCCTTCTTATTACTATCCGCCGACCAATTTCGCAGTTAGCGTTTGTCCGCCATAGAAAGGGAACTGCCCGCAGCTGAAGCGCGCATGGATAATGGGATACGGCGCGCCCGATTGCAGCCTGGATCACTTCCTTTCCACTGCCAACTTCTCGCCCTTACGCTACGCTCGGGCGGGGGCCGCGCGTTCGCCGAGGTCCTTCGCTTAGGGACCTTGGAATCATCCCCATGCATAGCGTGTGTACATCACCACTTTGCAGATGTCCAGGAACACAGTCCCCGCGCGTGCGCCGCGCGCCCGCTTATTACATCTCAGGAAACGGGGAGTTCTAATACACCTCGGACATCACTGCATCTTAACGCGACATTCCGAAGAAGCCCGATGGGCGCAAGAACCCTCCGAAGTCAGAACTCCGAAGTCAGAACTCCGAAGTCAGAACATCTGGGCCGTGACGAGCTATCACAGTGCGCAGTAGGGAGGGCTGCGTCAGAAAGATGGAGGGTTGCACCCCTTCAAGTCAGTGGGCGAGTATCGGGGCACCGTCACGAACCGCATACGGAGGCAGAAGGTGCTAAATCCGCTTGGTCTTGTGGCACGTAGACCACACCGGGTACGTTGATGGAGAGATCCTACTGGTACTCGAGCGTGCTTCTGACCATGCAGCTACAGCACAATTCAAATCGCCTTGTTTAGCCGTGCCGGCGGAAGACTCGGGCACAGAAACTGCTCACGAGAGATGATGGCCAAATGCCGCACTGCCGCGCAATCCACTTGGCACTCTGTAGGTGACTGCCGAGTAAAGGATACGGCCAGGTACGATTCGTCTCTTGTTTATTTCATGTACCGGGGGATCACAACGTTCGCCCGAGCTCAGGGAAGGTAGTGCGCGTGTCGCATCACGAGAAGGCCGCAATGAGACAACTGTCAACGTCGAATATGGCTAACGCCTGCGCCGAACGCTACTACCATACTATGTAGTAAACCAACGATCCCCCTTGCCTATACGGATTTGACACGCGATTCGCCGCCGCAGCGGTTTTAACACCTAGGGAATACTTTCGAACTTCACAGCGCCACCTTGGTCACCGCCTCCCATATGCCCATGTGATCTATTTTCCGCTGCTCAAACGGCTACGCAACATCCTCTCCTAATCTAAAAAGATGTCTCGAGCGCTCGAGCGTAGAACGCGCCCGGTCGGAGCAAGTACGTACACGCGTCACATTCCCGGTCCATCTCTTTCACCTCTATTCCTTCCCTTCCTATACAGAATACCGTTCACCCACGGCGACCGCATGCTTCTGCTCCACGAGGACTTCCTTCCCGCGTTGGGAGGTGCGGTGGCGCGATAGAGTTACGGTAGCTCTCGACATGACAGCCCGCAGCTATGACTTCGTCGAAGCGGCGGAAGCCCGAGTCTGGATAGTATGTATACAATAATGTTTTCGCACGTTGGACGGATCTGACTGTTTTTGCTCAGGTTCGGCCAGGGAGCTTCAAGCCGGACGAGCCTGGTGCGTTCTTGCTGGAGAAATTGCCTTGCGCGCAGGAACGGGAAATCTGAAACTTGGAAGGCAGGTTATTGCATCCGAAAGAGCCTCCACATCCCTTTCCCAGGTATCCACGATACCACTGCGCAGACACATTGACTATCTCAAGCTTCTGGTTGGTATCCGGGAACGGTCCGCTCTTCCGTCTCTTTGCTTGCCGCCCTCCCCGATCCTCGGGCTGCATCCTCGTATCTGTGTGTCGCTCTAGCACCTCGAGACGTGGACGATCCACCACGATCTGGGAATGTCAGTAACGCGAGGGACTCTCGTTTATCTGTCTCTGAACATACACTGGCTGGCATGACATTGACAGGCACACCTAGTATACTCCGGGCGCACCCGGGCCTTGAGGCTAGTCCTCTTCCCTTCTCTTCCCCGCTTCGCCGTCAGGCTCCCAAGGATACCCGCACAGTATATGCATGAAAATACCAGAGTTTCGCCGTGGACCAGCAAATGCGCAGCAAACACAACTTATTTAAATTCAAGTTGTATCACGAGCCTTGCCGATCTCGGAACTCCGGCAGCACTACACAAACTCTTTGTGGTTCAGAGTTCGTCCCTGAGTGCCTCTCAGTCGGATTATAATCGAACACGAGCTTCAGGATACACGATAAGTATGTGTTCGGAACTCGCGCAGGACACACCCATCTGTCCTGCGAGGCTTAGAAGATGCCACCGGCACCTTCTCTCCCCGGGCTCGTGGGCACTATGTTCTGGTCTCATGTTCAATACAGGTCTTACGGGGGTCTACTGATTCCGACTGCAGGTCCTAGTGTTCTGCTTCCATGCTAAACGGCATTGTACTGCGCGTGAACGCAGAGGGTATAGATAGCTCATGCATACATGCTGGGAAGGAATTACTTGCGGACGGTGTCTCTCTGATACTCTGTGAACATGCCGCCGTCTAACATCTCGATCGAGCGCGTCACCTCCCCCAGCGGTACGTCGCCCTTGATCACTTACCCCCGCATGCTCAGCCAACACAACCACCCGTCATGTAGATGATATCCTGCGCGCCGCCGTGGACATCTACGTCGAAGCGATGTATAAGGGTGCGCCGCCCCTCACCTCCCCCCTCTCTCCATCTCGTCGGAGGCCCGCGCTGACGCCGCATCGACAGACCCGACGCTCGTCGGCGCGACGGCTGGTCAGCTCGACCGCGCACACGAGATCATCCTCGCGGTGCTCACTCCGATCGCACGCGAGTGCGGCGAGCTGTACGTCGCGACGGACGCAGCGGCGGGCGGCGCGCTCGTCGGGTTCAGCGCGTGGGTCCCGCCCGGGCGGTCCACGTTCGATACGTCCGTCTTGTCTCCCCTACCTCCACTACCAGAGTGAACGACAAGACTGACGCATGGCGTATACGACGACGCGTGTATAGGGAAGAGCAGAAGCAGATGGGGCTGCAAGGCTTCACGTCGGAGCTCCACGATGGGGCGCGCGAGCCGTACTTGAAGACGGTCCGTGCTGGTTCCTCGGCTTGCGCGGCCGTGCGGCGGTGTGCTCACGCACGGATGTGCGCGATAACACTGAACAGGTCAATGAAGATATGCCGCGGTTCATCGACAACGCCATGGGCGTCCCCTCCGTGCGTCCCTTTTTTATCCTTGTGCCCTCCGCTCCGTCCCTCAGAGACGTTTGCTAACACACGACTTGCCAGGCGGAGAAGGCGAGCTACTGGTGCTGGTTCGCCGCGGTGCGGCCCGAATATCGCCGCCAGGGCATCGCGCGGCGGATGCTCGAGATCGTCACGCAGGAGGCGCGCGCGCAGGGCGGGGCCGTGCTCGGTTTCCTGGCGTCCACTGCCGAGAACGTGAGTCCCCTCGCTATCGCTTCTCCTGATCACGGTGAAGGAATGAACACTGATCTTCTGTCTGGGCACAGGCAGCGCTTGCGGAGAAGCAGGGGTTCGCGACTAAGGGGCACACGACGATCCGCGCGCCGTGGGGCGAGTGGGAGTTCTGGTGCCTCGCGAAGGAGACGGCGGCCCGTTGAGGATGGGTTGTTGTTGTTCTGGGCTAGCACTATAGCTTGGGCATGTGTCTACATCTGGAGATGGAGGCACTGTGTGGCAGTGCCTGTAAGATAGTTTGTCGGATATGTATGATATCGAGTCCACGCACATCCGCATCATAGGTCACCGGAATCGGGAGCAGAAGAACTCTACTAACACAATATCGTCTATAACATAGTCGATGGGTCTCATGTTATATCCCAGCAAAACCACGTCGACGTCGTTGACGCAAGCATAGCCTAGTATTATGTGAAGGGGGAGGGTGGACGCGTACCATCCTCTTGGGGTTGGTGGCGTCGGAGTGCTCTGAGTGGTGGCTTCAGTGGCATCGTTATCGTGCCTCGCACTTATAATTTTGAAAGCTCGAGAGCTTGACATTTCGTGGTAGGTTGTGCACGAGCTGAATAAAGGATGTAGATAGTAGATGCGCAGGATCGCGCATACTCGCATCCACAGCGAATGAGGCTGGGATTCCCCCGCAAGAACCCTGGAGTACAACACGCCCTGCAAGTCCTGTGTTTGTTTACTGCGTTTTCCATATCACGGAGGGCGAGATGCAAGTGGAGTTGTAGAAACGGAGAGACAGATAAAGGCTCAGATCCTGGCTTTGCAAGTGACATGAAAATCCTGGCGGGGAGCTCTATACCATTATGCACCATGAAGACCCAGAACCTAGAGGTACTGGGGATATTTCGTGTGGTCTCCCCCGTCGATTCACTCTCCTCAGTAGATCTGATGTGACCTATGTCAATTCAGCCCAGGCAAAAGGACCCGCCACGCGATCCGCGACGCGTGCATGTGCCAAGACGCGATCACGCTTATCGTGTAAGCGCCCGTAATATATCCACCTCAACGTGCGGCGACGCGTCCGCGTCAGGCCAGGCGGCGGAAGCAACGAAGATACTAAACCTGTGGTTGGACTCGCCACCAAATCCATCATGTTACCGCTGGGTCAGAAAAGATAGGGCGCAATGAGTGGATCGTGCTACGAACAGTGAAAGTGCGTCGGAATCGGTCGAGTGAGATTTGTGGGTCCACTAGCAGTAGCTAGCGCATAACTATAGCTCTCTGCCAATGTTGCTGATTCTTGTTTCTTGTCGCCCTTGTAGATCTAGTGTTGTTGCTACATATACTAGAACCATAAGCAACTTCGTGATCATCTCGATGATATGTACTGACTGGGCTAGTGATGTCGCCCCGCCGGGAAATGCCTCCGCGAAGCTTGGATGTGGGTGATCGGGTGTCGATCGCAGTGGCGCATATATAAAGACCTGGACTTCTTGCTCTCTCTTTCCTTCCTTCCCCCATGTCGACGACCCTACCGTGACCTACATTCAGCCGGGATCGCACTACGGCGACACAGTCCCCCATATCCATGCTGGTGCTATATCAGATGCCCGGAATATTGCTAGTGCACTCTATCGGTGGATAAATTGGCGCATATACGCATATACGCACTAGATGGAAACGTCGCGCGCCATTCTTACGATTGGTGCGAACCGACGCTCACCCAAAATCGCGTCCGCGCGCGTGAACGTTTGTCCATACCGTATGACAGGAGAGCGCCTCATAGGTACGCAACTTGTGCCAGGACAGGTGCAGATGCCTTCATAAAGCGCTGAAGATTCTAAAAACGCTTCGATTATTCGCAGATACAGAGCAACGTATACAAAGACCTACGTACCTGCAGATCAAATAGTTCTTCTATCCACAGCAACGTGCCATGCGCCTCTGGAACCTGCGTATCCTCGAAAGCTAACATCCGTCCATGTCGGCCTTCTCGAGCCCCGAATGAAACTCTGAACCAGCACGAGGCACCTCTTTCCGACGGCGCATGTGCATGGGGATGCGGGGATCCGTTCCAGAAGGCCCCGCCGCCGCTAAATTTGCGCGCACGCTGCCGCATGCAGTCTAGTCTCGAGCGAACCAGCCGCCTTCCCCGTGTCTGCTGGGGGTGTCGTGAGTGCCACCGTCGGCAGCCGCTGTCTCGTCGTGGGTCCCGGACCCAATGGCCACGCAGAAGTCGACGGGGGAAGGTACTGCGCGAAGGAACGTGGCGCGCTGAACAGCTGTGAGAACACGGTCGGGGCGAGCGCGGCCGGACGCGCGGGCACGAGAGTGAGTGCAGAAGGAGAAGGGAGCCCACCGTAGCCGGCGACTTATCCAGGTGCGGATCATTGATAAGCGCACCACTCCGCGATTCCAAGGCCCGACTCTTCTCAGCGACTCTAGTCTTCCCAACGACCGCTGCGGCGACCCGCTCCTCCCCCTCCCCCTCCCTCCTGCTCGTCGTCGCTTGCTCTCTGCTGCTGTGCTGGACGCCCCTCGATGGCTGATCCAAATGCCGTCTTCCAAAATTGCTACTATGTCGGCAACAACTTCAACGCCATACTCTATGGTGCGTCCTTCTGCCCTGGCACGTCCCGCAGAATCCCCCCCCGTTTCGTCAGCATTGTTTGGCTTCCCCTCAGCTCGAGGCTCGCTATTCGGGACATGCTAACGCCTCCACCCCGTCGCAGGCGTCGAACTTGTGCTCTACTTCGCGAGCGTGACCCTCATCCTCTCCGCCAAGGACAAGAGCAATGTGGACCGCCGCTTCTTCCTCTACTTCAGCACCGGTCTCCTGCTCATGATCACCATCTACGTCGCCGTGCAGGCTGTATTCGGGGAGGAGATGTGGATAGTGCACGCCGACTACCAGGGCGGCTCCGCGCAGTACCTCGCTGACAACGCGGCCGTGTGGTACCAGACACTCGGCAGCGCCGCGTCCGTGGTGCTCAACCTGATGAGCGACGGGTTACTGGTATGTCCCCACCTCCTCGCGCCAGCACCAGCGACAAACCCGTGCCCCGCAGCTATACAGGTGCTACGTCGTATGGGGCGACGTGCGCATCATCGCAGCCCCTTGCATACTCTACCTCGGCACGCTCGCACTGGGCATCCTGACCTGCTACGTCTCCGGCCGGCCGAGCGCGGACTTCTTCGTCGGCAAGTCGGCGCAGATCGCGCTCGCATACTCGACTGTCGTCATCGGGCTGAACGCAATCGTCTCCGCCCTCATCTGCGCGCGCATCCTCTGGCGCGCACGCCAGATGCGCGGCGTGCTGGGCGAGGACGTCGTGCGCACGTACACCGGCGCGGTCGCGCTCATCGTCGAGAGCGCGCTGCCCTACACGCTCTTCGGGATCGCATACGTCGTCTCGCTCGGGCTGAACAGCCCCACGTCCATCCTCTTCCTCTCGATTTATGTCATGTTCACGGTACGTCCCCCCTCCCTGTTTCGGGTCCCGGCGCGTGCTGACACTCGCGCTCGCCCGCAGTGCGTGTCGCCGCAGATGATCGTGCTACGCGTTCTCATGGGGCGTGCGTGGTCGCGCGAGGCCGCGACGCGCACGCGCACGGCGATGCATTTCACGACGCCGAACACGCTTGGCGGCGACTCTGCGTACACGGGCACGACCGCGCGCTCGGGGGACGGCGACGGGGAGGGGCTAGGGACCGACGCGGTGAACGTGCACTTGCGGACGTTCCCGAGTTACGCGGGGTCGTCGCAGCGGGACTTCTCGGACGTGGACAAGGTCTGACCGTCCGAAAGGTCGACGGGCGTGCGATGCGCTCACGCTGGGGGATGCGCGCACGAGGAGACGAATGTGATGAAGATCAAGATGAGGACGACGGCCACGATGGAGCGGCGGCGTGTGTATGCCGGCCTGAGTGCAGCGTCGCGCCCCGGCGCGGCTACGCTACCCACGCCCACGCCCACGCCCCACGAATACCGATCCGGTTTCAGACCGCCCATCTGCCCACCCTCGGGCCTGGGAGCGATGAGGCTCCGACGAGAACGCAGCGGGGACCGTTGCTGTTGTTGTACGACTGATCATGGAAGTCGGTCAGGCGGACGGCCGGTCGGGTGGCTGGTTGGCACCGCGGCCGGCGCGTGTGTACGAGCAGGATGCATACCTTGATACCATAGTACATACCGGACATTTTTTGTAATGTAATACCACCGCCGTGCTGGTGTACCTACCTACGTAGACTGAGGCCCGTCCCTTGCATTTCTTACGCTTCACGCTTTACCTCAGCTGTCTCACACATGCTCCGAGGATGGGTGATCTGAGGCCTTCGCTGACGACGATGACTATGACTATATGTTAACATCAATATCAGAGACTCTCCGAGCGTTCCACCTCGAACAACACCGCGGGATATCTCTTCGTGCCCACGTAAGCGCAGGCCGACGCCCCCGAAGGACGCTCGCACGACGGCAGGCGTCCACTGCGCATGCGCAACACTTACCACTGCAGACGCCTCGACGGCCACCGCGGCGCCAGTGCGCGCGAACCTTGCGGAGCATGACCACCTCGGCCCTCGCAAGAACCATGGAACCATGACGCTTGGGCGTTCGTGACGGTGAGATTGCCGCCTCGAGCTCGATGGTACGTGCTTAGGGGAGCGCAGATGCGTTGTGCGGCCATGTGGCACTGGGCGTTGCGTTGTTCTACCATCGAAGAGAAAGAACTTGGAACATGCGAGCGGCCGGTGGGGAGTGCCGCGAAGACGGACCACCCGCCACGACGTCGTCGAAGTGGTGAAGCTCGAAGCTCGAAAAGGCTGTCGGGCTACTACCCAGTACTCAGTGGCAGAAGGGTCGGTGACGGTATAGTACATGATACATACGCACGCCAATTGCAGCAGCGCTTGCACTGGTGCGAACGTGCCGGGCCGCCGAGCGTTTCGTACGAATTAAGCTACCGCGACTCTGCCGCGCCACTGCTCCTCCTCCACGAGGGGGCATGGGGTCGGCATGGGTGTGTCACAGATAGTCCGAGGACAGGAATGGGACAACGCCTAAGGAGGCCCCTTGCAATTACACGCTCGTGTTCTGCGAGATGCAGCGTAAGCGTCTTATCGCACAAGAGGGAGAAGGAGGAGGAGCGTTCGATTTGCTTCCACGCGGCTATGTAATGTAGCTACCAATATAAGTAATAAGGTAACGTACATTATGCCGACACAAATCGCGAACCAGTACGTGAATGTTGCACTGTCCACTCACAAGTTTATTCGGAGTCTCGCGCAGGACGCTTGTCCAGCCGTGATTCGTCGTCGGCGTCCGATAGCGCTCGTGTGCCCTTCGATGTGGCAATCCTGTGAGGAGCCATCACCACGTCCTCAGGCCTCAGGATGCGCCTCTTTTTTGTGCCAAGTCATTTGTGCGCGGAAAGTAGCCAGATCTCGGGCCCACGATTGGTTGGGGAGGCTACGCAAGGGCGACCGTGCCAGGCGGTATCTCATTGCCAATAGCTGTCAGTGCTTCTCGAACCTCCCCGTAGATGGGCGAGTAAGAGGACCGATCGTCGATTGAGTCCGCACGCTCGAGATAGCCGTCGTAAAGTAAGGAGCTCATCGCCAAGCAAATTGGCCCGCAATATAGGTGGCAAGGGAGGCCGGAGGGTGTCGAGCTGCTCAGCACAAAACCCGCCATCGATGAGGAACTGTAGACGGTGACGATAGAATTCAGGATCGTTGCTGTGAAACATGGTGGCCATGGTCTTCTGTCCACTTTGCCCCGGGATGTGCGTGCAGGCGAGCCAGGCCAGAATCCAGAAGATGGGTTCCACATCGTGTTGGAAGTTGTGGCGGACGACATGGCGCAGACCTAAGGCCATGGGCTGCATGTAAGCTGCATGGGTTTTTGGCCACCTCTTCTTGTAGATGGCCATACCACTCTCAAGTTCGACGGCCATGAATATCTTTGTTCCCGGCGTAGTGTGAATATTATCCTTGATTATCCTAGTGCGATGACGAACATACCGTTTTCGGGTCAGACGAGCGTCGTCCCACCGCCAGGTTGAATTCTTTCGCGTATTCGAGGTCGCACAACTTTCCCCGACCCTCGTAGAACAGAATGTTGCCTGCACTCACGTCGCGATGGATCCATGAGATCAGGAACAATATTTGGAGGGCTGAAGTGTGCAGTGCGTCAGCACGGACAACCTGAGGCCGTGATAAGGTGTCTCACCTAACAGCGCATCGAGCAGGGCTTGGACCGCATCGTGCAAGTCATCTAGCTCGTGCAGGGAAGAACAGACTTCCCGATACACGACAAAGTTCCGCCGCTTTGGGTTGTATTCACGAGGTCGACTGGACTGCGGCACGCCGTCGACTGAGGTGTCGGGAAAGATGCGTATGCAACTGTCGCTCACAGACGATTGCTGTGAGCTGTCCGAGTCATCGCGCTCTGCACCATTGGCAACGTAAACACGCTCGGCGAAGATGTGGGGCGCGGGCGTGTATCCAATGGCACATGGCTTCGACGACGCGCCTCGGCAGTCCTCCTCGATCGTCAGGAAGAGCGCCTTGTACGTCCCGTCCACCACGCGCTGGCGCAGCAGCTGCCGCGTCGCCTCATCGACACCGCGGAGCCGGTGGTCGTCGTCTGCTGGAAAGTTCCTCCCGAGGTCGTCGCAGCGCTGGAAGATTTCCTCCTGGATCTCGCGCTCTGTCCGACTCGCGTGTTCGAGCCACACATCCCTCAGCACCATCGGGCGTGCGTCGGGAAGGGCGGCGGTGTCGTTGAAGCTCCCAACCTCGATGACCTCCCAGACTCGGGTCGCCCGTCCAACGATATTCAGGTAGTAGTATTCGTCGCGGCACTTCATCGTCTTGAAGAAGCGGTTTTCAAGCCGGTATACATAACGGGTTTCGTCATCTTGGGTGTGCTCGTCCCGCTCGACGATTCGCTCGATGTCAGGGTCGTAGCCTAGATCCTCGGGAGTAGAGAAGACCAACGAGGCAAATACCCCCACAACGGCACGGACGTCCTGTGATATCTGATTAATAGAGCAATATCTGGAGTCGAAATTGGCGTACTTACCAGTAGATCGAACTCCTGCGACTTGGCCACATGCGAGCGCGAGAAATACCATAAGCATACGCGGGTGTCCTCGATGGTGATCTACTCCACTCACGGGTCAGCACGCTACAAGTCACACAAACTGACGCTACGCACGCTGTACGTATGCTTGCGCCGACAGTCGGAGTGCAAGGTGTGACAAACAGAGTAAAGTGCCTTCCAACGGTTCTGAACAGGGCGAATTATCTTGTCAGTGCTTCAAGGAGATCCGTTGCAGTGGGACTCACATAGATGATGTTCCCGGGCTCGTCATTCCACTTGAATTCAAAGTTGACGACAATGTCTGACGTGGCCGCCCTTGACAATCCTCCGGAAGCATCAGGCGAAGTCGCCTCTCGGAGCCGCAGATAACCGTCAACGTGGTGCGTGGACCCCAAAGCATTCGATTCCGTGCAATACGGCTCTTCCGCGTATGTGCACGAAGGTGAGAGGCCGGGAAGAGGGACCTCGGAGATGGAGTTGATGATGTCGCCAAGAGGTCGGAAGATCTCGCGCCCAGTCCTGGCTTGTGCACATGCATTCTGCGCCGTGCGCTGCTCGTGCAGAACGGAAGGCTTCTCCGGAAAATCTCTCCACGAAAGAGTGGTGCCGTTTCCATGCAAGGTGACGAGGCCCTTGTGCTCGAGAGCCAATATGATCCGTTCAACTTCTTCCTCGCCAACGCGATTTGATGTGTAGCATTGCAGCCAGCTGTCTTTTGGGCCCTCCAGTATGTCGGACATCACGGTCTTCGAATCGCTAGTGAGTTCCGAGCCGTTGTGAGTGAATTCGAACAACGCGTTGATAGGCGCTGAGCGTTGAGTGCTGAGTCTGAGAATGGCTATCCCGATTCGCACGGAGCTTTCTTGGAAACTCGTCTCTATTACACCACCGCGGTTGAGTTTCAAGTCTCATTCCGTCAGATCACTGCTCTTGCGATCTGCAATGTCGTCAAACTACAGGAAACGGAAACACCGACCATACGAGAATGATCCCTACGAGGAGTCGCATCAATCCCTTACCGAACCGGACGCCTCGCTCTTTATCCGCGCACATGAGGCAGACTTAGTCCGCGGACCTCAAGCGACTAAGGCTGCTCGCTCGCTGGAGGTAGTACTGGAGAAACGAGACCGGACAAGCGTGGTGTCGCACGGCGACGGCCTGATCGAGTGGGTCGGTGGGAGTAGTGGTGCACACGAAGATGCCGATTTCCCTGAGGATCATATGCAGCTGGGACATGCGCCGGCTGCAGTCAAATATGCAAGGGGAGATGCAGTCTGGGTCGACAAGTAAGTGTCGTTTGAGAGTGAAAATGGGCATGTGGCTGAGCGCTGGGAGTGCGAAGGCATGGCGCGTACAGCCTAAACATCCGTACGATACCTCATATATTCCAAGCAAGCTGTTGTAGAATTGATAGCTAATGTGCATGTGCAGGTACGATGCCCGCTTGCTCCTGGATGCTCTCCCCGAGTTCTCTGCCGCGGCTACTTCGTCCCCCACGGAGCCGAGTTCTCCAGGTGGCTGGTCAGACCTACCCTCTGATGCGGAAGATACCTTCTTCTTCTCCCCCGACGAAATTGAGGACTACCGACGAGACAAACGACGACGTGTGATACACGAAGACCGCCAAGCGCGTCTCCGCGCCCTCCATGTGGAGGCCCCAAACGACGGTCAGCCTCCTGCCGACCCGCGCGAAGACTGGGGCGGGAGCGACGAGGAGGTAGAGTATTATATCCCACCTCGAGTGCTTGTCCAAAGACGCTGATGCCACTCTCTCACCAACAGCCGGACGAGGCCCAGCGTGGGCTGATGCAACGTACGGCCACGCACGTCCTCGCGTCCCCGAACTCCGCGCAGCTCGAGATGCGCATCCTCGCAAACCACGGGGCGGACCCGCGCTTCGCATTCTTGCGGGGGCGCTGGGCACGCGCATGGCGGCTGATGAAGACCAAGATACGGCTCGACGCTGCAGCGGAGAAACAGCGCATCAGCGAAGGCAAGGAATCGGCAGGGATTGGCGGACTCGCGGGATACGGGGACAGCGACGAGGACTCCAATGATGATGTCCACGAGGCTGAGGAGGACGAAGAAGTGTCGGAACTGGTTATTGATGACGCTCTTGCTCAGGACGCACCTGTTCCCTCGAAGGAGACATATGCTCCTGCAGAAACTTCCGACGATGCGCTGCAGGCCGCTAGACGAGCGCGTGCTCGCGAGTGGGCTGAGAAACGAAGGGTAGCGAAGGAGACCGACAGCAACTGTCAACAGAACGAGCCTTGAATTCGCACTAAATAAGTACGTGAAGCCCTGTCTGCATTCGGCTTCGTACTCCTACACCTCACCCATATCCAGTATCACGAGTGAACCCCTACTCTGTCTCTCTCTGCCTCACGGGCCATGCAGTAAAACGTCCACTCCGCCCACGGGGATTCCATTTTCCTTCGTCCACGCTCCACGAAGCCGAGCTTTTCGTACACTTTGACCTGTCATATTTATCTAAACAGTAAGCAGGACTCCTTCGTAAACGTGCGGATTCTCCCGGAGCACGCACCTTCGCCTCAGCTCCAGCTAACAACGCCATCGTTGTCCCCGCCTTCTTCGCCTATACCACCGTGATCAGATCTCTCGTCCCAATATGCCTAACTGAGGACCATGCACGCACCTTCTCATTTGCGAGGTCAACGAGTGCGCGACATATGCCCTTACGCTGATATTCCTGCTGGACCATTGCAAACCAACAGAAGTAGCACTCGTGCTCGGCCTGCGGTGCGTTCCCCGTTAGAGGGTTGTTTTGTTAAAATCAACGCGCTCATTTCATACTCACATTCTCGATTCCCAGCGCGTCCTGTAAGAACCGGGGGATTATCACCCCGTTCTACGCGCCCGCGATTCGGGGCGCATCCCGCCACCGTCAATGCCCCTCGTCCTACGCTCATCGGCCGGACACTCACCACGTGCCCCATGAACACCTTTCCCCGGTCGTCCACCCCTGCCAGGAATTCACCGAACCCCATTTCGAGCTGTTCTGGCCTGTCCGAAGGCGCACGTCAACACTTACCCTGTGCGCCCTTCACCGCGCGCAACTCACGTATCGAATGTGGATCGCCCAGGGGGCGCCCACAGCGTGAACCCCACAAGCTCGCCCTGAGCGTTGCGCGCGGTGTACAGCTCCCCCGCGACGCGCGCGAGCGGGCGGATGACGCCGCGCGCCATCATTCCGCTGAGGTCCGGGCGTCCGCAGGACGCTGCGATGAAGCTCGGTTCTGTACGGGCGGGTAAGGATCCGCGCAGAGTAGCGCATGGACGGGGGGGCCGCACCGCGCTTGCAGAGGTGGACGTAGAGCTCTGCGGCGGCTTCGAGTGTCTTGTCTGCGTGCGGGAATAGTAAGTGTGGAAGAACTACGCGGGAGTATACAGGCAACATGTACACCGCCCGCTCACCGTCGGGATCCTTCTCGTATTGGACAGTTATGCCCTCTGGGAGTCCTCCGGAAGATGGCATGCTTGCTCTCATCGTGCGGGAAATGTTTCACGGTGAGCCCTTTATAGCCTTGTGATGCTCCTGTTCACACGGCTTTCAATCAGGTTGTGTCTTAACTTTGAGCCCTCGGGAGCATGTCTCGGGGATCGGTCCGCCAATATGCGCTGGTGCCGTAAATACAATGCGGGAGACGTTTTGGCAAGATACATGGAAGCGTAGCGTGCGCACCCTCCGAGTCAGGGTTTGCAGTTTTGGGCAGTCAGGTATCCGGCGTCGCGAGATGACCCAAGCGAAGGCAAACCGCAGAGGCGCTGATCGCAGGGATCCACCGACAAGCCACTGCCAGCAGCAGGGTGTATGAACTATCTGGACAATATGCATATACCTATTCGTGTGTTGCCAAATACTTCAGGCCTAGATCAACCGCTACCGCTTGCCGCGTACAAGTTCATTCAGTCATATCCAAACACATCCTCATTTCGTCATAGCCACTGGTACAGTTACAGTTACGTGTTCATACAAAAGCCAAGTCAACCGCACATTGCAAACGAAACAAGCGCAGCCGATCAGATATAAAACATACAGTCCTTCATGTCCTTGTGAATTCCATCGCCCCAAAGTTTGACCGCGTTTTGGTAGACCCGTTCCTTTTCAGCCTCCTTGTCCGCCGAACCCGTCACGGACGACCGGTCTTCCGTGAGATTAAGCAAGACGTTCAGGTAGTCCCGCCCGCGCTCGCATGCGATGTCGGCATAGTACGCCGCGGGGACGAGACTAACGGCTTTTGTGGCGCGTGCGAACAGGTAGCTTGCAGTGTGGGTGCCCTGCTGCAGGACGTCCGCCCGGTAGCGATTCTCGTCGTAGACGACGGTGTAGTGCGTGGGTCGTACGTGGCCCTTCAGTCCGTTGTGCGCCTGTAATATACCACAGCTTGAGCGCGAAAGCCCCAGACCGTTGTCACACGACGCACCTGCAGGTAGAAGTCGAAGTTATAGACATCGGTGATGCCCTTGTCGACGATGGTCCCTGGAATGGTATTGCCGTTGTTCGTCATTTCCCCCGGCGCGGTGGGCCAGAACCGAGCGTGATGCCGTTTACCGCAGATCGCGATGGTCAGCGTCGGTTTGTACGGTGCCTTGGGGGAAATTTGCTTGAACGCCGCCTGGATCTTGGGGAGCTCTTCTTGAAGAACAAGATGATATTGTCCCTTGCGAAACAAGAACGATCACAACGTGAGTTGAGATAAGTGAGCAAATCCTATATGGACGTACCTCGGAGACACCGTCACGGTACACAAACACACGGTCTGGAAGACGCTTGTTCTTCTTCTGATACACCTGTAGGCGTTCAATGGTCATTTGCGTCAGCTTCTCGACCATCTGGCGCATGAGGTATATAGGTCAGTATGTGCATCGCACAGAGGCAGAGCCCACGCACCTCCTTGCTCTCCTTGTTCCAGTCCGGCTTCTGAAGCGTCATGCTTGCAGGGAACTGGACGAAGTTGTCGTCAATGCTTGCCACGACGGCAGCGATACTCGGGGACCCGGGCAAGCTCTTCGGCCCTGGGTGCGTGACGTCGATGCCCATTATCATCGTCTTCTTCTCCGTCAACCACTTCATCGAGCTGGAATCGAGGAGGTGGTTCATCCCGCCAAGTTTCGCGTTCACTTTCAGGACGACGTTCGAAAAGTACTGGTCCTGACGGTTGCCGGACTCGCGCGCCTTCGGAAGAAGCATATGGACGGTCTGAAGGCCCAAGTCGATGTCGCACATCTTCTTGATCCCGGGATAGATGTACTTGTCAATCCCGGAGAGCAGCACTAGCACGAAACTCGGCTTCGCGCTCCGGTTGAGGTTGTTCCTGAAGGTGAGCCGGATCTTGTCCAACGCGGCGGCGCGATTCTCGTCGCCCTGCGACGGCGGGAGCTGCACAGAGAGGATCTTGGGGGGTTTGTCCGCGCCCACGATCCCGCTCGAGTTGCATTTGGCAAGGAACGTACGCAAGAACAGGATCAGCTGTGGGTCATCTTCCCCGGCGAACTCGATGCCAGTGCGGCCATCCTGCACAAGGAGAACCGCCCAGCTGCCGATCGTGCCTCCCGCCTGGAGCTTGATGTTCACGATATTCCAGCTCGCATTCTGAATCCGCGGGTTCCCGACGCTGTAGCTGATCCCAGGGGAAGGCAGAACGCGGCTTGGGACGACCGTCATTTGTGGGCTTACTGTCACTCCAAAGGAGCCAAGGGTGGACGCAGCACCGCCGCGCAGACCAAGCTTCTCGAAACCCTCGTTCACGATCGCGTTTCCGTTGACGTCGGGAGCGTTGCATGCATAGCGGATCATCGAACTTGTCTGCTGGCCGTCGAGCTTCCCGCGGTAGGCCTGTCCCCGAACGATTTCACAAATCTCGGCCGGAAGGAAGACTGCATGCTTAGGATTACTACTGACGTTGATGATCGGGACGTCGGTCGCATGCCGGAGGGTGATCCTGTACTCTGTGAGAGCGTCATCAGTTCTGTCAGGAACATGTTACTACGAGGCACTCACTAAGCTTGAAGAACTCCTCGACGGATACCTTTCTCCCGTACTCTTCGCAGTCGAACCGCGCGGTGCGCGCAGTGAGGCTTGTCATGACCCTGAATATAGTATGCTTCTTCGTGTAACCAAGGTGTCGAGTCGCGACCTTCAACTTATCTGCGAACCCGTGAGGCATGCCGCCGCTCGTTTCGCGACGAAAAGCAAGCATACACTCGGCTAGGTTACCGGGAGTGTAGAAGGCTGTCATGCAGACATTAACGTTGACCATCAGCTGCTTGTACATGGGCCGGATGGACATGAAAAATCCACGATGGGCCTCTACGCCCAGTGAGAGCCGAAGGTTGTCGTTCGGGGATGGGAAGAAGTACTTGTTACTCCCGACGCGTATGCCATGCTTCGACGCGTGGCTCTGCACCACCAGGTTCAGAGCCGAGACTAGCGGCTGCGTATCGATGTCGCGGTGTTCGGGTCTACCGTCCATATAGCTGCCAAGCATCGATGACAACCCTTTCATGAAAAGAAGTAGAATGAACTTACTCGTTCAAAGTTGACATACTCATCTGCCTCTTGTGCTTTATGTCCACAGTGAAGGTTTGGGCATTCGGGTTGTCCTCTTGATCCACCTCAAGGTAGCGGACTGAGATGCTGAGCGGCTGTGGTAATTCACGCGCAGAGACGAGTCGCTGGCTCCGGTCGTGCGCGACGTGCGTCCTGAAGTCCGCAAACGCGGCGTCCTGCTCTACGAGCTCCATGATACGATACCTCCTGTCTCCCTTCGCCTGTGCCTTAGGCGAGATCTCGATCTCGTACTCGTAATACGTAGCGTTCTTGGGCAGCCTGACTGCGAAGAAGTTCGTCCGCAGTTGACCCGGGCGACCGAGCGTGCCCCAGCCCGGACGCAGTGGCATCTCGGGCTGAATCCTCACGCGGCTGAACGCCTGCACAAGCTGGTCAAGTTCCGGACCAAGGCGGGGATCCTGGGCGAGGGGCTGTCCCGCGGCGAAAATTTGAGGTGGACCGCTGGGACCACCCCCACGGAAGCTGCCTGGGCTACTTCCACGGTATCCACCGCCGGGAGGAGGCCTTCCTCGAGGGTAGCCCCGACCTCTGGGACCAGGATCGCCGCCCGACGGGGGGACAGGGCTTCCTCGGCCTCTTGAAGGCGAAGAACCCCGGCCGGTACTTCCGGGTCCTTGTCCAGGGCGCGGGCCCCTGCCTCGAGATGCGCCGCGGGGAGGACGTCCACTCATTACTGTATAGAGGCTGCGAAATGCTGTATGGGGGGGTAGAGTGTGATCTGTTGTGGTGTGGAGTGAGAATGAAGGGTGCGGTCTTGAAAGGCGGTGACTGGCACGTACTTATACGACGACGATACATGGCAAGTGAAGCTGCGGTAGGCTGCAGCATTACATAAATTGAACTACTAGAGCGCCCGCTGCACCCTGCAGCACAACTGGTAGCATCGCGGCTAAAGGTTCACTAGGGTGGCAGCGGGATTCGCGACCCTGTATACCACGCGGAGATTCTACGTGAGCGTTATCACCACCCCAGCAATTCAACAGACACTCACTGTATGGTATACAATATAGGAGTACTTGTAAAAAAAAATCAATGAGTTCTGGAATGTGCAGACGTCACCGAGTCCGAGTCCTGCGTGTACACCCCAAGCGCCGCTGCGCTGGCTCTTGGCACGTTGCGGGTTAGCCGATCAATTATCTGCCACAGCACCTGATGCTGCATGAGCGACGACTCGTCTGGAGTCGAATTGATGCTCAGCCTCGAAGTCCACTCCCCTCAGGACTGTAAAGTCAGCATTACGCTCGGAAAGCCCCTTTGCGTTGTACTGCAGCGCACTCGCCCACTTGCGCTATTTTCTCCACGACCCACGCTGGTGCACGAGCATGAGTATCGCACCCTGACCATTGTAAATAGCTCGCGAAAGACTTGCGGCGCCGCATTGTATTCCACTGGTGCCCATCCCACGGGGGCCCCGGATGTAGCGGCATGAATTAGTGGATGAAGACGCCAAGCAAGCGGCGGACTTACCTCAGTTGGAACGCGACGAGTGCTCTCCGGCACACGCGCAGCACCTCCTGGCAGTGCAACTCAAGGAGGACTAGCAGAAGGAATATTGTCAGTCATGCGCGTACGCGGGGCACAACTTGTGAGTGAGTGAGTGGGTATTCGTCCTGGTGCAAGCGTAGTACGAACTCCGATCTCGCCGGCGCTACTTCTAACGCTAATGGCATGAAGTACTCTGCTCCTCCAATCCATCAGGCTACTCGGAAGATAGCCTTGTAAGACCGATGCAGTCGGGATTTAATGTTGAGTGGGTATACTATTGCCATTGGAGTACATCGTTTTAATATTACTATCATACACAGTAGGTCTGATGATTGAATTTAAGAGCGCAACAAAGCTTCGAGAACGACGGACGAGCGTTGCTAATCCTAACGGCAGTGCAAATGTTCGTCCGATATCGTATCATCACAACTTCGCATTATGCCACAGCTTCGACGATATCCACTGTGGACGAGGTGGAATTTTGAGTGGAGACAAGTTCCGCGTGCTTGGCGCTTCCGTTGCTCTCGTCGATCCCAAACTCAAGCCTTGTCTCCGTCGCGTTCTGCGCCGTCTTCGTGAACTCGAGGTTCGTGCTTGTCATCGTGGATCTGTCGCGCGTCCACGCGCGGCCCGCCACCACGCGCAGAATGATCATTTGCGGGGCAATGCACTGTCCGCGCACAATCACCGGCGAATCAGCACCATCAGCCTTCTTTCACCCGCATAGCACGAAAGCGGCGAGATTGAGGCACTCACCGTCATCATGACGTATATCGAGAGGAAGAATATGGATGTCTGGCTCGCGATCGCGAACGACACGAGGTACGCGATGCCTGTCAGCGTGTATAGTGCGGCAGACTCGACGAGGATGGCCGCGGCGGTCACGTATTCGCCATCGACACCGAGGATACTCAGGCTCGCCATGCGTCGGCTGAGGTAGAGAATACGCCCACATATGAGGCCGGAGACGATGATGTTCAGGCTGATGACGCAGGAGGTATACGAGACCCCGAGCTGCGCCGCGAGCCCCACAAAGTAGTTCGCGTTAGGCCGACCTGACTCGTACAATTGCGCGAGACCGACGGCTGTATGGAGCGAGTGAGTTGTATTGAGACGAGCACCCAGCGCAGGCGACGTACAGAATGTGCCGAGGTAGAGCACGATGGGGAATATAACGACTCTTTTGTCGTCCCATACGACCCAGCAGCGGTATATCTGGAGTAGAATGTGAAGATATGTACGACCTGAGATCCACAACGCCTACTGACAAGGAGACCATCACTGAGTAGGTTGAGTACGATGGATGCGGCAGTCCCGAGCGTCTGGTACCAAACCGCCGCGAAGTCACCGAGGTATGCGTCCTGGCCGCCAGGATAATCCGCGTTGATGACCCACATCTCCTCGCCGAACACGGCCTCGGTCGCGACGAAGATGGTGTTCAAGCAGAGGAGCGCGGTGCTGAAGAACACGAAGAAACGGTCCGAACGTCGCGAGTCCATCCGCCGTTGCTTTGGGTTGAACATCGCGCGCACTGTCATGAAATACAACACGAGCTCCACGCCTGCGCGTGTAAAACGTGATTCAGACGAGTGCTCGCGCTGGAAGTCACGAGCTAAGGCCACACGTACCGTACAGTATAGCGTTGAAGTTATTCCCGACGTAGAATGCATTCTGGAACGTCGCTTGTGACTCGGGCATGGTGGTCGAAGAGAGGAGGACGAGCGAATGGACGGGTGCCTGCCGGGTCTACACACGGTGCTTACCCAGAGAGCTGCTCGACCTGCGGGTACAATCTATTTATGCGACTGGGGCTGGCGTGCGTGGTCCGTCGACTTCCATGTCCCCATGTGCCGAAGTTTGGCCTATACGTACGGTGTGGCTTCCGATCCTGTCTTCTGCCTGATCGATGGGTGGTCTTTACCCACTGAGGTCCGCATTATTATCCGCCGCCGCATGTAGAACGTCCGGACATCCCGAACTGTGGAGGGTGGTCCTTCGAACGCTCGTCATACGGCGTACTCATTCTCCGATATGCGCAGGCGTTTTCTCTACTAGTAGTAGCAGGATATGTGAGTAACACCAACATGAGAGATTAAGGTTGTACTGGACACTGGCAGGCTTACGTATTCTCAGATCACGTCGGAGGGAACTCTGAGTGTGATCACTGATGATTCCCATGCGCCTGCGGCACAAAATGCAGATGCTCTATGATTATCAGGCAAATCGCGTTCTGGCGCCGCAGCGTTGCCCAGGCTCTTGAAGTCGGAAATGCAGCTTTCCGGAGGGTATACTGAGGACAATGTGTGAAGGTCATCGGTTTGTACTCTACTGACCTGCAGTCCATGTCCGTGATATTAGGTTTGGATGAGAGGATAACCTGTAAAGCACTGCCCGCCACTCCGACGTGTCCGGGCGCACTCAAGAGAGGATGGACTTGCCGGATACCGAGCGCTACGAGTCGGAAGACGAATTAGATCAGAATGGGCCACTCACCACCTGTTCATCATCGTGTGTCACTGAGGGTAAACGATAATCCCATGCCTTAAAGCATCCGAGTAAGATGTGATACTAAGAATGGGAGCACTTTGTACGCATTATATGTGTCGCATTGTGTCTTCGCCCACAACGACGCGTGTCGTCCACAGGACCTGCTATTGTAGGTATGAGGAGAACACGTTCAGTGTGGGTCACTGTGGAAGTTATCGCAGCCAGCTCACCCGATGCACTGTGCTGCTCGCTTCGGCGACCACAAGTAACCCGAGCAGACAGCCGTGAGAAATATGCCTCGGGCGCTCAACACTATGCACCGAACCCTCGCGGAGGACTGGACAGATGGCGGAGGTAAGGTGCTGCAGTTGCCTTGTGAACGTTGTCAGGTTTGAACTCTGAAGGTCGCGCCACACGCCAGCGCCGAGATGCGCATAGGAAGCATACGAAGCCGATGGGCCACTCCCAATGGTGGATCAAGGAAGTCGAGCTTAAGGGAGGTACTGGGCGAAGGGGGCAGATATCGTTAGTAAGGCTCTCACGACTGCCAGTGACATGCGCAATGATGTTGGGCGGGGAATGGGGACAAATGTGCGGTCTTGGATATACTGGGCCGGCGCGGCGCGTTATACCAGTGCTTACGCACTCAAATTCGACGTCATCCCTGGATGTAGACATCAGATACAATAAGCCAAGCACATAATCCGTGCCGTACTAAGACACACCATGATCAAAATACTCACTCGTACTATCCTTAAGTCGAGTCGCCATTCGCTCCTGATGAATGGGGATGTAGCAGCTATATTGTGGAAGGTGAACGAACCTCGCCCTTATCATCAATGCATTATGAACGCATGATACTTTCTTTTCCGAACGGGCGGATGCCCTCAGAACACATGTCTTTCACAGCACGAGCGAATACTGGCCACAACTTGGCTCCTTCCAAACAAGGTTACTTGTACACAGCGATAGCACTGAGCTCCAAGGTCCTTTACTTCACTGGCCGTCGTTGATGAGGAGGCTTCCGAGACTGTTCGGGGTACCATCGCTGTTCTGGAGTGCAGTCGGAGCTGTCGAACCTCTGAGCGCGGATACGAAGCCTGGAGCCGGTGGGGTTAGATATAGCAATCCATGAAGTGAAGACGTGCGAGGCTCACCGAATGGACAAGCGGCAAGAATAAAGTCGGTTGCATCGAAGAATGATATAGCCTGTTGGGTGAAGGCGAGCACCTCGGCGGACGTGGGTTGAGCTCCGCCGTTCACGTTCTACAAATCACTGGACATGAGTCAAGATTCAACGTGCACTGGTGAGAGAAGGGACCTCTTCTGCGAACTCTGTGAGCAGGATTGGGAGGCCGAATTGGTCGTGAAACTCTGTGACGTAGTCCACCAGACTGTCAATTCCGACGTCGAACCAATGCAGTGCCATATAATCGATCTGGTGGGAGTGACACCGTCTCGGTCAGCGATCTGCAGCATATATGACTCTTATCGAATATTATACTGACCGTACAGCCTCCACAAGCCTCGATGAATTGCTGCATCCAGGTGAGACCGCTTGGGTCGTTCGTTACTGCAGGGGAGGCCAACTTATATCCCAGCGTCTTCTTGGGCTCTATGTGCACCTTCCAGAGTGCCGCAGCGGTCACAGGATCAAGGTTAGACTGCGCGGGCTCATTCGGTCTACAACGGACACTCGTTAGTATATGGCGCGTGAGACCGTGAACGGGATCGATGCCGCCGCAGCTCACTCATTGAACCCGAGGATGATGGTACCGAACCCTTCGGTAACGGCACTTTCGAAGGCGTTGATGGTTGCCTGGTCGCCGCCAAAGAGCATGGGCCAGTAGTCGAACCCGTCGCTGTCGGCGTTGGCGGGCTTGCTGACCCCCCAAGTATACAGTCTGGGCGAGGCTTGGTGGTCAGACTTATCGTTTCCAAAGAGCGCTGTGGACGTACCCGACAACGTGCGGAGTCTTAAGATCAGCGAGAGAGGGATCGTCTCCCTCCGCCCACGCAATGCATATTTTGGATCCGGGCTGCCCGAATGAAGGGTTTGCGCGAGTTGAGAGGGGGGTAGTGCTGACTACACCAAGGAAGCAAGCGAAGATCGGAAGAGATAGAAGCGTCAACGTGACCATGGTGAACGATGCTGAAGCGTTTTGGAGGCACCAAATGAACCTGATGCCGGGAAGTGAAGGTATAAGTAGCCAGGCGAATGTCGGCGTCTCTGACATTCACCACAACAAATTGTCAGTACAGTGATGGTGTGCCTGGGATGATGTCGGTAAGTCTTACAGTGACAGGCCGTGGCGCAGGTCATAGGACTCACCAGGACACTCTTGTGCATCTTCTGGGAGTCAGCACTACAGTTCGCACTGAAGGTGGGATTGCGTCGACTGCACGCGGCCGCGTCGATATTGCATGTATCCACGTCGTATATGTGGAACAAGAGCTGGATGCTAAAGCTTGGAAGGATTCTCCCAGGAGTACAGCCAGTCGCATATCCCCACTTCAGTGCCGTACGACACGCAGGCACTGTTCAGCTCAAATTGATGAACATGGTGGCTAAAACTGTAACAAAATGAGATATAGGGATCATAGGGGTCTATAAACCACCGAGAAGGCACTTACCATCGTCCCAGTCTTATCGAAATATCATCGCAAGCGTTTTTTTCCTACCTCCCTGGGACTGGTGTAGTATATGCTCATCAGCGTATAGTGCATAGTTGTTTTGGCCGTCACCTCGTCACCTCGAAGGGAAGCGCCTGCGCTTCGGCAAATACCGAAGTAGTTGGTCGTTAGATTTCTCAGTCCCGTTACTCAGAAAATTCAGTTGCATTGTGTGTTTCCAAACCCTCAAAATTGTGCAGGGGAGCGAAACATCTGCGAAACGAGTTTCCTGCAAGTAGCGACTTTCTTGCAATGTGCTGTCACGTCCGCAATTCGACTTTCAACGCTAACACTGGCGGCTATCGTATTTGTGGAAACTCATGACAGTTGTCAATGCAGCCATCGTCGGCTCATACCGTCTCAGGAGCCCTGACTGAATACCCCCCTAACGCCTCGGCCTCCTTTTCGCGCGCAGTCTCGGTCATCGTCGTTTCTCCGCCCAGTGTGCGCGCGGTATCCGTTGGTGCACCCTGTGAAGAGTGGTAATCGCGCATACGCATCATTTCGGTCGTCTTGAGTGTCCAGGCCGTGTCGGACACCATGCGGAAGATGGTCATCTGCGGCGCAAGGCACTGTATAGATGGATGCTTGAGCATCCACATAAACCAAAGCAATCAGAAGAACGTACTGTGCTCATCACATAGATAGACAGGAAGAAGATTGAGATGTCATCCCCGCGGGCGAACGGCACGAGGTATGCGATCCCGCACAGCGTGCTCAGCAGCATCGATTCTACGAACACCGCCGAGGCCCCAGCGTACCTCCGCGCCAGTGCCGCTCCCTCATCGCCGCCACCGCACTGACGAGCGATGTAGTGTATGCGCACGCAAATGAGAGCGGTGACTATGATTTCGAGGGATATGATCGTGCTGGTGTACGCCGTCCCGAGTTTTTGTGCGAAGCCCGCGAAGTAGTCCGCGTGTGGAATGCCGGAAGCGATGAGCTGCGCGATACCGAGGCCTGTTTGACAACGGAGAGTAGGTCAGGGAGCGTATCGGGAAGGTGGGGTGGAGGACAGGAACGTACCGAACGAGGCGAGGTACAACACCGCGGGGAAGAGCACGACAAGGAGACTTCCGCCCCAGATGATGTAGCATCGATAAATCTGCGTCACACAGCGTCAGGAGCGACTTTGGAGGCTGCAGGATGCGATACATACCAGAAGCGCGTCGCTCAGCAAGTTCAAAGTGATCGATGCGGCCGTCCCGAACGTCTGATACCACACCGACGCAAAGGCGGCTAGGTAGGCCTCCTGGCCGCCAGGATAGTCCACGTTCACGATCCATAGCTCTTCTCCGAATACGGCCTCGGTTGCGACAAACACGGTGTTCAACAGGAGCAGCACCGTGCTGAAGGCGACGAGGAACGTGTCTGTCGAACGGGATGTGCGTCCCGGGCGACGCAATGCGCGGATGGTCGCCGCATACACCACGAGCTCAACGCCTATTAATCAGCCATGGATTAACGACGTTGTATAGAGTCCGGGTACGAAAGCCACATACCGTAGAAGATGGCGTTGAAGTTGTTGCCGATGTAGTACGCATTCTGGAAGACGGCAGACATCGCTGGGTACGACTGGGGCGTAAGACGCGCACACGGACTTGTCAGAAGGCTCGTCTCGTTATAAGAGGGGACGCCGACAGGGTCTGATGTTACGACATCTAACCTGAGGTGCCGGTCTTGCACATGAGCGTTCCTTGGGCGGACTTCGCTGCAAGTGGCTGTAGGACCGCCCAGCGAGGACCAGGATAGCCTGCGGACGTGACTGGCTGTTGACAGATAGGCACGAGCCGCATCGCGCAGTGGTCATCAGATTCAGGGTAAGTTGTTTCTGGCACTTTGCTCTGCAAGCCTTTCTAGTGAGACACTGCAGTGACCGTGATTCCACGTCAAAGACGACTGGTCCGAGAAACCCAGATACGCAGAACTCCCAGAGATACGAGGAGCAGAAAGAAACTTCCCCTGTGCAATAACACCCGTTGCATGTGGCACATCGCGGAAGAACCGACGCTGAGATATAAAGTCAGCAGATGGAAGTTGGAGGTTAGGTTCTCTGATTGAATAGACGTGTGATCCTGGATGTATCGGATTCTGCGCACGGGTGAGGACGTCGGTACCTTCGAGGATATAAATCACTGTGTTTAATGCAAAATCGATCTCTGTGGATATGGTTAGCCTACGGCGGATGCACAAAGCGTAGCGCGCGGTGGATATCTGGCATCGGATCCCTTAGATATGCCGGAACGTCGCTGCATTCACGAGGACAATCGATGAAGTCTAAGATGGGGGCTAGCCCGGTGTGGATACGTGCGCTATAACTCACTCTTGCAAGACTCGGATACTATCTGCCATGAGATATAGTCAATGCAATGCTCGAGGGCTTCTGTGAACAGACGGAGACGACCTACCCCAACCAGGGGATCTCATCATGTCATTCCAAGTCGTTGTTCTGTTGCCAGGCTGTGGGTTTAAGGTTACTGCGAGGTCGGTCATAGAGACAGCTGAATCAGACTATAGAGCGTGCAAAGAGGGCGCAATCACACATACCTCAGGCCGTATATGTACTAGCTGTAGTACTGTCAGCAACATAGAGGAGGAAGACGGGCGGGAGACAGACGATCACTCAGCTGTAACCAATGGGCGGGCGAGGATGATGGAAGTGAGCCAAGGCGCTTGAAGGCCACGTCGTTCAATAAATCCAGGGCCAGAGGAGAAGACCCCGGAACCTCGTGCAGACATCAGGTAGAAGGAGCATGCGACGTGAGGGATGACGAGACGCAGACGTAGAACACGCGCGCGATGTGAGGAATCCCGTACGTATCCAAAGCCGTGTGCGAGGTGGGAAAGACAGCGCGGTCGACACGCAGGATGCGAGATACGCCCACGTACGCCGCTTAACCGATTACGCATATGTGAGGGTCCCATCGATCCGCTCGACGACTGGTATCCTCGAGGTGTGCTACATCCTGGGATATCTGCTTGACGTCACATACGCTGCGTCGCAAAAGGTTTCGATTTTTCCGCTTCACGCAGTGAATCGTCGTTGGTCACGCAGAACTTGTCGAACTGTGCTTTCCTGTGATGTATTAGGTAGGGAAGCAATACAGTAAAGCCGTAGGTTTAGCGGGAGTGGTGAGGGTGTGTCCGTTCTATTGCTGGGCCTGTGGGACAGCTTCAGGCAGCAGGGCCTCGATCTGATCAGCGTCGAGTCGAGGAGCGATCTTGTAATAATGCTCGGGTGTGAGGCCGCCGCGGGGAAGCTTGCCGTAGAGCTCCTTCGTGAAACTGCGTGATACGGGCACAGTAGTAGAGACGTAGGCTTTCAGCTGATGAATGGCGTAGTCCAGTCAAGACGTTTGTTCAGGTGTATGGAAATGAACAGTTAGAAAGACACACGACACGTAAAACAGACCAACGATATGCGTACCGGAGAGCTCTGAATCTCTTCGATGCACGGCGCCACAAAAACCCTGACCTTCTCGTCCACCAGACGATATTTGGACTTCCCTCGAACAACATGCTGACCAGGTGCACCAGTGCGGTGACCACCAGGGACGAATGCCTGCCGGGTGCCTGTAGGACATGGATACATGAATCATAGTCTCCGAGCAATGTGGAGACTTGCTAACCCTTATAAAAGTCCTTGTTCCCGCGCTTTGGTGTGAGTGCCCTCCGAGAGGCTTTTGACAGACATGGTAGTGTCGCGAACATGGTGTGAGGACGAAGGTGAAGGCCAAAGGAGAGCTGGTGCAAAGTCGTGGTCAATGAAGTGTTGTGGGCGTCTACGTGCTAATATTTAATAGACGCGCGTTTAATATCAATACTTTGAGTCGCCGCAGCTGCAATCTCGCTCTCGCGTTTACACCCTACCGCAGGTCGCAATACTAGAACTCATCACCGGCTTCTGGTCAAGCACTGAATTGAACGATGGTGAAACCAGCCCGAGGCAAGCGCGGTGGCCGTGCAGCATTGCGTGGGGGTGGCCATGCACAGAGAGGACGAGGTCAGCGCCGGCACGAGGATCCGCGGCCATCCTCTGCCCTTGGTGGCTTGGAGAAGCCCGACAGCGTCGTCGATGATGACGATGAAAGTGTTGAGGGTAGTGGTAGGGACACCGGTTAGTTGCTCGGTCAGGTGAGTAGCATTCACAGAGCACTAACGTCAGTGGCGGGGAGCAGAAGCTGAAGAGAAGGTGAACATCGAGGTACCGGTTGCGATGTGGGTAGGTCCCTAGAGAATTCATGACCGTGCAAAAAACATCGGTTGATTGACTGCGCAGGATTTCGACCACTGCGATCCTCGGCGCTGTTCTGGGAAGAAACTCGCTCGACAGGGCCTCATACAAGATCTACGCATAGGCCAGCGGTTTCGAGGCGTCGTAGTATCGTGAGTACTTGCTCAAACCTCGTCAAGACTCTTTCGTGTGCGCATATATAACGAAGACTGAAACAGCCCGAAAGGGACTCAGCCGGTGAGCCCTGCGGACCACGACATTGTCGCACAGAATGGGCTAGCGGTTGTGGAATGCTCTTGGGCACGTCTCGATGAGGTACCATTCAAAAAGATCGCAAGCCCTAACGAACGCCTACGTGGGTACGACTTACCTTCGCGACATATCGCTATGTTGATGTGTCTGAAGTGCCATATCTGGTGGCTACCAATCCCGTGAATTACGGCAAACCCTGGAGGCTTAACTGCGTTGAAGCTCTGGCCGCAGCTTTCTACATCACAGGCTTTGACTTATACGCAGAACGACTACTTAGCGGGTTCGGATGGGGGCACTCGTTCTACGAAGTCAACAAGTGCGTACTGTTGCTTTCTTACCCTCCATGGGTCGGCAGATGTGGGGCAATGGCTCAGCTTCGTCTTACCGCTTGGCAGACATTTAATCGAGAAATATAAGACATGTGAGGACGCAAACGCAGTGAGCGCGATGCAAGAGGATATCCTTGCCGAGTTAGAGAGAAGTTACGATGAGTCAAGGAGGACGACAGGTGAGCTCAGTCTGCGATTCCGATGGTCTAGGAAATTCAGTGACTGATGCTCCGCAACAGGCGCAAACGAAGGTGAAGACGGCGAGGACCTTCTGGTCCCGAATCCAAACCACCATTACGAGCCTCCCGAAAGCTCGAGTGGGGAGGACGACGTATCAGGCAGCGATGAGGAAGACAAGGTCGAGACTAAGTGACGTTATCGGTCCACGCTCCAATGCTAAATGCGCCCTCGAATGATCTCCCCGAGTCCGCTGTTCTGGCAATTACCTCCGCACACAAACGCAGCCATGCGGCCACTCGGATGCAGAGCATGCGAATCCAATCACGCCACAAATACCTCCTCCCACTCGCACCTGATTTCCCCTCTCCGATGCCGGACATCGACGTCCGCAATTCGCTTTCAACCATTCGCGCTCAACGCTCGTCGTGGTTCTTCGCTCAAGCCTCGCTCGTCACATTCGCATATCAACAGCATCTTACCTGCCGGCTCATCATGTGTTTCCTCCGGTGTCTCTTGCATGAACGATGCATCTGCAGCACCTACCCCCCGACCTAGGACGTGTGTAAGTTCAACAAGTAATCAGAAGAAGCCAGCCCAACTCCATGTTTTGATGTACGCCTCCATCCTCGAACAGCACCCTTTGTACGCTATCCAGCACCATGATTCGCTGTTCGGTCAGCGAGGTGCGCAATGGGATGACGTCCGGTTACGTCCGCGGACCGACGGGAGACAAGGCGCGGCGGCGCGTGCGCGTGAGTGCAGTTAGGAACCGTTCCATTGGATCTGTATCAGGCATCGAGTTCACCCGGGGGCCGGAACTGCTCGCTCATTCCGTAGGCCTGTGATTTATCTTCTCTCCCTCAAGGCAGATCCAGTCAATCCCATGTCAGGCTCACCCTGCGTATCGTCTTGCTAGCGAGGGCCTGGAAGCTCAAGTCGGCCAGCCCCATCGGCTTTCGCAAGGAATCACGCAAGTCGATGGCTCATATAAAAATCGTCGACATGCAGAATTCCGCCTATGACGCTATTCCGAACGGCTCGCTGCACGCCAGGGACCGGACACTCTCACTCTCTCCATTTTTCTGCACCCGCGCAGCATCGGCTTTCTCCCGCATTAGCATGGATCTGGACACAGCGAGTTCTCCGTTGAGTCGGGTCCGCTCACCCACTACTATATACCACCCGGGGCGATGTCCGCATACCCAGCAGGATCACTCGTGACCAGCGTGGGTCCACCACTCTGGAATTGGAGATCAGATGGCGAGGAATGAAACTCATCGTCAGTATATCGCCTGACCTCGTAACCAATAGCGGGTTGAAGTCGTGCCAAGGCGAGCGTGTATCGCTCAACACTTCTGTCTGCTCACATGAGGCGCTTTCAATGAGCTGGGTATGCCGCCTTGTCGTTGCAAGTATCTGAGCAGTGTGCTTCTTAGAGCCCTCGTTACTATTCCCGCCCATCGCCGCTCACGTCCGCATCGGACGCCTCTCATGGAGACTTCGGGATGACTGCGCACCCTCGGCGACTCCACGCGAGCGCTCCGCCCGACGGATCTTCTGGTCTTCATGCGGAATTCTGTTGGACGGCCAGCGCGTTCTCACACTCAGGCCTAGCTCAATGTGCGAATGTCGATATTCGATGCAACCTCATTGGGCTCGAGCATGCAGTGCTGCGACGACGATGGTGCTCAGTCTTCGCATGCTGAGTTGTATTCTATGCTTATTCGCTTGATAGTGTACCATCTATACTGACCACTAGGGACTCTTTTACCTTGCAGCCGGTCCCGGGTTTGTGGTCGCACTTACAGCCTCCGCGCTCGTACCTGAATTCTTAGGCCATACGTGACGTTTGGGACGACGGCACTGCACTTCTCGACTCTGTCTCAGGCCTCTGCACCCGCACCGCCCGCCACCATGTGCTTTCCCCGACAAGGATCACGAATAAACTCTGCATTCTTGCGCGGAAGGTCGTCAATGTCTTCCGATTCTCGCGGCTCCTATCAGCCGTCGGCAACAGGTTTCCCTGGTCTCGTCGCTCTACATACTGGGGGCTTGCTATGTTTGAAACCCGACGCAATTGGTTGGTACGGTCTCTCTGCGGGCTTTTGACTTTGGGCTGAGGGTCTTATCCCCCTGCGCCGTACTCGACTTGGCATGGTCTCTCGCTATGCTCTCAATTTAGGTGGCCGAGCTAGAGAAGTGACATGCATCCTCGAAATTTTCACAAGCCGTCGGCACTAACGGGCGTTCCTTGAGCTTCCGTCTCACGCACTGTTCGATTTCGTGAACTCATGTCGTCATCATCATAAAGGAGGAAACGTTTCCCGTGTTCCCGCGTTTACAAGGCTACCGACCTCTACGACCGGGCGGAGGTCTTGTCTGCGGCAAACTACCATCGGCCGTCCATCCGCCAATAACGTGGAAGCGAATGAAAACTTAAGGCAAGTTCTCTCAGGTCTCCTTTCAGATATCTTAGGTAACTCGCTAGAACTGGCAGATTCTCGTACCGATAGAAAACAACGGCACCACCGTATATATACGGCAGCGCGCGAGCGCGAACGGAGCTCAGGTCAGTCGGGTTTCCCGGTCGATGGAAGTATTTGCGGTGATTGATTGAAGGATACATCAGTTTGGCTTTCTTGACAACCGCTACTCCCTGTTATGCTTTGGAATGCAGCCATACTCATGTCCGCAGGACTGTTAATCTATCCAACAAGGCGCGTAATTTTATCCGTTGAGACAGATGGCTACGTCGGACTGACGTAGTCCCCAAACTGTGCAGCTGGCGTATATTGTCTCCCCAACTAACCGCCGACGTCCAGGCGCGGAATCGTCCTGTATCGAGAGAGTCGCCTCGCCTTCGTGAGGTGTATTGCCGGAGCCCAAGCGAACCCTCGGTCCCGCACGCAGCAGAGAAGTACTTCGGGCAGTCGCATGGAGTAAAAAAGACCGCGAAGACGTCATGCAAGATCGTCGCTTATGTTCTACATCTGCGCTAAGACGGGGTGGCGCAAGCCGCTTGTCCTGTGGGAAAGAGGCACGAGGCTCGCATGACCTCGTCGCCCTCGCTGGATCCGTCATTCGTCCCGGCGCGCGCTCACATCTGCAGTACTGGTGGAGCCAACCCAGTGCTCGTCTGACTTTTCGCGGCCACATCAGGCATCCACTCATGATCCCCGTGTTTACGCCAATCGTGGGGAAGCGGTCCATTTCATTTTTACCCCGCATCGATCCCAGAGCTCCCATCAGCCTATGTTGATCGCGACCCCCGGGGTAGGACGGAGTCACCCGAAGAGGAAAAGGTTGCCACAATGGGATCACGCGGAGCGTTGGCATGGACGAAAGCCGGCGCTTCTTCTTCGCATGGGACTGCACCCGCGTGGAGGCAGAAGACGAAGAACTGAAGTAACTGATCCAGCGCGCCGTCATGAGAATGCCCACCGAATGTTTAATTTGTCGTCGCTCGGGGGGTTTGCCAGCGAGCGACCCTTAACTCCTTCCTCCAGGCTTGCAGATCCTCCACCGAGGCGCGTCCACCCCCTCCATGGCGCACAACATGCGAGACGGCTTTGGTGCTCACCCGCCGGTCGACCCCACGGCAGAGAATCCGTTTACGAGTCCTGGTGAGTGTTTGTTTGATACGGCGCATCGTGTTTTCCCTGCTCGAGCCCGCCCGTGTTTGAATTCTCCCCTGCTCTCTCAGGCGTGTCGATTTTTCTCGCTGTGCAGTCACTCATCGCAGGTTACATGTGCCTCATCACATCTTTTCATCACGACGAGGCCTCTTCTCCGACGTGGGCGGTCTGCGCGACAAATCAAAAGCCTGCGAGAGGCGCTGCCTCTTCTTCTTCTCTCCCTTCGATAGCGTCCATTCGTCCCCATGCGAACGAGCACAGCGACCGCAGACCCTCATGCTCACTACCCACACATTAATTCCTACACAGCGGTCGCTGCGGTGCCTCTTAGACCTTCCGAGCCTCAAGGCACCACGCTTGCCTCAGGGTTGATGAACGCAAATAGCCGTACAGCCGTGGCCGGGAACGGTCCTACCGGCCTGCTAAGCACGCAGGCGGGTGTGTTGGCCTAGGTTCCTAAGGCATTCGACGGCTTCCTCCTGTGCGTTCAATTTGCATTCAGTGTTAAGATGAATATGCGGGTTGGCGATATCCAAATGACACCCACGCCCTGCTCGCCGAGCTCCGAGCACAGCTCATTCTCCCCGAGCCAAGAGGTTCGGGCAACAGCGTAGGGGGCTCTCGTTTCCTTTCCCCGCTCCTCTCTGTGGTTTACTACTGTGGTGTAGTTTCGTCTGTCGTGACCGCCGCTGACCATGCTTGTCGAATTCCTGTCGGATACAGAAGGCGATGAGCGTCCGCCCGCCACCACCGAGGCCCGAGCGACACAAGGCGACATCGTACGGACGACCTCGGCTGGCGTCGCTGTCGACCCGTTCGCCGATCCCATCGATGCGTCTGCTCCAGCAGCGACCGTAGCAGGGGACGAGGGCGCAGGCGAGGTGGGAACGAGTGCTGCGGCCGCTGTGGTTGTGCAGCCCGAGGACGTCCCAAGGCCCGCTGCAGCCCCGAAGCCCCCTCTGTACAAGAGAAGGTGGTTCATCATCACGAACGTCGTCGCCTCTTGCCTGGGCATCGCAATCCTGTTCATCCTACTGTACCCAGTCGTGCACGCGATTGCACAACATATCGTTAACGTTTCAGTGCTGAATGTGGACAGGCTGATTATTGAGAACCCGACGAATAACTCGTGAGTATTGCATCTTATGTGGAATCTGCTGGGGTGGCTTATGACGTGGTCCGATATAGGTTTACTTTGACCATGGACGCATGGGTAAGCCATACAACAGGCGTGTCCCAAGAGAATGCAATTAATCTATAATAGGTCTCGCATGCCGGTATATTTTCAGCCAAGATCGACTTCACGCGACCACTCGAGGTCGGTTGGGTGAACACCACCACTGGCGCAGTCGTAGCCCTCGGCTCGTTCACCTTGGGCGAGCTCACTGTGAAGTCGAAGCGCGCGTATATCAACCAGACTGTGTCATTCACTATCGGGAATGAAGACGCGTTCTCGCAATTTACGCAGGCGATGATCACCCAGCAGAACTTCACCTGGCACCTCCAGAGCGAGAAGGTCAGCGTACAGGCACTGAAGTTCCCCCGCGCGAACGGGCTGAGTTTCAACAAGGAAATCACGCTCAACGGCACGTCGTTCCCTGCTAGCGTCGTTCGCGTAAAAGACTGAATGTTTCTCATCCAGGGATGAATAACTTCGACGAGCACATTGAACTGCTCGACTTCCAGCTTCCGAGCGACGCCCCCGAAGGCGGAATCAACTTCGTCGCGGTCACCGGGCTCACCAACCCGTCCCCGTTCAGCGTCGATCTCGGAACCGTAGTCTTCAACCTTGCCTTCCAAGGTCTGGACCTCGGCGCCGGCACCAGCACGAACACGACCATCTCCCCCGGTGCGAACAGCATCACCCTCAACGGACGTCTCGTGCCGCAATCCGGCGAGAGCGCGCTCGCGTCCGTTTCGCAGCTCTTCACCCAGTACCTCAATGGGGAGCAGTCCGACGTCGTCGCCGAAGTGTTGTCGCCCGTGACCGAAGCCGGCGTCGTGGTCGGGTGGCTCAGCGAAGGACTGCGGGCGCTGAACCTGCATGTGCCTTTCAAGACGGCGGGCGGCGCGATTAACCCGATCAAGAGCATCGAGATCGGCGACATGGCGCTGGCGTTCAATGCGAGCGCGCCGTGGTCCCCTGTGGCGAATAGCAGGACGGTGCAGGCGTCGATGGAGCTGCCGTTTGGGTTTGGGCTGCAAATTGGGGAGATCCAGAACGCGTTCAACATCACAAACGGGGGGGCGGTCGTTGCCGGACTCTCTACGGTGAGTGTCGTCCAGCTGGTGAGGGGTATGAACGTACGCTGAGCGAGATTGCAGCCCTTGGGACGGTCGACCAGCGACATCCGGGTGGTCAACTCCACGCTTACGCGGGGCACGATCAACATCACTATCCTGGACACCGCGCTGGATGTCCCAGACTCTAGTCGCCCTGTGTTCTCTGATTTCAGTACGTATCTTTCTCTCTCCTATGGCGCTGCGTCTTGTTCACATGCTCACAAATGCAGATGCAAACCTGACGACCGCGTCGCAAACACGGTTCGAGCTGCAGGGCCACGCGCGCGCTGTGGCGAATATGAGCATCGGAGAAATCACGCTTGACCCGATCAGGTTCGACGTCGAGTCGGACCTTAACGGCCTGCGAGGTTTGGATAACCTTGTGAAGATTGCGAGTATCGACGTCCTTGGCGGTACGCCAGATGCTATTCAGCTCGGGATCAATGGTGTGTATAATCCCAGGCCACTTATGCACGACGTGTTGTTGACGATTGGGTAAAGTGAGCATCAATAACCCTTCCAACTTGCGACTGGCTACGGGCGATCTTGGTGTGTATACTTTCCGGCATAACGAGTACAGCCACAAACTGATTGTTGTCCCGATAGTCCTACAATTGTTCAGAGGCGATGCGGTTATGGGGACGACACTCCTTCCGAACCTTACTCTTGAAATGGGCGAAAACTCCCTCGCAGCGCAAGGCAACTTCCAGCCGAACTTGAGTCCTGAGGGTATGCAGACGCTTCACGACTTTGTCGGCGGCCAGAGTATGTCATCGTCATAGCTTATATACTGGATGCTCATCGAGTCTGCAACAGACGCCACGATTGCTATCGCGGGGTATGGAAACAGCACCCTCATCGCGTCACTCCTGCAAGCATTCGAGCAGCTCAACATCAGCGCTGTGCTCCCTGCCCTCCAGACCAAATTGCTCGATTCGGCATCCCTCGTCGTGCTTCCCACAACTGGCCGGGAGAACGACACTGCGCACGCGACAGTGTCGCTAGCGAACCCCTTCACTGCCGGGCTCGACATCACGCACGTCGCGTCGAACGTATCCTTCAGTGGCATTCATCTGGGCACAATCGAGACTGCGACCAACTTCACGTCTCCTGGCAAAGAAACGAGCTCGTCGCCGACTCTTGACTTCGATCTGAACATGGACCCACCGTCGTTGTTCACCGTGACGCGTCTCTTGGCAGAGCAGGCGGGTCTGAGTACCGCGCAGCTCGATGCGATTGTTGCGTTAGGTGGCTACCAGTATTTGCAGACCAACGCGAGCAGCCCGAGCAAGAGAGAGGTAAAATTCGATAAGCGCGTTGACAATGCTACCCTGTTCGGGTGAGTGCCGACGGGCTTGCGGTCCTTCAACAATGGGCCGAGCTCACGCATCATGTTGGCTACTAGCGGTTTCGATCTCCCAACCTTTATCGATCAGGCGTTCACAAAGCTACAGTCAGACGTCGTGCTCACTGCGGGTGTCAACATTGGTGGGTTTCCCTACATTTTACCCCTTCGATCGGGTGTATTGACGGCGACGACAATCTGAACAGGCCAGTACGCGACAACGTTGCAGTACACCCAGACGGGCGTGGTGACGAAGACGGACAAGAGCTTGAACAACATACTGCCCGTACTTGCGCAGCCGATTGTGCAGAAGATTGTGTCTGCCTCAGTGCTGGGTATTGACACTGTGATCATCAAGAACATCGAGGAAAACTCGTTCGGTATGTTAGACGCCCGCTGTCGATGTACACGAAGAGGGGCTCACGATGTGCGTGGGGATATATAGTCACTTCGCTGAGTGGTTCAATCACGCAAGCTGGACCATGTACGTGCTATACGACTCTAGTCAGATGTGGGTAGCTGACCGGATTGTAGTCGACGCCACGATAACATTCCCATCTGGGCTCACCGTTGAATGGGAGGGGGCGCCGATCGGGACCATCAAGATGCCTGACATCGACATTGCGTCGGACGTCGGCGCGACCTTCGAGATCGACGCCAGCTTCGTTGTGGCGGACGTGGACCATCTCACGAACTTTACGAAGGTGATGTTGACGTCGGAATCGTTCGATTGGGTAATCTCGGGGTCCAATTTGTCCGGTATGTTATGGTGTACTTGCAGCATGTACGTAAGCTGACGATATTGCCTATACAGTTTCTGCAATTGGTGTGTTTGTGTATCTTCTGGGATTGGCGCGGCATAGCTAATCGGGACCCACAGGTATCTCGGTTCCCGGCATCGAGCTTCCCAGTAAGGGCGTCACGCTCAAGGGGATGAACAACCTCGTGAACGGTGTCCTCATCGACACTTTCGACTTGCCCAGCAACGATCCCGCCGGCGGCATCCACCTAACTCTCCAAACCAGAGTAACGAATGTAAGCGACTTTAGTTTTGTCATTTGAACGAGGTATCGCAGTACTTACTAGCGCGCTCATCCAGCCCTCTCAAGTCGGCGTCGAGCTTTCGTCAATCGGGTTCCAGAACTTCTTTGGAGACATCGGCATTGGGCCTGTCTCCTCAACGGAAGCGTTCACGCTAGCACCGCTGTCCGTTGTTCCTCTGCCCCTTGTCGGGCGTCTTATCCCGCAAACCTCGCAGGCTGGGTTGGATGCGGTGTCGACGATCTTCAACAGCTTCATTCATGCTCAGGACAGCAATGTGACGGTGCGCGGTGACAGGGCCGGACCCGCTAATGTGCGTCCTATTTTGATTGCAATTCCTGGTCCGGAGAGGCTGACGTAAAACCTTGAAGGTTACATGGTTGAACGAGGGTATCAAGAGCCTCGAGATTCGAGCCGTCCTGCCCAACCGTGGCCAGCTCGAAATCATCACGGGCATCCAGCTCAATGAACTCGACCTGCGGTTTAGCGATGATACCGCTTTCGACCCTGCGACAAGCAGTGACGACACAACCGCAGCCTTCCAGCTTCCCTTTGCTTTCCCCGTCAACGTAGTCGCCCTCGAGCAGAACATCACGGTTGGCTCGAATGGCATGGATTTTGCTCAGCTTGTCATCCCGAAGGGCCCCAGTACGACGGATGTCGCGACACGGATCATCCATCTCAACTTCTCCAATGTCCCGTTCACCGTCATTGACGGGCGGGAGAGCACCTTCGATCAGTTCCTCTCTATCACGGCAACATCGGAGACAGCACAGATGCAGCTGTCGGGCGCAGCAAATACGGACGCTGAAACAGCAGTAGGGTTGTTGAATCTCCAGGCCATCGAGTTTTCTGTCGCAACTTCGATCGCGGGGTTGGATGGACTGAACACGAGACATCCACTGGTGTCGGCCTTGGATGTGAACCAAGGCTTCGCGGACCATCTCCTGATCAAGGTGAACAGCTCACTGTTCAATCCGAGGTTCGTCATCTCGACTTACGCATCACTGAATACCCTGTATTGATATTCAATGACTTAGTAATATCACTCTTGGCAAGTCCGCTCGGCCGTTATGATGAGGTTGAGGAACTAACTTTCTGCCAGGGGTCGGAGACATCGCGTTCTCATTAAGTTTCCAGTGAGTCATCCAGACACATAATATGCGGGCAAATGCTAACGATGTACAGGAACGACGTGATTGGGAATGCCGACCTTGTATGTTGTTCAGTTTACTCAGGCCTATGCCTTAAATTGACGTTTTCCCGCCTAAAGGACGATCTGGTCATCGTGCCTGGAAATGCGAGCTATGAGATAGGTGTGTTCATCGCTTACTTGGCCGATAAGCGTTCTGACGCCTTTGAAAGACGTATTGTACAAACCTCAGGGCGGCGCCGTGGCGTCGGGTCAGAAGCTACTTGAGAACTACATCCAAGGCGTCGATTCCGCGACTTCTATCCAGGGGTCAACAGGGTCTACCCAGATCGAGTCGCTCCAACTGGCAATGTCAAACATCCGTATCTCTCCTGTCAGCATCCCTGCCTTACACCAAAACCTCATCTCAAGTGCATCGCTTGTCTTCCCTACGGACATTGTGAAGACCGGTATCGCACAGGCGTCGTTCTCTCTAGACAACCCCTTCACCGCGAGCATCAATTTGGTTGAGGTCACCGCAAACGCAACGTTTGGTTCTCTCTCGTTGGGCAGCTTTGACCATGTCGATCTGTCGAGCTCGCCTATCCACGCCAATGGCCACACCACAATCGGCTCCCCTCAGCTTCCGTTCAAGTTCAACATGGATCCTCTCACGATCATCCAGCTTCTGCTTCAGGGCGCTCAGAACAACCATGTCGACCTCGGGCCTCTCCCGGACCTGTTCGAGATCGTGACAAGTAACCCCAAGGCCAATACCTCTGTGAGTTTGTAAATTCGTGCATGCTGAAGTATGGGCTTACACGGGTCTAGATTGTGGCTACCGTCGATACGAACAAGACGACTTGTTCAAGCGGCCAGCAATTCGATGTTGATGATGCCATTCTCAACGCGCTGAAGAACCTGCAAGTCGCGCTTGATATCGACAGTTCTGTCAAGATTGACGACTGTGAGAAGAACCATGCTCGCTTTGCTCTTTCGATGCATACTGACCTTCAATGAAGTTGCGACGGACCTCGCGTTCAAGCAGTTCAATGTCACTGCCATTGCGAGTAGACCTTATCGAATGTCGAGTAAACCCCTGGATCTGACTGCGCCCATAGACGGACAAATCCGCGTTAAACCTCATTGGTGTTGTAGCCCCGAATATTGTCCAGCATCTCGTGGACCAAGCGAACTTGACCTTCAATGCTGCCAACATCACGTATGAACTGTCGTCGTCATCATCATAGAACACAACATACTCTAACTCTTTCCACAGTAACATCTCAGACGATGGATTCGACCTCGCCCTGAAGGGTGCATTGACTGGCACGGGCCCGTTGGACGCTGAGATCACTTTCGTCGATCCTGTCACGTATGTCTCCACATACGGATGCGACGAGCAAACACTGAGGCATTATCATGAAGGGTCACCTGGACTGGGAGCGACATCGCAACTATAGCCCTGCCTTCCGGTACGCACGCCTTGCACTTCGTTAGTGCTCTTCGACTCACAAAAGGGATTCAGTTTGTGCGGGTGCGAACGCCGGCGTACCTGACTATGAAACCAGCGCTCGCCTCACGATCACAGACCAGGACAAGTAAGCAATCCCTGCTCCCACACGGATGATTTCAGCTCACCTTGGTCAGATTCACGGACTTCGCGACATTCTTGCTGCACAATCCGAGCTTCGAGTGGGTGATCCACACTGACAAACTTCGGGTTACGGCTCTGGGAACGATTTTCGACAACGTCTCGCTCAATAAGACGGTCTCGTTCAAGGCTTTCAACAACCTGCCGGGAGTCATTGTCAGCAACTTCAAGCTGCCTTCCGACGATCCTGCGGGCGGTATCCACATCGAGACGGACTCCACCATTCCTTCTCAGTCTCGTAAGCCATTCAAGGCTTGTACTACGCCATCCGAGAAACTCATGATAGAATACACAGAGCTCGGCATCGACTTGGGTACAGTCAACTTCGAAGCTTCCTTCAAAGGCACCGACATCGGACGTGAGTATTTAAGTCAATCCCGTAAATTGTGAGCTCACAGTCTCCGCAGCACTCGCGGGTAACAACCTATTCCTCGCACCGTTGGCGGATACCGCGCTCCATCTCTCCGGTCGTATAATCCCGCAAAGCGGAGACGATCTGAACACCGTGGGACAGCTCTTCTCGGACTTCCTTGCAGGAAAGAACCAGTCTCTCAGTATTCAGGGCGAATCCGTACAGCCTGTGGGCTCAAATGCACCTGTGCAGTGGTTAAGCACGGCCTTCAAGACGCTGACACTCAATGTCACCTTGCCGGGGGAAACATTCCAGGTAAGTACTCGAAGTGAGATGCCAGCCCCCCTCGTGATGAGCTAACGCGCTGCCTTCGCACAGATCATTGAATCGATTACTATGTCAGACCTCGAGCTGGTCATGACAGAGCAGTCTCAAGCGTTTGCCCCGAGCGCCAGCTCGCAGCATGTTTTGGCAGAGTACAAGAACCCCTTTGGGTTCTCGCTACAGGTTGTCGAATCCTCTGAAGACATCGTTCTGGCCGTCGGCGGGACCGATATAGCCGAGGCAGGTCATTTGCAGCTCACCGTTCCTGCCTGAACTAACACCACTGTCCGCAGATCAAACTGCCGAAATCCGCCCAGGAGGGCGGGGTGTCGACAGGCAACATTGCGCCGCTGATTATTGTTATCCAGAACCAGACGCTCCAGTCGAAAAACGATGGCGCATTCGCCCAGTTCTTCGCAGCGGTCACGGACACGTCTGGCGTGGAATTTGAGCTCAAGGGTACTGCCGATGTCGTCTCTCGCACGTCCATTGGGGACATTCCTATCTCTGGCATTCCGTTCAATGTTTCGTCAAGTTTGAAAGGTATGCACCATCGCCCAAGTCTCTGGCATCCATGATACTCAACGAACCGGTTAGGTATCAACGCTTTCGACAAAACGGCGGGTCTTAGCAACGTGACCATCACCGGGGGCGGCACCGACAGCCACGGTACATTCATCAGGTCACCTCTCACGGCCACGCTGGAGAATCCCTCGAACATCTCGCTGCAGACCGTCGATGTCTCGCTCCCTGTCGAGTTCAAGGGCATCCAGATCGGACGTGCTGCGATCGACACTCTCGATCTCGTTCCGGGCACAAACGCCGTAGCCACGGAGTTCCGCTACGCTCCCGCAGATGCGAACGATACGACTGCTCAGTCGTTCTTGACAGAGTTCCTACAGACAGCCGACACCATCCCGCTTACCATCAAGGGCGACTCGGACAGCTCTCCATTTGGGTCGCTGCAGCCTGGACTGGAGGGAGTTACACTCTCAGCCAGTGTCAAGGGTTCGTCATGGGTTATTTTGTCGTTTACGAATGCCGACTGACTTGTGTTTAGGTTTGGAGGTCCCGCCAATCGTGGCCCACATTGACGCGTTCATCGGCCTCACAACGCTCATCGACAATATGATCAGCATCGACTTCGATGTAAGTATCCATCTACATCAGCAAGCCGTTGAAATCCGCGCTTACTCCACGATGCTCGTTCAGATTGCGAACCCGCTGGACACCGACCTGAAGATCACCTTCCTCCAGGTAGACGCAGGGCTAAACGGCTTGATATATGCGCACTTCGATCAAGCATTCGACAACTTCGTCGTTCCCGCGAAAGGCACCGCGAACAGCGGCACAGTGAACAATGTGCTCCTCACCCAGGGCGCGTTAGCTGCGCTCACTATCGTACCCGCGGGCAAGCTCGACATCTTCAGCGCCGCAACCGTGGAGTGAGTTCGATCCCTTTGCGCGCCGTGAGAACCTCGTGCGCCTCAGTGTGACCAGGAATGCTGATCTTTAACTACAGAGTGGGTGACTACACCATCCCCTGGTTGCACCTCACGACACTCGGGGTGCCGACGTCATACCAGCTAGAGCTTTCGCTCTTCGGAATGGAGACGGCTGCATCGTCAGTCAGCGCGAGCAAAGCCGGACATACTGCAACCTCCGTGTCAGGCGCGAGCCTGGCAGGGAACGGCACGTCTCCCGCACACGGCGCGACCGCGAGCGTAACCGCCCCCTCCAATTCGTCTCCGTCGGCACCCAGCAGCGAAAGTAAACAGACGCCATCTATCGATGGGAGCGCACAGAACCAACAACTATCAACCGCGAGTCAGGGCTCCCTCCAGCCGACATCGAGTGTGGCCCCGCTTGTCGCATCCGCGCCCCCAGCGCCTTCTCCCGCACCATCGGGCGCTGCTGAGAACGGGAGTCATCCTTGAAGCATGAATATTCGTCGGCGTCCTTTCTTTACGAGTGCGCATGCTGAGACCTCGACTTAGTGCTACGGGGCGATATCGTTCAATGACCTCTGATACCACAATCATCTTTTACATCGCCGGACTCTAGTCTACTCCCCGCATGCTGTTTTATACCCCTTTGTATCTCCTAGCCACATCCCCTACCCTCTCAGAATATGCTCGTCCCCGGACATTTAGTCGACCTCCATTGCTTGCTTATGCTCATGCTGTGATTCCTGAACTAGTACTCGTCTACCTTACTGTAACCAATCGTCAGCTCCTGAACATCCATGTTTATCACATGTTGTCTTACATGCTTATGTTGATGACGCCTTCTAAGAGGGCCTAAGTTGAGGTAAAACGAAGTGGGTGGAGACGGTATAAGTACTGGCAGCCAGGGCGGCAGGGGCAGGGCGATATGCTTTGATCTATTTCTTCAATCACTTACTTACCTAACCTATAGATCACGAATCCTCCTTATCATTAGATAATTATATACTATACCAATCAGTTACCACCGTAGCAAGCGGAACGGTACTACACCTTTCCTTACCACCACCACGAATTACTCATGAAGCTCATACAATTTCCACCTGAACTCATCATCAACATTTTCCTCGAGCTCGAGCTCAGGAGTTTATTGCGATGTCGTCAGGTGCGCTTCGGGGGGGTCTCTGCGCAGCGCCTCCGAGTTAGAGTATAATCAAGCGCGAGCCTCCCTTCTGACGACTGCGCAGGTCTGCCGCCTTCTCAGAGACATCATCGATGGAGACGTACGCGTCCAATACAAGATCGAGCTCGCCGCCGCAGGCATGGAAGACGGCCCGCCCAGCACGCTCACCGCATCCGAGCGTCTGCGCATGCTCAAGACGAGACAGGAAGCCTGGGACAAACTGCAGTGGACCGGGCGCGGGGAGATGCCCATGTCGCAGGGAGGCGTCTGGGAACTGTACGGAGGCGTCTTGGCGCAGGGAGAGAGCGCCCGCACCCTCGCGTTCAAGCAGCTGCCGTCGAAGATCAGGGGAATTGAGGAACGCGAATGGCGCATCGAGGACGTGGGCGTCAACATCCGCGACTTTGGTATGGACCCCGCGCAAGACCTGCTTGTCATTATAGAAAACAAAGAGGACCGGTGAGTGTTCAGGACATGCGTGCTTGCTCGTGCTTCAACGGTACGCGTAGGAACGGAATGACATGCGCGGTGCATTTCAAATCCATCTTCACTGGGGAGCCACATCCTGCCGCACCGCGTCCGGCAACAGTGACCCACATCCCCAAAAGGGGTCGGTATTCGTACACTATTCAGATATGCGCCGATACCGTCGCCATCCTCATGACGAGCGGGGACGAAGACCACTCCGAACTTCTCATGTGGAGTTGGAAAACCGGCGCGCGCCGACTGGTAGGTCTGGACTTTGTACTGGTTCTCATCACATTCTCACCGTGCTCGTAGCATATCACAGGCAACGATCTTTCGTCCTTTGCGTTCCTCACCTCGAGATACGTCCTCCTCACCTCGCTGCCCACGATGGAACTCGACGAGAACAACGTCTTTCACGGGGACGACCCGCGCCTGTTCGTGATCGACCTCGAACGCATGTCTGCGCGAGACGCAATCGACTTCAGCGACATCGACTACCTCTGCGCGTTCCACTACCCCGCGCTCGCGGACAGCTTCGCGACGATCTCCATCTCGCTGCGCTCGGACCCCGCGCCGAACTGGCGGCCCGCGCCCGCGCTGCGCGTCCCGTTCAGCGTCGCGCGCGAAGACAGCCGCCTGTTCGTGATCACGCTCTGGGTCGTCGAGGGCAACATGCACATCCTGCCCTTCATCTCGCTCGTCCCCGCCGCGACGTTCCTCGCGCACGTCGCCGAGGCCGAGGCCGAGGCCGCGGACGCGCGCGCGCGCGTGTTCGCGTGGGCAGAGTGGGGCCCGCGCGGCTCGCGCTTCATCCCTGCGCCGCCGACGCACACGTCCGTGTGGGTGTGCTACGTGTACGGCTCGACGTTCGCGATGTCTGTGCGGCAGGGCGCGCAGCGCGTCGTGCTCACGCTCGACTTCAATCCGCTCGGCGTGCGGCGCGTGCAGGAGCGCCAAGCTGCCGCCGACGCGCACGCGCTGGGGCAGGGCATGGACATCGTCGATGATGCGGAGCATCCAGCGGACGAAGGCGTTATCGAGGCGAGCCTCGGTACCCAAGCCGGCGCGGGCGCAGGAGCGGACGTGGGGGGACAGCAGGTGCATCCCCACGCTGCGTTGGTGACGGACGAGCGCCTGTTCCGCCCCACAAAAATATTTCGGGAGGAGGTGCGGACGGCGCTGCCGTACGCCGTCCGCAAGACGCCGCCGTTCAACGTCGAGGGCGAGGGGCAGTTTGACGCGGTCATGATCAGCGAGGACTCGCTTGTGATGGTCTCTAGCGTGAGTACTCTGCTTTTCCGTCCAGCTATATTTGCAAGCTGACTCGTATTTACCTTGTGGACCGCATAGCAATCTCACATCCGGAAGTATCGCATCTTGTCGTTCTGAGGGGACACAGATATGTACCCAAGTATCTGAAGTTGTTATATGTTATACCAGTGCGTCTTGGATTACTTATATCACGCTACCCGTGCCTACGGCCCGGAATATTGCTTTCTTTTCCAGTCTCATTGCCTCGTAAACTTTGGAGGGCCCACCACTCCGCAGAGCGGGGTGGCGGACCCTCTCGCACGCGCGCTCGAGCCGCTCGACAGCCCAGACTCGCAATTGACCGCCAAGAGTGAGAAGTAGCGCAGCGCTAGTATGTACTCATGCCAAGTCATGTTCGAGGAGTTAAATGACAGCAACCTTAAGAGCACTCGCAAGATGCCACCGGCGAGACCGTTGGCATACTCACCTTTAAGCTGCAAATACGACCCGCAGTGGCCCGGGCCATGTATATATCTAGAAAATCGATTGTCAGCACTGTTCTAGATATTTTGCCAGGTCACACCTCTAATGATGTTGTATACTGTGGCTAGTAAGTTTCGGCACACATGAGAGAATTATCGAGAATATACATCTCGCACACCGAAATCGATACTCTTCAAGTTGAGCCCTCTCTTTCCCTCCTAGATGCTTCAGTAGGTAGTCAAGTGTTAGTTGCAATGCACCTGGCTGCTACTACGGTATAATGAACACATGAATCTCCTAGAAACAGTGACATTTGCGTATTTGGTTCCCAAAACAGGTAACTTCCGAGAAGGAGACCGACGCTCTTTACAATAGAAGATACAAGGAAGTCACATGCAGGTTTTCTACGACGTTGAGCTTGAACGTTTGAACGATGATGCATCGATGAACATCCGAGCTAATAGTGATAACTCAATCGCGACCGAATTTTGGGAATGGCGTCATACAAGTACAGGCTATCCGTCCGTTAATGCACAAGTCCGAGGATTATGATATGTCAATCAATCCAGCTTCTTATGTGCATCATCATCCCTCGTCCTCTCTTGCAGTTCTACGCCCTCCTCTTCTCCGATTGGGGGGAGAGGCTCGCCTCGCGGCTGCAGGTGCACGCCTTTGCCTCCCTCCCCGTCGCTGACGGACCAGTAGCCCAGCGCGCCAAACACCTTCGCATTCACCCGGCACACAAAGGTTGCCGTGTGGAGCGCCGCACGGACGAGCGGCACCACTGGCGGGATGATGAGGGACACGAGGTCGTCGGGGTGGTAGAAATCTTCGTGTGCGGCGATGTGGTAGACGGTCTTCGTCGGGTCCGTAGGCGAGGGCGACAGGCGCAGCGTCAAATGGACGAGCAGCCTACGCAATACAGAACTTATCAGCCTCTGCGAGAGGAGGCACGAGCAGAGAAATGTGAGAGACGCACCGTGCGGGCGCAGGACTGAACGGGGACCAGCGGACGTGAAACGTCTGGGTAACGTCGAGGAACGCGGAGTGCTTCTCGGCGTCGTAGGTGACCGACGTAACGCGTACGGAGAGCACAGGCGAGAGAACGCGATACCACTGCAGGATGGAAAGGATGGCGGCGCGCGAGTCGGGCCCGGACGCGACGGCGCACATTGGGTGTCGGAAGGACGCATCGGGCGCGTAGTACCTGTACATATCATCCATGGTGAGTGACATATTTGGCAGTATACATGGAGAAAACATACTTCAGGACACTTGCTTTCTGGATTTCAGGGTTTATAGCGGTGGTGACGAGACCGACGACATTCTGAAGCTCCTTTGTGGGGTCCTCCATCGTGCAATGCAAAAGCTCTCAAGTGTATTCGTAGTCTTAAAATGATGTCCGGTTGCGAAATCAGCGTCGCGGCGACCAAAGTCGAGAGAGGTCTAGCAGGATGATGTGGCAGGAGGCAAGTAGGAATGAGACACTTGTGATTACTAGGCGGCGCCTTAAACATGATGTCATATTCTACTCACCGCCGCCACGTTATGTGGGCGCTTTTCCGACAACCTACTACATCATATCAACATTGGTTCGTTGACAGGCACCGCAATACGTCTCAAATAGGTGCTATATATGTTTCCTTCAAGCCATAAAAATGTTTCATCCAAGCCGGATGCCGAATACAAGGATAGAATACACATGGATTCCAAGATGCTGCTACGAATACAAGGGTATGAAGACATGCTACTGCGCCGTCTTAATGTGATACAGAGCGAAGAAACAAAGTAGGTAATGAGAAGTGTATATGAGGTTGGGTAGAAGCGTTGCACGAAGGAGAGGGAATGAGAAAAGGGTGTAAAATAGAACTACAACACAGAATGTGCGTGATGAATGAATCGAAGGATACAGGGAGTAGGGATACAGCTATATGAAAAAAACGAAGATGGTACAAAGAGGGGCCGGGAACGTATATGTGGAGTTAGATGGAAGTAGAAGAGGTGTGTGGATAGTATGTGGTGAGACAAATAGATAATCCAAGAAATGAAGAGCAATCAAGCGCTAGGCAGGAGGCCTAGCGCCTCGCATGCCGTCGCGAGGCCACGAGCTAGATATTCAAGAGAAAGAAGAAGAAAATAGAATCGGTTCCGCGCGTGGTGTGCGCGATGTCGGCCTTCTATGAGAGAGTCCGGAGGAAGTCGCCGGTGGGGGTATAGTGGGAAAACATCCCGGGGGGTATCGCGGAGGCCGGACGGCGGGCAGAAAGGCGGGTTGCGTCATGTCCTGCTCATGAGAGCCAGTCCATCTCGAGGGGCGCGCCGACTCCCGCGGAGAGCGTGGGCGCGGGAAGCGGGACAGAACCGGGTCCTGCAGAGGGAGCGTTTAGACATGACGAGCCACGTGAGTAACCTTGGCTTGACTTACCGAACGAGAAGACCGGCTTCGGAGGTGCGTTCACGTCGACTGCGCCCACCGCGCCACCAGCAGGAGCAGTGGAGGCCGAGGAAACGAGGTCGCGCGGAACAGGGCCCGCGAGCGCAGTCAGCGCGAGGGCGAAGACGAAGACGAGGGAGGTGAATGCGAAACGCGGCATGTTGTGCGAGGGTGACAGGTTGAGGTGGTGCGAGTGGGTAGAGATGGTTCGAATGCGAGAGTACTTATGCAGTAGTGCGGTAGACGAGAGATGAGAGACGAGAGAGGCTGAGTGAATTTGACTGGGGGGCCAGCCCTCCTGCCCGGGCTACCTTATATACCATGCGAAGCCAATACGCGAGCGAGCGAGGCCGCGCCGCCGCTGCGGAACTGACAGAGCCAGACAACGACAGCTCCTCGACTCACGATGACGCAGGACCGGCGGAATACACGTACTCGCCCATCCCCGTCCGGCTATCCAGCAATGTAACACGACACGCCCGCCGTGGGTGCGGGCCGCCCGCCGTGCCGCGCCTCGCCAGAGACCGGTAACTGGTTGCGCGCGCGGATGCAGACGACACGCCACGCCACTGGCAGAGCAGGCTGGGCAGGCAGGACGCGTCCGAACGGCCCCGGTCAGCCATCCGTGATGCACGTATTCCGAGTACGCACAGCATGCAGTACGTTGGAGACTGCCTGCGCGCCCACGTACACAGGCCCGCGCCTGTGCTGCATTCTGACTAGGACGCCGCGAAAGGAAGGTGTGGAAGAACAGACAGTGCGCGAAGGTGCGCGAATGTCGCGATGGCGAGTATGTGTCCCGCGCAGACGCGTGTCGAGGTGCGAGCAGGCCGCTGCGCCAGGAGGCGCAGAACGATCCCAGCATGGTGGGAGTGCATCCGGTCTCGAGGATGGCGATGGCGCACGGGATAGGAAGGGAGTCGTGGGGACCGGCAACGTAGAACAGTGACAGCGGCGCCTGCGTGCTGCACCGCTTCCTCCTCCAGCGGAACGATGCGACGCTATTGGGCCTAGGAACCCGGGCGCGGGTGTTTAGAACTGTGCGCTTTGTGGGGGACGTCGTGAACATACCGCGGCGCAACCATGTGCGGCTTCCTTGGATCGGATCCAGCACCCCACGATGGTGATGATGCATGCTATTGGAGGCAAGATGTGATGAGGCGCCGCGCCGCGCTCGTGGCATGCGGGCGCGGTCGCGCCTCGTAGGCAAGGGCAAGCAGCCGACTGGGAGCGGTTCGTTGACATTGACCGAATGCTGCTGCAGATGCTGGGGCCTGGCGCAGCTGCAGTGCTGATCATCTTCGGCACCGCCGGCGCTGGACAACTTTAATGGCGAAGCGCCAGGATCCAGTGGCAGTACGGCTACGGCCCCAGAGACAAATTTGCCAGGTGTCGGGACACTGTCGACCTCGCGAGGCACCGCGCTGTTCCTGCCTCGAGGCTACGACTCGACAGCGCAGTCGGGTGTAGAGTCATTTTCCCTGCGTGAGTCGTAATGACGCCGTGGCTATGGAAATTGAGTGCGAGCATTTCAGCTTGTTTGAGAGTTGGCAGGTGCTCACATCTGTCGCCCTCGCAATACAAGGCGTGCCATGATTGACACGCATAAAGGCCTCAATTTTGCCCGCGAGTCAGTCCGGCAGTGCGTCATTTACACAGTCACGACGATATTGTGGCGGGGCGTTGCTTGCACGGGAGGGCTGCACTGACCGCCGATGGCGAGTGTATCAAGCTGACAGTGTCACAGATCGTTATAATTGCATCCGAGCACTGCAACGATGCAAGGTCAATGAACGACAGTCAAGGGTGAAGATGAACAAAGGGTCGCATTCTTGATTCCAAGGCAGTCAGTGATGGGGAATGGCGGCTATGTGCTATCACGCGCAAGGGGGCGCAGTGAGCATCATCCAATCTAGCGTGAGCGATCGCAGACGCACCTTCAAACATGTATAATTACACTGCGATGCTACGATAAAACGGAATCAACTGCACGATGGTATCATGAATAACCTAACAAAACTGCACATTGTGCGCGCCTGCACACAAGTCCCCGATATGGCCATAGCCCGACTCCCAGAAGCCCCAAGTGAACGCGGAGCATCGAGCTCACCAAAACAAACCCACCGACAGCGACGCGGACAAGCTCAGCGCAAGCACTGCAGTCAGCGCCACAGCCACCACCGACGTTGGGCCCGCGCCCACTGCGCCGTTCTCCCCGCCCTGGCTCGTCCCGCCCTGGTTCAGCCCGCGGATCTTGCCGTTGTTCCCGTTGGACGTCGCGAGCACGGACGGGTCCACCGTGGCCGTGTTCTTCGTCTTTGTGACCACCGTGGTGGCGTACGTCGCCGCGGTCTGCGCTGCGAGAGCGTCCGCCTGCTGCTGTGCGCCATCCGAGACGAAGACGAGCGCGGCGCCCGGCGCGGGCACCTTGATTGCGCAGGTGTTCGCGGTCTGGTCACACTGTACCGTCTGCACGACCTCAGTGCCCTGCAGGCGCCCATCGGCCTGGAAACGGCCCCCGAGGGTCTGCGCAGGGAGGTGAGTTCGACAGAGAGACCAGCATAGGGGCCATTACGAGAACCCGGGAGATGCTGCGTACCTGTCCCGCCCATGTGATGTTCTGCTTCTCGGACACGGACGGCGCTAGGAGGTACCTGAGCATTGTGGTCAGCGCTGGCCATGCACGGCTAGGTCCCGATAGGGTACAAGGTTGTGTACTCACTTGACTTTGACTTGAGCCGGGACCGCGCCAGCCTCCCCGAACTGCTGGCCGCCGACGCTGATTGACGCGGTGTAGTCGTTCGCGCCGCTGGGGTCATCGAGGAAGTTGATGAGCACCATGCGCGCGAGCTGGTCGTTCTCGTAAACTGCGTAGGCGGGCGTAAACTCGCTGCCGTTGTTTGGGAAGAGGTCCTTCACGCGCGAGGTGTTCGTCGACCCGAGTGCCTCTGCGACGACAAGTGCGGAGTAGAAAATGGGGCCAACGGTCCATTGGTGGATCGAGGACTCGTTCGTGGGCGCAGCTGCGGTGAGGTCGCGAGTCAGTTCTGTGTGTTAGTAAGTGATGCTTGATACCCCACATACCTGTGAATGGCTACCGACGATATTTATTAGCCAGTGGTACACGACAAGAGGTACACACGCACGTTATACGTCACGTTCTGTCCACCGGCGTGGAACAAAGCTCCCGTAAAGTTGCTGTTTGCCATTTGAAGCCCATAGTCGACGCCCCACAGCGCTGCAGCGAACGCATCGCTAACGCCCGGGAACCCGCCGCAAGAGGCTGTGTTCGTCTCAAACATCAGGAAGGGCTTGTTCCACGTCTGCGCGAGCGACGTCGAGTTGAGGTGTGGCTGCACAAGCGAGAGACCACTGTTGTGCGTCAGGTACGGGGCAAGCACAGTGAGCAGGTCCGCAGGCGTGCCCAGGCCTGGGAACAAATCTGCGCAGTTGTTCAAGGGGTAGCTGGGAGATTTTGTTCCAGTTATCACGAGAGTATATAAAAAGGGGGTACGTACTGCTCGACCGCGAGTGCACTGAGGAAATCGTCGTACTGCTGGACGAATCCTGTGTTCCACACCGGCTCCGCTCCGATGGGGAAGCTGCTGGGGTTCAAAGGGTCGGGCCAGTTGCCGCCGTCGGTACTTGGGGCAATGAGCGACTTCTTCCGGGTGATCTTGGTGTCGTTGTTGTATGCCTGCGTGAACACTCCAAATTCGCCGAAGTAGTCCCAAGGACTGTACGTCTTGGGGCGATGACCGTGGTTGTTGCTGCAGTAATAGACATTTGAGAAATCCTTCGGTGAAAGTAGACGTGATGATTATCGCGTACGCTCCGTAAAGGTCTGGCTCGTTCCCTGCTTGGAACCCGATGAGGTTGTCGCCAAGAATCTCTTCGCCGAGCTCAGCGATTTGTAGTCGTAGATTGTTTGTATCGTTGAATGGGACACCTGGTTGATTAGAGTTTGTGAAGGATACGCATCGCATGAGGAGTCAGTGCTTACCAAGATACCACTTCGTGTTCACCAGGCTGGAGACATTGCTTAACATATAGATCAGATCCACCGTGAATGCCAACACTGGAGTGTATGTCTATATATATATATCAGCACCATGCATACTTCGCGAGAGTGTGAAACGCGACAGTACAGGGTTGGATGCGTCTTCTTTGTCCTTCTCCAGGATTCTTCCATCGGGGAACGAGTCCACCATATATGCGGTGTCCTGCGTGTTTCCGCCAACACGTACATGTACAGCGCCCACCCGCTGCACGATGAGAGACATCAGGTTGAGGAACGGGACGAAGAGACGTGTGCTGCAATGATAGGTAAGTAAGCGGTATTATGTCTCCAATGGTTAAACCACGCACGAGTTTGTTCCGACTGCCCAACGAAACGAAGATGAGGCTCGAGCTTCATACTGTTGTATTCACGAGAACCGGCACTCACTGAGTTGGGTGGCAACCGACATTTCGATCGAGAATCCGAAGAAGGTTCCTGCCTGGGGTATCGAAAGCCCAACGACGTTCGAGGAGCTCTTGGGAACATTGATGGCGAAGTTATTCGAGGGTGGCGGACTAGGGATCGGCGGCGGAGGAAGATACACATCGTTATATGCAGCAAGGCCTGTGTAGCGGGCGGGACCAGGAGTAGTCACGTAAGAGATGGAGGACGTCGAGGTCCCCGTGTTTGACTGCGAAGGTGCCGCCGTCGTACTCCCGAGTACACCGTAAACTGTGACATCGGCCCTTGCGGAAGAAAAGAAGGTGAGGAGCACGCCAAGGAGCGGAACGCGCATCTTGTGCGCAACAGACACGCGAAAGCAGGAAAGAGGTTATTCTGCAGGACCAAAGAAGGCGTTATATGGCCGCGACTGAGGCTGTGCGAGTGCGCTCTTGTATTGCAAAACGCCTCGCGGATGAGGCCTCGAGGTCCAAGAAACACGGTGACAGCGGGCGTTGTGTAGCCCCGTCCTCCCTAGTGATCGTCGTGCGCGGTACCAGGACCGATACGGTGACAGATCTGGTTGATGAGTGTTAATGCTCTGGGGCCTGGGTGCTGAGCGGATGACCAAAGCTAAAGCGCTGCCTGCTCTACAAAAGGTCCCGAGGTCCGCTGGACCATCGGAAACGCCACATGTTTGTGTACCTTAGCGCAAAATGTTGCGGGCATTTGCGGGTAGCGTGGAGGATGTTGGATTCAGTGCGGTAGAAAAGTGCATAGCCTTGCGATGGATGCATTTCGGGTGAGCGATATATGAGCACGTCTGTTCTGGCCGTCTACAATGCACCATCTATATGAGCTCCAAGGTAAGGTTGATAAGTATACCCGAACGTCGACTGCAATCACGACTCTCACCGATGGCTTTCATCTACTGCTATTTCGATGAGTTTATATCGACTGAGAAGAAAAACAGCCCATCTAGACTCTGTGGTACCGGTCTAGAGTCTCGAATGAGTGAAGTAGGCTAGAACGACGGATGATATGGGCGCTCCGCCCCAGCTCGAGCCGTCCACTCGCATGATGATGCATCGGTATTATAGTCGTTCAATCGCACTCACGATGGGAGACCCGAGGCTGTGAGTATGCCATGCTGCTAGGCTGTTGAGAGAACACATATTGGGAATGAGCCTTGTTGTGTAGACAAGATGGCTGCTGCAACAATACTTGACCTCGTTGGTCGTAGGTGCTCAGTTGTCTCCCCTAGGCAGACGATGTGTGATCTACAAAGTGAGGGAAGACGATCACTTTCAATTTGAAACCGGAGAAGGATGACCACCGTGGGAACAAGAAATCTAGGTTAGTACAAGCTGTCACGTGGCCCTTGTCGTGTTACCTTTAAGTTTAAGTACTTGAAGTCCTTCCTAGGTCTTTCCGCCCTCCACCCAACCTCCGCCATATATACTGTTATAGATCACCCTCGTCTGCCTAGGGACTCGGAGACCAACGATCTTATACTTATCGACCATTTGACTCTCGCACGAAGAACACAGGCCTATCTCAGCAAGCGCCATCACCTCTCGAGTGCCGGTGCTGTGCATACTCGGAATACGCACATGGCTGACCGGGGTCGTTCGGGTGCATCCTTTCCAGCCTGCTCTCCCAGCCTGAGTAGGGTGGGCGTGTAGTCGCATCTCCACCCGAGACCAGCAGGTAGTCATCGTTCGCTGGCAAGGTACGACGGGCGGCTGGATAGCTGGACGACGATGAACGAGTCCGTGTATCCTGCCGGTTCTGCGTCACCGCGAGTCGAGGACGAGCAGAAACTCTCAATAAGCAACAGGTACGCTCTACCACACTTTGGCGTCGGAATCCATGACCTACCAAGCCCTTGTGGATCAAGCAAAGATCTCCAGGTTTCGTTCGAGGGTGCGTTATCGATTACTAGGTCTGTTTAGCGAAAAAGGACAGTCCTATCAATGTCTAGCTGAATATTGATCTGATCATGCGTCGTCGACTTTGGATATCGACGATTCTGTTCTGCCTTCGCGTGTGAGGTTGTTTAATGGTCTGTCGTCAACGTACGGCGCAAAATGTCGAACGAATGTTGTCTGAGCGCCGGAAAGACGTTTACTATATCTCCTGCAACTGAATATGAACCTTTTACTAGTGCATAGTTGGACTGGAAACAGTGACATCTACTTGCCTCGTACATGTTGATTTTCGGCGATATGCACTTATGGGTATAAGATTTGTAAAAGTTCGAAGACTAATTCTGCTGCGAGCTCGCATTCGTCTGCACGTAGGCCGCCCTCGAACAACTAACCCCCCATTCAAACCAAAACAATCTCCAACCAACGACCATCAAGACCTTACAAGACTGCTCCATCCAGGTATGTCTAACACAGACCCTGTGTGGGTATGTGCGGACCGCGACAAGAACGACGGTATTGGATTGCGCCCAGTGAGGACTCAGCACTAGCTCGGTTTTTCTAATTTGAGTGACACTCAATCCCCCTCTTTTTCGAAACAGTCGGGAGAAGGACTAGATTCACATGATCGGCAATTCATTATGCGGAGAAACAACCGGTACGTTCCCGCTGCGATGTATGCGTATAGAAAATATCCATGCCTAAGCACGTCGTCAGCAGTACCTAGTGTTCACACTTCTGCCCACTCCGGATTCGCTAGGAAAATCCATGCGGTATTCTGTGTGCTAAATGAAGCCGATGTCTACTCTGCGGCAGTCAAGCGGCACGACTGCCCTTCGTGTCTCCCACACTCGTGTGCAGGGCCTGAGCACAGTGAGAGACTTCGCCCTACATGGTCATTGCTCACGAAATCTATTGATCCCCGAAGAAGCCTTTGCCCGCCCACGGAGAATCACTAACGTGTATACTGCAGAAGTCACCCTTGTCTCGGGGGCGCTGATCTTAGAGTGCAACCCCGTCTCTCCGACTTCTCGCCCCCGCCCCTCAGACAGTCATCTGCGACCTCCCCACCGCGGACATAAGCATAGTCTGTGGCGTAGCCCGCCCAGGGGTCTAAATGACACCTAACGGCAGCGCGCGTTGCTATCCAGGGCCACAATTCTTAGAGCGACGCGCAGTTCAGGCTCTGTTTTCTATGTGCACCTGCAGCGCTCGGCCCACTCCCCGCACAGAAGCTTGTGAGGTGGCAATCAGAAGCATCCTACGCCGGCCCCTGTCGTCCCCTGGTTCCTCAGGCTTCCGCTATATGTAGCGGGGCCTATAAACGCGAGTCCAGCCCGGCGCCCCTCATCCCAACTCAGAACACGTTCCCTGCCCTCCAAAGCGCCGCCACGATGTTGACAGTGCGTGCCGCCGGGATCGTGTCCACCACCCTCGAGGGTATCCTGTATGGTGAGCCTCTCGTGTAAGAGCGCGTAGAGGACTCTACTGAGCTCAGTGCGTGTTCGGCAGGCTATGCGGTGTTCATGTTCACGCTGGCCATGTGGATCATGCTCCGGGATCGTAAACATCGACAGGTCAACTACGCACTGGTGGGGGCGGGCTGTGCGCTCTTGACCCTCGCGACCGCGGTACGTCATTGCTATACATTTAGCGAGTTGCGAAAGATCTGACTGCCGGTTGCAGGAAATGGCGGTTAATATAGCTCGTATCTACCGAGGCTTTGTCACAGTCGGTCCTTTCGTACCCGGGGGGCCCGAAGCGTGGTTCAACGCCGTGTCGGACCCTACATTCGTTGCAAAAAGCGTATTCTACAACACGCAAACACTCATTCTAGACGCGGTCGTGGTGCGCTCGTGTCTGCTTCTCCTCACCCTGTTGATTGACTGACCCTCCATGTCAAGATTTACCGGACATATGTAGTATGGCAGAGTGTGCTTGTTGTGATCCTTCCCATCGTTGGCTGGTGCGGATTGCTAGGTCAGTCGAGAACGGAGAACGTACCTGCGTTAAACGACTAGCTTACTCGTGATTCAGCCGGCTCAGTTGGGCTGAATGTCGCCCTTGTCAACTCCTCGAAGCACTCAGGAGACGTCTTTGGAGTCCAGACCGGCCGCTGGATCACGGCAGTATATGCACTTACCCTCGCGACGAACCTCTCCTCCACGCGTAAGTCACTTCCCTTCTCCGAGCGCCCACCGAAGATGCCCCTGCTAAAGCTCGCTCTACGCCCTTCCCTTCTTCCGCGTTTGTATAGTTCTCCTGGCAGGCCGGATCTGGACGGTGACAAGGCGGTCGGCGCAGTACCGCTCGTCTGACTTCCTCGGCCCGGTCCTGCGGGTCATCATCGAGAGCGGCGCGATATACTCAATGACTATCACGGCCGCGCTCATCTCCTTCGTCGTCAAGTCCAACGGCGTGTACGTTATTCTGGACATGGTGCGTTCTTTTCCCGCATTTCTTCCCCCGTCCACTCTATCTTCTTCGCCTGCCGTCATCGGCGCGCTCTCTCTCTCTCAGGCTCGTGACGGCAACATTCCACCCTCGTCCTCGAGCTGTCGAACTCGCTCACCCACGACGCCCCGACCGCACACACCACACGCGACTAACCCAACCCTGCTCGACAGATCTCTCCCATCATCTCCATCGTGTTCAACATGCTCATTATCCGCATCGGCCTCGCGAGCGACCGCACCTTCCTCGGGGTAGCGGCCACCGCGGTGAGCACGGGCACCGCGCAGGCGACGTGGGCTGCCGCGGGATCCGCGCTGACCTCCGCGGAGCGGATGGCGGTGCGCCGGCGCACGGACGCCGCGGCGTACGCGATGCAAGACCTCAAAGTCGAGATCACACAGGTGATTGAGAACGACGCGGAATACACGACGGCGGACCCGAAGGCCCAGGCTGGGACACGCTCGGTGCGTTCGCGCGAACGGCGCGAGGTGCTGCGCGCGGTGCGCCCCGACCTGCAGGTGGACGTGAGCGTCGTCGATATAGAGTCGGGCACCGAGTCCCCGAGGTCGTCGGTGCAGGATAGAAGCCCAGAGAAGCGTCCTGTTGACGATGGGCTTGTCTGAGGGGACTGTCATCGGGACTACGTGTACGTTTCATCTGTGTTGTGTTGTGTTACGTACGTCGACTCTTACTTCCGCTCCTTGTTGTGTGTGACTTCAAATCCTTGGGCCGGGGCTGTAGGCAATGGACCACTTTCTTGTATCATACCCCTCCACCTCCCTTTTTTTATCTCGATGGCAACCAGAGTCTCCACATGTGTAACAAGTAGTGAGTAGTACTTCTTGAAGTCGGATTCGTCCCCTCGAACTGCGCCGGTGTACGCGCACACTGCAATGCACCTACCTCGCACAATCTCTTTCCGCTTTCCGTTTTCCGTGCGCAGCCCCGACCAGCCCGCAATGAACAATCCCAGGAACTCCTATTTGTTTCTTTAGCTGGGACAGTATCTCGCAGGACCGTGGCCGTGCGAACACCCCGCGACCTTGTGAGGCGGCGGGATCTCACACTAGCACTTGTCACATTCGCAGCGCTTATACCCACCTCGGCCGTACCCGTGCTCGCGTACCCTCCACCTCGGTAGAATTTTTGGGATTCAATCATACAAGGCCCGCTGTACGTTTTCGCTCGTAGTGTGAGAGCAGATGGTACAAAGGTGCGCTTCAAGATCGTACGTGGGCGCCTAAAGCCGCATATGGCGTACGTAGTTAAACGTCCGGCTAACTCCGAAGTGTTGCGATTGGCCGTGAATATCCAAGTTCCTCCTTTCCCTCCTCGAGCTCGTTCAGCAAGCACATCTGTTTGGATCTCTGTGTTGTGCGGGAGAGATGAGAAATTGGATGCTTGAGTGAACATGTGGGTACTGTAATCTTGTTGTAGTATCCAAAGCTAACCCGTGGCGTCAGATTCAAATATGTTAGATAGCTCGGGCTGCGGCCTTGGGGCTACGTGCAAGAATGAGCGCACGCGTAGAATCCAAAGCTCTAGGCACTTTCTCCAACCCGATCTGTGCCTTACCTCACAATAATCTCGGGGGCAGCTACCTGTGCTCTGGCATGACGAAGTCCGAAGTTCACAAGCCGCCGTGACGTTGTTAATGCGGCGATGGAGGCTTTAAGTCCAGCGTCTTCCTCAAGACCCATGTCGCAATCCGGCCCTGTCCCTGAGCGCTGCCCGTGTGCGTAAGCACGCTACGTTCTGCGGCCCGCCGGTACCAATTATGCACAAGGTCATGTCATCCACGACATACTGATAAATGTGATTGGCAGCGATTTTGACAGGACCGACCACGATGAGCTCCAACGGACTGCACATACTGCAGGACTCTGGTGTACCTCCAGACAGCGCGAACTACACCACTCTAGTTCTTGTACACGGATACACATGGCACTCAGGCACGTATATCCAGCTCTGAGTTCGCGGCACGCGCACGCATCCCCGAAGTATGCCCACTCACTTCCAGGTTCTCCCCGCTCTCAGGTACTTTCGCCAAGTTGGTCTCTCTTGCGAAGAACCATAACGTGCGAGCTGTGCTCGTAAATCGCCGCGACTACCCAGGGGCCCGGCCGTACACCCAGGAAGAACGGGCTTTACTCTCGCCGATGCTTCCTGAGGGCGCGGAGAGCACGGCCGAGATAGCCGAAGCGACACAGAAGTTGGACATTTTTCTTAAGGAACGCGCTAGGGAGATGTTCGACCTCCTCGTTGAACTGGTGCAGAGTGGGGGCGTTGCACCCGCACAGCTTGCCAGCAATGCCGGCGGCATCGTCGTCGCAGGGTGGTCCTTTGGGGGCATTTGGATGACCGCTCTCCTCGCACATGTCGCCTCATTCGTCGGGGAGGGCCCCGATCTGAGTGAATACGTGCGGCGCGTTGTTCTTTTCGGTGAGTACATGGCTTTCGTAGAATCCATGTATGTACGGTCGTGACCGAGGCCCACGCCGACCCTGTCATTCCATAGAGCCGTCGTACCGCCTGCTGGGACTCCCTTCTCCGGCACCACCCGGTTACCACCCCCTCTTCGACCCCTCGGTCGCCCCCGACGATCGAGACCAGATGTTCTCGCACTGGGTCAGCGGCTATTACGACCACGGCGATACGTTCGAGACTCTTGAGCAGAAGACGCCTCTGCAAAGTCCCCCGCCGACGATTACGGCGCTCACCCCCGAGGAAATCGCGCATGCGCTGTACCTCCCGCCCGGTGTCCCCGGAGGGTCTGACGAATTGCTGTTGAGAACAGGGATCAGGTTGGATGCATTCAAGAGGCTGAAGGACCTTGCGCTGTACCTCGGTGACGGAGAGAGTGCATGGCCCGACGTGGAGGTGTGCTACGTCTCCTGCGGGCGTTCCGTGTGGGAGCTGCCTTGGGGCACCTGGGAACTGCAACACGAAGTGGAGGCGGCGAACCAGAACGGTGTTCCGATGCGACGGGTGCGCATGGTGCGCATTCAGGAAGCAAACCATTTTGTAAGTCCTTGCGTTTGGGATAGTATGCAGGACTTCTGCTAAATTGTCTTCGCGTTACGTAGGCACCCTGGGATATGCCAGAGCACACTATCCGCGCTCTGGTCGGTGAAGAGATCGAACTGTGATAGTTACACATCGGCCACCATGCGTCAGTGGAGCCTCGAGTACCTGGTACGGGCACCTCCGTCCCTTGTCGTACGTACCGCTACCCCAAGAGAAGCTATGCAGCACTATGGCTCCCACGTAATGTCTTTGCAAATTCCAATTTTACAATCCTTTGCGCCCCAGGTCATCCAAAACTTCCTCGAGCGTTTTATTTCCTCTTTGTTCTGCGGCGGCATCTACCTGTGTCTTTCAAAGAACTGGATGCTTAGATTAGGGATGCATGTATATGGGAGAGTCCCATCATGACGTTCCAAGCTGAGCAGTACTCAAAAACACTCACACTCACTAGCAGACCCGAGGCCTGAGCGCTTGAGCGCTAGAGCTGCGGATGAGCACACCAGCTCTGGCACCACACTTACCAAATTTGCTGCAGGCCATGCCATCCACGAGATGCCTATATGAGCTCCACTGGCAACCTTATCGATGGGACCGACCACAATGACTTCCAACGGACTACACATACTACAAGATTCCGGCGCCCCTCTAGACAGTGCGGACTACACAACTTTGGTTATTGTACACGGATACAAATGGCACTCAGGCGCGTATACCGCATGCATGCATCCCTGAAGTATGCCCACTTGGCACTCACTGACTTGCCCGCGCTCAGGTATATTTGGTAGGCTGGTCCCCCTTGCAAAGAGCCATAACGTGCGCGTGGTACTCGTAAACCGCCGCGACTACCCAGGGGCCCGGCCATACACCCAAGAAGAACGGGATTTGCTCTCACCGATGACCCCCGAGGGCACAGAGAGCACGGCCGAGATAGCCGAAGCAGCGAAGAATTTGGACGCTTTTCTGAAGGAGCGCGCTAGGGAGCTGTTCGATCTCCTCGTTGAAATGGTACAGGATGGGAGAGTAGCTCCCGTGCAGCTCGCAGACAATGCCGGCGGCATCGTCGTCACAGGATGGTCCTTTGGATGCATCTGGATGACTGCTCTCCTCGCGCACGCCGCTGCATTCGTCGGGGAGGGCCTCGATCTGAGTGCATACGTGCGACGTGTCGTCATATTTGGTGAGCACCAATTGTCTATCATAGAATCCAGTGAGGGAGAGACCCACACCAATATCGTTCCATAGAACCGTCATACCGCCTGTTGGGATATGCTCCTCCGATAACGACCGCTTACCATCCTCTCTTCGACCCTGATGTCTCCCCAGACAGTCGAGAACAGACGGTCTCAGACTGGGTCAGCGGGTATTACAACCACGGCGACGCACTCGAGACGCTTGAGCAGAAGACGCCTCTGCGAAGCCCGCCGCCCACAATTGCGACCCTCACCCCCAAGGAGGTTGCACAGGCCATGTACACGCCGCCCGGCGCCCCTGGCGGATCGGACGAAGCGTTACGAAATGGCGGGATCAGATTCGATATATTCAAGAAGCTCAAGGTTAGGGCGCTGTACCTCAGTGACGATCCCCTAAGAGAGTGCCCGTGGCCCGAAGTTGAGGTGCGCTACGTCTCCTGTGGACGTTCTGTGTGGGAGCTGCCTTGGACCACCTGGGAGCTGCGACGCGAATTGGAGACGGCGAGGCAACAGGGTGTTCCGATGCGACGGGTGCAAATGGAGCACATCAAGGAAGCAAACCACTTCGTACGTCCTCATGTTCTTGACAATGAGCAGGACCCGGGTCAATCTCTGAAAACGTAGGCTCCTTGGGATATGCCAGAGCACACTATCCGCGCGCTGGTCGGCGAGGAGGTCGAGCTATGATAGTTTCATATCAATCAGTACATGTCAATCAAAGAAACTTGAGTGCCTTGTGCAGGTAACTTTCTTGCTTTATTTACTGCAGCTGTGAGAAAGACCTAAAGTTGCTGAAGTTGATGTCGTACAGTTGCCGGTCAGTTGTAAGGCTACTAGTACACTCGAAAGCGGTCGGCCTTGTAACTAGTAAACCGTTAGGGGTCAACATAACCGTTACCGTTGAAGTATTGCCAATGGTTGTTGGTATGAGTATCGTTAGTATCGTAACGTCGAGGGACGGCACCGGGAGAAAGAAAAAGCAGCTCCGATACGGGGAATCGAACCCCGAGCTACCGCGTGAAAGGCGGTAATGTTAGCCGTTACACCATATCGGACTACTAAGAACCCCTCAAAAGCCTTCTCGCGGCCAGAGTCACTCACGAAGACTGAACCACTTGTATCCATACATTTCGCCTTTCTTTGCTTTGATACATTCGCTCTTCACAAATTCGCCGCAATACAGAACCGCCAAACCAATCCACACACCCCGCACATCCATCGTCGTGCAGCATATACCCAGAGAAAAGCCGCACAAGTACCATCAAAGATCCCGCGGCGAGACGGGATCACGCTATCGCTCGCCCCGTTTCTCACCCACGACCGCGTCCATCCACTTGAACACAGCCCGCTCGAGCGTGTGCTCCCATCCGTCCTCCAGGCGTGCCACGAGCGGGGCGTCGAACACGATAGTTTCGTCCGTGATCGTCCCCGGGAAGCTCACAGCGGACACAGAGGGCGAGGGGAGCGGGGTATTCCCGTCGGCGGGTGTTGACGAGCCCAGGGTCGGCTCTTTCTGTCGCTTGCTGTTCGGAAGGACCAGGGGGATGGAGTACCGCAGCTTGAGAGCACTAGAGTAGCAGAGGAGACGCGGTGTCAGAGCGGATGATACTACGGCGGGGAGTGGGATGGAAGTACGCACGCAGCCCACAGCCGCAGGTTGTCCGTCCTACGGAACGTCCAGCCACGCTTCGACTCCCCGCTGGCCTCGGCCGATTGCGCGAGTTCAAGCGCCGCGATGTCGTGTATGGCGTCCTTGCTCACGTAGCCCCATGGCTTCCGCGACCTGCGGACGCCGGTGTTGTACGCCGTACAGAGGAGTTGGCCGGATGACAATGCACGAAGGATGCCTTCCCGATTCTCTGAGTCCATTGGGAGTAGCCGTAGGAGTTCTCCCGGAAGTAGGGCGGCGAACAGCGAAACCAGCCGACCTGTAAAAAGGGTCAGATTCAATGGAAGACTTAATTCAACAACTGCACTGACCATAGTCGTCGTCAACAAATGTTGACCGCTTTGCCCATGGAGGAAGTTCATCATCGTCAATCAGGTCCTCCTCCTGCACTGACTCCATCTCCTCGGGTTCCTCAGTAACGCTCATACCGCGGAAGGAGTCCAGGAGACTCGTGGAGACGACACGTCGATTTGACCGCCCAGAGCCCTCGCCGGAACCACTTGGAACATCCCCGGCACTGACTCTGCGACCCTTGGCCCGCGTTTCCCGATCGGTCCGTTCCTTCTTCTCAAGCCGCTCCCTCTCGCGGTCCCACCCACGTCTCCCCTCCTTTGGCCCACCAAAGAGCACCTCGTCCACGGCGTCTACGTACTTGCTGACCACCTCCCGCTCACGCGCCAGATCCTCTATCCGGACGTCCTGCTGGTACAACCACCCACCGCCAAGCACAAGTCGCTCGTCCCAATGATCACGCTTGTCCTCCTCGTTCCCGTTGTTCACGTCGTACGACTCCTCGTCCTCCCACACGGGCACAGGCCGCTGACGACCACCTACGTCGATGAATGAGATGGAAACCGACGTGTCGGCGTCCAAGAACTCGGCGTCCTCCATCTGCGAAGAAGGCGACGTACCGCGAGATTGCGGGGCAGTATTCGCGTCGTTCGACGAGCCGTGGTCGCTCTGCGCGTCGTACGCGTCATGGTCGAGCGGGAGGCGCGCGCGCTCCTCCAGCTCGCGCAGCACCGAAAGCACCTCCAGCGCACGCCCGCGGATGCGTGTCAGCGGGTCGTGCGGCGAATTCGGCTGCGACACCTGGCGCTTCGGCAGCGGCGAGCTCGAGAGCGTCTGCGGCCGGAAGTGGGGCCGCGTCTGTGGCACCTGCGAGTCGTCGGGGAGCGAGACGAGGTAGTTCCGGACGGAGCGCACCGCACGCGTCGTGTTCTTGAGCAGATCGAGCACGTCGATGCTCGCCTTCGACTTCTCGCCCACCCCGAGCAGGTTCGGATCCTGCTCCGCGCGCTGCTGCTCCTGCGGATCGAGCCTCCACCCGGCGGCGACCGTGATGAGGTCCGCGATCACGCCCGGGCGCAGGCTCTCAGGGTCCGTCTCGAACGTCTTCACATACGGCGGAAATGAGATCTGCGGCGCGGCGGGCATGGCTGGAGATGGCGGTAGCACGAAGTTTGGTGCGGCAGACAGCCTGTTCTGGAGCGTGTGCAGCCCACCAATCGCCGGGCGGAGCCCGCTGTTCGGCTTCTGCAACGGACTGGAAAGCAGGAGGTTGAGCACGGAGGAGAGCTCGCTGCGGGCCTGGTACGCACTCGCTCTCGGCGGCGATGCCGGTCTTCGTGAAGTAGTGCTGCAGGTACTCGATACTCCCGAGGGCCATGACGCTCTCCCGCTTCGCCGCGCTGCGGCTGAACGGTTTCTGGGGTTTGTTCGTCGAGTTCATGTTTGGGTAGAAGGCGACCTGCCGCCTTCGTTTAGCCTGGCTTTCTGACCCTGAGGTATCCATAATTTCGAGGTATAGAGTTGCGTGATAGCCAAGTTAGATGCTGAGAACTAGAATGAGGTCGTCGAGGGCGTGAAGCGGGCGTAAGCAAAGGTCGTGGTGGTGGTGCAGAGTGAACCAGCACGCGGGGCGTCTGCGCTGCCTCAGCCCGACAGATTCGGGCTCATCGTCACCGCTTTGCTCTCGACGACCACCTCTCACATTGACAATGCTGATCCGGGACGCGTGTTCTCCGGATGATCAACAATGAAACGTGGATGCCGGATAGAGGGGAGTGATATCAAGTGTAAGTACAAAGGTACCGAGACCGTACTTCAAACGATGATATCTCCTACGGGCTTACCTCCGAACGATCTTCAGTATGGCGAGCTCTGACGATGACTCAGTACTTAGTACTCACACTATCTAAGACAGGTACTAATGAATTGGCTGATGCTCTGGATTGTCATATTGTGAAGCGCATCGCTCAGCGGTTGGCGATATCTTTGGACAGCCGCTCAAATCGGAACAAAGCTGGTTATGAACATGAGGTTACGAGGACGAAGACAAGATAGTCGTTGTTATTCATCGGGAACAAGACGAACGACCTTACTTGCAGCAGGGCCCATGAACCTTCCGATACCGTCTACGTGGTCGTGAATTTGCTAAACGCTACCCGGGTGGACCTTGTATCCATCATGTTTTAAGGTCGGGAGAGTGCTATGGTCCTGGAGCGCGAGACGAGGATCACCATTCTTGCATTTTCAATACGATGGTAAGGAAGAGTCGCATCCCTTGCTCCAAGTGGTGTAGGTTTGTTTCCCAAGTCGATGCCGGAAGCGCAGCATGCGACAGACTTCTGCGTATCCACAGCATCTACAACGCTACGCCCAGTGCACATATAGCAGCGTGTTATCATATAGTACTACTTGCATTACTAGTCATAGCACATTATGCTGGCGGTTCATTGGGGTTACAGTCGCCACCTTCTTTCCTCAGGCCCCAGCCGCTTATTCCGCTGAATATACAAAACCCTCAGGCCCATCACTGATAGGGCCCCGATGAGCAGGAATCCTGCGTTCACATAGTGCCCTGTGGGGTATCCTGGCGACTCGCTACTCTTGTAGATATAAACGCCTATAGTGTCGAGTGGTAAGACGGACGGTGCGAAGCTAGGCTTAGGTGGTACATACCGATAATCTGGCCGACTTGGCCGATAGAGACGTTTAGCGGCACGCCGAGTGTTGACGCGCCGGTCGTGCGTAGGTTGGCGGTAAGCCAGCTTAGCAGAGGCGGTATGCATGCGAAGGAGAACGAGAGTGCGATGATGAAGAACACATATCGCAATTTGAATGACTCTGAGGGGAGCGCGCCTGTGCCATGCCTTGATGAGTGCCCATGTATTGTAAACACGCAGAGAAGCACATACCCTCGACAATGAAACACGCCCCCGCAATGAGCATCGAGATGGCCGTGCCCAGGGAACGCTTCTCGTACTTGTCCGAGATCCACGCGACGGACACTGTGATCACGAACGCGATCGCGTACGGCGGCACGGTGAACAGCTGCGCGTCGAGCCCGCGATACCCCAGCCCGGCGACGATCGTCGGCGAGAAAAGCGACATGCTGGAGAACGGCACGGAGATGGTGATGTACGTCAGGTAGTGCACGTACAGCCTGTAGTCCTGCAGCGTCGCCTTCGCCTCCGCCCAGGTGATGCGGTAGTGCCCGAGCGACGCGACGCCCTTGATGCGCTCCGTCGCAAGCTCGCGCTCCCCGTCCGACAGCCAGCGCACCGTCTCCGGGTAGTCCGGGAAGAAGAACCAGACCAGGACCGCGCCCGCGCACGAGGGCGCGCCCTCGATGAGGAAGAGGTACCGCCATGCCTCGAGCCCGTGCACCCCGTCGAGCTTCCCCACTCCGTACGCGATCGCGCCGCCAAACGCGCCGCCGAGCGTCGCGCTCGCGAGGATGAGCGCGATGCGCAGGGCGCGCTCTTCGGGCCGGTACCAGAACGTGAGCACGTAGACCATGCCCGGGAAGAGCCCCGCCTCGAAGACGCCGAGGAGGAAGCGCACGGCGATGAGCCCGCCGAAGCTGTGGATGCCCCCGAGGATCATGGTCATTGCGCCCCACGCGAACATGAGGAACGCGATCCAGCGCGAGGGTCGGAAGCGCTTGAGCATGTAGTTGGACGGCGTCTCGAACAGCGTGTACGAGACGAAGAAGATCATGAGCGCGGTGAGGTACTGGTCGTTCGTGATGCCGACGTTCTGCATGAGCGAGTGTCCGGCATCTGCGTTGAGGATCTTCGCGTTTCCCTGTCATTCAAGTACTGGTCAGCATTTCGTCGCGCGGGATGTACGGGAACATCTCTCACGATATTCGAGCGGTCGAGGGAGCAGAGAAGGTATATCATCATCGAGGCGGGCACTATGCGCAAGTCGATTCTTCGGACTAGTCTGCAATGCATCATGGGAACATTAGACACCGGGCTGGACGAGGTCCCGACATCTGAGAACTGACCTTCGCTCGGCTTGAGGATCAGCAACATACGTCGGCGCGTCTTCCTTCCCTCTGACCTCTTCCATGATGCTCACATCTTGCTTCTCCACATCATGCGAGGCGGTAGAGCTCCTGGTCTCGTCAGTGTCGTGCATCATGGATCGGCGCGTGAGCAGGCCGCAGAGTCCAAAACTGAGGGAGACTGAAGGAGAGGGACCTGATGGGAGCGGGAGAGGTCCGCCGCCGTACTTGCCCCGCATCACGCCGCCTTTATGGTGCGCGAAACGTACGATACGTACATATGTGTGCACGCCGTCCCGACTCTCCCGTCAATCGCTAGCGTCGAACCGGGGTCACAAGAATTCTGCAGAAGGCGCAGATTGAGTGACTTGCCGCCCCGGCCGTCAGCTGGACGGACCGGCTGCCGCCCGCGCGTGCCTGTACCCCGTTGATCGAATAATGCGGGGCGCCGTGTTTCGGGGAGTCGATTGTTGGCCAATACGATAGAGGCCGTTACACGTAACGGTATAGAGGTCCACCGTATGATGACGTCGAATGGATACGGTTGTCCAGGGTTAGGGAACGTATGCACCTTCGGAGCGATGAGTATGAGTGAGTATGACGATTGTGCGCGTCAAGCCGAACGCTAACTGCCGAAGAAAGTGTTACCCAGGAGCCGGAAAGAAACGCGAGAATGCGTACCATAGCCTAGTTTATCCGCTGCGGACTCCCCTGCGTGGCGAACCCCGGAGCCGCTTTTGGCGTGTATGCTATGACAGAGGGAAATTGAACCTCAAATTGTTATACACATAACGGTTTGTTTCCATATACTCACGACCGCGACCAAGGATACACGAGCCTGGTGTGGAGGCCCATTGTCGCTATCTGGATTTGTTGGCTGCACTAGCGCGGGTTCGGGTGTGAATTGTGCATGGGGATCGTCTAGCGTCGGTACGCCAAGAACGGGGCCGACGTTGGACTTCCACAAAATGCTTGATTGACTCTGCGTCGAGTCGGGGTACAGTAGCCGAGGATCCTTTCAGTTCAGCTTCAGTCGCAGGTGGGCGTCTGTCGCGCACTGATCGATCTTGTGAATGAAAACGTACGTGCATAGTCCCCTAAGTCAGGCATATTGGGTAGAGAGGTTTGAATTGCCACGATATTTATAGGCAGAGAAAGCGGGGACAACGATGGCGTTGTTAGCTGGAGCCGAGGAGAAGGTGCGTGGTCAGGGAGAATCCGCACGTTTACGAAGGAGTCCTGCTTACCGTTTATATATGATAGGTCAAGGTGTACAAAAAGCTCAGCTTCGTGGAGCGCGGACGAAAGAAAATGGAATCCCGTGGGCGGAGTGGACGTTTTACTGCATGGCGCGTGAGGAAGAGAGGGAGTAGGAGTTCACTCGTGATACTGGGTAGGGGTGAGGCGTAGGAGTACGAAGCCGAATACAGACAGGGCTTCACGTACTATTAAATGCGAATTCAAGACTTGTTCCTTTGAGCGCTCCTGTCGATATCCTTCGCTGCCCTTCGTTTCTCAGCCCACTCGCGAGCACGTCGCAGATATACCTGTTTTCAATACATACGATATGCAGAATATACACGTATTACTGGCAAGCACTTAGCGTCCGTGTCCGCGTTCCTCTATTCCGTCATCCGCCCAAAATATAGCATGCCGGGTACCTGGAACACGCGTAGCACCAGGTCCGACGTCGATGATCATGCATGCTTCGCTTGCTTGTACTCTGCCGGATACACGCCCCAGCCCTGCATGATGAAGAACACCCTGCGGAACCACCATTGCGTAAGCGATTACCCCGTGTATATCAAGAAAAAACGCACCACTTCAGCCTGTCCAGCCGGAAGACGTGGAACAGCACCAGCCAGATTGCTGCAACGATCACAGCCCGAGTCAGTGCGTGGACGAAAGGAGGACCAAGGCACATACTGAGTTCCATATATGTGAAGAAGCTGAGCGCGCCACCCTGTGCGCCGCGCTTCACGAAACGGATGACGTCCACCCAGAGCTTCATGTCCTTTGGCGTCGGGCGGGCGTCGGGGTCCATGAGGAAGGTGAGGAGGATGCGCATGTCTGCAATTGGAGGAACTGAGTCAGAAGAAATAAGTTAAGGGGTAGAAGATGTTGCTTACACATGCCGATGTGGCTGGAGAAAAGAAAAATAATATTAGTATAAGAGCAGGAGGGAACATAGTGTCGGATGCGTCTTACAAATGCCCACTGCGATATGAGGCAGACCGTGAGTGATATGTCGCAAAATATATGATCGCGTAAGACTCACACTGTGCCGATAGCGTTTTGGTAGGCAGAGTTCGTGGCCAATACGGACCAGTCTTCTGTTGAGAAGTTTTGCAGATAGAGATTCGGCCGCTATTGACATTGCGTATATATGAGCATAGGTGCAAATGCCAAAACTGCTGGGGCGTACTTCATAACCTTCCGGGAACAGCTCCTCCTTGAAAAAGTCGATAGTAGGTTTCTTGAACCCGGTCGCGAGCACAACTACGTCTCCATCGAACTGCACGAGTCCCGTTGGCGACATAGGCATACAATCCGTGCAAAGCACACACCTCTTTCTCTTCCTTGCCCTCACCAGGTTTATCCTCCCGTCCGCGCACCTTCACACGCACGCCGTTCTTCGAGAACCGCTCGATATCGCCGCGTACGTATTGACATTTGCCGGCCTTCACATGCACAATGAACTCGTCATTGACGATGGGGGTGCCTTCAAAAAGTCCCGCTCGTGCTGGGACAAGCTCCGGCGCGCCGCGGTAGTTCCACATTGCGACAATCTTCTCCCAGATAAACGACAACGGCATCTCGCGGCCGAATGGCTGCGCAGAGATGAGCGTGTCGAAAACCATGTTCCTAGGGATAATCCACTGTGACTGTGTGTAAGGACGCGAAGCGTGCACGACAATGCCAAGCGCAGAGCATACCTTGTCGTCTCTGGCGACCATAGTGCACTGCTTTGCACCCTTGGCAAGGGCGGTCTCGACAGCCTCCACACCACTCGCACCGCTCCCGATAACGAGTATCCGTTTGCCCTCTAGTTGCGCGTCGTCAAGTTCGGACGAGTGGATCACATCGCCCTCGAAGACCTCGTCTTTCTCCGTGCCTTCGTGCTTCTCGTCTTTGCCATCATCGGACGAGTCTTCGTGGGCAGACGGAAGGCCGGGGAAATTGATGCGCATGGGCTCGCCGCAGGTGCCGACAGTTACAACGACGGCGTCAAACTCGCCATCCTCGCCGTCATTAACGATCCATCGGGACTGAGAGCCAGAAGGGTCTTGTTCCAGACGCTCGCCCGTGCCCTTGACGCGTCGGACAGATGTCACGGGTGAGTTGAAGCGCGTACGAGGTTCTAGCTGGTATTCCCTCCATATCCTGCGGATTTCTTTAAACGGCGTTAGCAATTACTCACATACTGAACTGACAGAGCAAACCTTTGAGGATCTCATCACGCTGTGGGAAGGACTTCGACCAGATGATGGCAGGGTGGAAACGGTAAAGAAGAGAGTTGAGTTGTAGTCCGGACGTCTTGTTCACATGAGCCCATATGCCACCTGTACCCAAGTCAGCTTGAGACCTTTCCAAAAGCGTTTGACACGTACCGACTGAATCTCCCTGCTCGTAAATGACTACATCAAACCCGTGCGCGATCGCGTGTGCTGCGCTTGACACGCCTGTAAGGCCTGCCCCGACGACTGCTATCCTGCCCTTTGGACATTTGGGATAGTCGGGACCTGGCGGTGGGGGCTATGCATATAGTAAGCTTCATATATCGCCGTAGATCCACGAGGACATACCGGCTTGAAGAGCCAGACGATGATATGCTGCACGATTACATAGTAGAAGTCAAAAATGGCTTCGGCCCAACGCGTAGGCGAGAGAAGAGCCGGCACGGTCATCTCGAGCAGATGGTGGTAGAGATTCAGAAATAAAAGATGCTGGTCAACACCGAATTCGAGGCAGTATATAAACCGCTGGGCGATGAGACTTTGACGAGCGTTGAGCACATGTGTTTCTGTTTTATGACGTCACGCGCGGGGTTGTTGCAACGCGTCAGTACTCCGTCTCGGGCCTGGTGCGCCCTAACCGCCGTTGAACCTTATGGACTCTCCACAGTTGAATGCATTGATCTGCGAGCAAGCAAGCCGCCAAATTGGACGAGTCAGCACTACAATCACAAGCGTGAACGACGGAGAAGAGTGACGTACCAGTGCGAGTTTCACAAGGTTTCACACCAACGCTCACATAGCCACGTGGCTGAGTGTACCCTGCAAAACGGCTATTGCCAAACGAGAAACATAGTCTACAATTTCGGTGGAGGTAAAGCACGACCGAGGATAAGATGATGGGGGTAGAGTGAGAGGAAAGCTGGGCGCAACGGAGGTTATATATCGAAGGGTGTTGTGAAGGAATTCGAAGACAGCGTCATTCGTAGTCACAAATCGACATCTAAGATTGGACATTACACTACTGAATCGGGTGAGCGGCATTAATACGGGCGGGCGGCTGTGGCGGAGGAGTACTAGTGCGAGTGGCTGCACGGCGCGAAGCTTGGACGTCCTCCAATATTCTGAAACCTACCGTTGCATACTTGCAAGGAAACCAACATGTAGAATATTCATGCATATACTATGTAGAATGCATAGATGCTTTGCTGGGTCGATGAGAGTGTAGGCTTTCAAATTTCAGGCAGGACACCAATGCAAGCTCCAGTGCTCGGCGCTCACGCGTATGAGTTGCACTACGACATCGAGTCCGCTGAGTGGCACTGTGAATTTAATCGACGGGATTAAGGTAGAATATAAGCAAGTAGCAAACGTCCGTCCGGGCCTGAAGTCAAGAAGCCGCGCGCTTCACATCATCCGCGCCATCTGCCCCAGCTGCGCCGCCATCTCCGGGTAGGTTTGCATGAACTTCACCTGCGCCTCGGTGGCCTAGAAGCGAGCGCGTGTAAGAATACGGCGCACGCACTCCGACAGCGCACAGAGGAAACACTCACAAACTGGTAGGTCAGGGCACCGACGAGCTCCGGCTCGCTGCGCGCGAGCTGTGACTGCCGGTCGAACATCCGCAGCGCGACATCGATCTTGCCCTGCTGCAGGCTCAGCTGCGCGAGGGTCGCGACCGCCGCCTCGCACTCGGGGTCGATCTCCAGCGCCTCTTGACAGCACCGCTCGGCAGCCTCGACGTCTTGCTGCCATTGGAAGAGCGCAAGACCCTTGTTGACCATGGGCAAGACGTTCATGGGTGGCGTCCTGGTAAATTTACGATTAGCTCTATGCGCGGGGTGTCAGGCAACGAAAGAGTCAACTGACTTTGCGCGCTCAATCTCAACGGCCCGCTCGAACTTCTCGATTGCATCTGGGTAGCGCTGCTGATCCAAAAGTAGCTCGCCGCTAAGGCAAATTGTTAGCATGGCGGGGGGATAATTGGCGGCAATATCGACATACTAGTAGTTCTGGGGCTCGCTACGGTCAGGGAATGCCTTCAATGTCCGACGGAACGTCGCCATGCTGTTCGCGAGGTTGCCCGACTTGTACTGCGCGACGGCAAGCTGAATGTGGCTGAACACGAACTTATCGTCGAGCTCCGTAGACTTAGTGTAATTCTCGGCAGCCTCCCCGAACTCGTTCATGATGAACAGAACTGTCTCATTGTGAGTAGTCGCAGCAAGACGTTGTAGAGAACGACACACCTTGGCCACGGTGGTAGTAGATGTCCGCGTCGTTCGGGTTGTGCTTGATCGCCTCCTCGAAGCACTCGAACGCTTTCTTGGGGTCACTCTGCTCCATGTACACACTCGCGATCTTCACCCACGTCTGTGTGAACGACGGCTCCAGCTCGATCGACTTCAAGAAGTCCTCTTTTGCGCCGTCGATCTCCGTCATGAGGAACTTGAAGGTCCCGCGCAGGTTCAGCGCCTCCGCCTTGCCGGCGTCCCAAGAGATACCCTGCTCAATCGCCTCGTTCACAAGTGTGAACGCGTGTGCGTAGTCGGAGGCCTTGAGGGCTTCAAGCGCCATGCGAAGTGTGCTGTCTCCCGTAGTGGGGTTCTCGGGAAGTTCAGGAAGTGCTCCTGCACGCGACCCGGATGAGATACAGCAGAGGACGACAGCGCTTGAGCGACTTACTTGGGCGGAAGGCACCAAAATATGCTGAAGTAAACATATGCGACGGCAGACGCTTCTCACGGGTCTGTAAAGTAGTGGCAGTCAGAACGGTAACAAACCAGTACAGTAAACCGCCCGCATCGCGTCCCAGACGGACTTGCTAGTTCGTAGAGTCCGCCCGGGTATTGCTTAATATGCCGACGGTGTACGTAGACTCACAGCGTAGATCTCTTGTGCCTTGTCCGTAGCAAGCTTTTTGAGCACACGCTCGACCGCCTCCGCGGCCGTCATATTCTGGAACTTGTCCAAAATTGCGGCAGCAGTGAAATCTATGACGGCATAAGAACGCGTTCGCCCTCTATGGCCATACTACTTACCGCATAGTGCCTCCTCATACTTCCCTAGCACCTCCAGGGCGGTCGCACGGCGGTTCAGCGCCTTCAGGTAGTTTTTGTCGAGGGCAAGAGCCTGGTTGCAGTCTTCGATCACCTTCTCGTGTTGTGGAGGGTTCAGGTTCACGAAGCACGCGGCACGGTTGCTGAAGAAGACGGGTTCGGGCTTGGGCGTGACGGCAATGGCGCGAGTGTAGTAGTCCAACGCTATCGCAAACTTTCGCTGCTGGTAGGCGGAGTTGCCCTTGCCCTTGAGGGATGCGGCGGCCTTCGTCCGCTCCTACGCAAGGTCAGGACGCGCTGCTTGTCATCCTTATACCGTACGCACCTCTTCAGACATGCGAGCAATGTCCTCATCCGTGTAGATAGGCTCGTCTAGATACCTAGTGAGCCAGAGTTATATGGCACAAGTAGACAAATTGCTCACCCTCCTCGACCACCGCCGCCTTCGGTTTGCGCTCCTCCAGGATTGGACCGTCCTCGTCCTTGACCGTCTTCTTCTTCTTGCTCTTCTTGCGGTCCTTCTTGCCCTCGCCCTTCTCTACGTCACCGCGCGACCCGCTGCCGGATGACGAGCCATAGTAGGCAGCACCCCCAATGGCGACGAGCGCGGCCGCGGTGCCAATAAGGACAGCATGTTTATGCTCAGAGACGAAGTGTTGGACGCGGTCGACGACGCCCTGCGACGACATGGAGGAGGACATGGTGGGACACTCGGACACTGGAACGGCACGGCTGCCGCGCCTCGAATTTTGGTCCGAGGCTCTGGACCCTACGTTAGGGTCTTGTGTCATCAAACCCTAACCTCGCAGATCTCGTAAACTTACCTCTCGATTTGTTTTTACTGTGCCGGAAGGCTAGTAAGAAGCGACAACATACGACAATCTTGAGGAACAAGAGAGGTGAACATGGCGGAAGCTGCTACTTTTTCAGCCTCGGGTGAAGATGTCATCACGAGGACAATCGACCTGCAGGAGGAAGTTCCTAGCATATCATTAGAAGACGAGTACGATACCACGTTCGATGTCCCTCGAACGGCTGAAGAAATCGAAAGAGGAGACTACAAAAGAGTTGGTGGGATCTTCACTGACACGATGAAGCTTGCTAACGGGCTACCATAGATTGCACTGCAATTTCCAGACGAGTTTCTACCCCATTCAGTGCCGATCTTTAAGGCACTGAAGTCCAAGATCGCCCCCACTCGCGAGTTGTATGTTCTCGCCGATACAACCTACGGAAGGCACGTATATCATTCTGGTTATGCTCAGTCGCTCGCTGAACATACGGCAGCTGTTGCGTAGATGAAGTCGCTGCACAACATGTCGATGCAGATGCGCTCGTCCACTATGGACATGCTTGCATGAGTCAGTGCGTTAACGAGACCTGCGCAAAGACAGCCTTTTTCTTACCGTGTTATGCGCAGAACATCGCGGCTACCCGTCATATACGTGCTAGGGAAAAAGCCTGTCGACCCTGCGCATTGTGCAAGCAGCCTCGGAGAAACGCTTGGATCAGCGAGTCTATCGAGCAAAAACACCATCGTACTGCGCTACGATGTTGCCTACGCCCATCGAGCTGGTATGACAGACGGCCGTACACGGATTCCTGGTTGCTAACATGCCAAATAGATGAGATCATCGCCGAACTCAAGACTCGAAAGCAATCATGGCGGATATTGCACACAGCCCTGCCGTTATCCACCCAACCCTCTCCCTCCGAGCCACAGCGGCTATCGCAACCGCAAAAACACCACGCCAATGACCAGCCTTTGGCCCCTGCCGAAGACGTATCCCAGCCCGAGGACGATGCTTCGCCGGAGGAGAGCGTCGTCTTCTATGTCGGGGGTGAAAGTTTGACCTTGACAAATTTACTTCTGACGCACGCATCGTACGAAGTATGTGGGTCGGCAAAAACAAGCCTTCTTGTGCTAACGCTTGGGAATTCAGGTTTATTCATATGACCCTGCGACTCGAGAGACGCGGCGGGAATCCGGGAGGACTAACAAGCTTCTCATGCGACGATACGCAGTTGTCCAAAAATCCAGAGATGCGGACGTGATCGGTATCCTTGTCGGTACACTTGGTGTGGGTGAGTATATGCGCTTCTACGGGCCATCAAGCCGTTGATACTCATGCAGAACCACAGCGAATTATTTACCGTTGATCACTCATCTGCGTAGCATCATCAGAAAGGCGCATAAGAAGTCATACACGGTCACGGTGGGCAAGCCAAACCCTGCCAAGCTAGCGAATTTCCTCGAGATAGAATGCTTTGTGCTCGTCGCGTGTCCTGAAAACAGTCTCCTGGACGCGAAGGTGAGCGTTAGATCTTCTGGCGACATCGGGGAGGTTAACTATATGTGATACACAGGAATTTTTGAGGCCTATTGTCACACCCTACGAACTTGAAGTGGCTCTTCAGCCGACGCAATCCTGGACTGGCCGCTACATCTTGAACTTTGATCAACTGCTAAGAGAGCACGAGGATGCTGTTGAAAGTGAGTGCAGTCACTTGGACTAGATGGCGAAGAGCTCACCAGGCACAGACCCCGAAGTGTCCGAAGGCGAGGAGGAAGACCTCGACCAGCCGGTGTTCTCTCTGGTAACTGGCAAATACCGGCATGCGCAACGTTACGGAGGTACTACAAATCTGGTTCGTTACACAATGACAGGACTGACGACAGTTTTAGGAGGCGAAGAGGCATTGGCGAATGGCGACGCTGACTCGTCGGCGATGATTATACGAAACAACGAGAACGCACTCGCAAAAATGGGCGATAGTGCAGCGGGTGCGTTGCAGCATCGTTACAGTATCATCACCGTTGCGTCAATGCTGACCTGTCTACTTGTACGTTAGCGCATTTCCTGCAGTCCAGGACGTTCCAGGGGCTTGAAACCCGTATCGGTGAAGATGCCCCGAGCCTTCTTGAGCAAGGGCGGAGCGGCATTGCGCGAGGGTATGCTGATGACCACAACTCATAGCGCGGCGTCTTGCAATAATGATGAAGATATAAGGCTTTAGCTTTGTGTTTGTAGAATACCTGATCATGCGAGCCCATCGACTGTGGACGTAGAACTTGAACTAGATATTGTCAGAGGACAAGGTTGCAACTCGAAACAGCAGCAGAAACACGTGCGAGAGAGCAAACCAGGCACCGATGGGCGGTACTCGGCAGTCCCCATTTGGCAATCTTCCCATATATGTAAGGTGATTTGCGACTTTAATATTAAAAGCAGGGTGGCACGACTCTGCCCGTACGCGAAAGTCGAGACCGACGACCACGACGACCAGACCGCCGCCGACAGGGCTGGAGCATCACCGACGACGTTCATAAACCACCCATCGTTGGACAAGATGGCGGGAACACGAGACAACATGTGGTCCGTTTCCTACGACATCCTCATCGTCGGCGCCGGCATCGCTGGTTCTGCCCTCGCCCACGCACTCTCTGCTGCTGCAGTCGCACGCTCGCGCCCCTTGAGGATATGTCTACTCGAACGCTCACTCGCGGAACCGGACAGGATAGTCGGCGAGCTGCTCCAGCCAGGAGGCATCATGGCGCTGAAGAAACTCGGGCTCGAGACGTGTGTGGAGGGCATCGACGCCGTACCGACCTACGGCTACTGCATCCTTCTCAACGGTACGCCCGTGCATATTCCCTACCCTGACGGCCACGAGGGTCGTGCCTTCCATCACGGCCGCTTTATCCAAGCACTGCGCGCGAAGGCGAAGGAGGCCGTCTGCGTAGAGGTCGTGGAGGCCACCGTGACCGAGCTCATCGAGTGCCCTCTGACGGGACGTGCGCTCGGTGTGCGCGCCACGCGGAAGGGAGAGGGCGCGGTCGAGAAAGAGGCGTTCTTCGGCGACCTCACCATCATCGCGGACGGCTGCTTCTCCAACTTCCGAAGTCAGGTCATGGGCAAGGCCGCGCTCCCGCTGGACGTCAAGGGCCACTTCGTCGGGCTCGTGTTGGAGGACGCCGTGCTGCCCATCCCGAAGCACGGGACGGTCGCCCTGATGGAGGACGGTCTCGCGCTGCTGTACCAGATTGGCACGCATGACACCCGCATCCTGGTCGACGTCAAGAACCCCGTTCCTGCCGACCTGAAGAACTACATCCTGTCGAAGGTCGTCCCCGCACTCCCCGCATCATTACACCTCCCCGCTCAGCAGGCAGTGGAGAACGACCGACTGCGGCGCATGCCGAACTCCTTCCTCCCACCGTCTAAACAGGGTACTGTCACCAAGGAAGGTGTCATCCTTCTCGGCGATTCCTGGAACATGCGCCATCCTCTCACGGGCGGCGGCATGATGGTCGCGTTCAACGACGTCGTTCTCCTGCGGGACATGCTGCTGGACGTGAAGGACCTCGCGGACTGGAAGGAGATCTCCCACTTGCTGCACAAGTGGCATTGGGCGCGCAAGCCTCTCGCCTCGACTGTCAACATCCTGAGCGTCGCGCTGTACGACTTGTTCAGTGCACATGGTTCGTTCTCCACGCTGTCAGCAGGGGACATGTTGTACTGATACACCCTGCATAGATCCTCTCCTTGACGTCCTGCGGACCGGATGCTTCAAGTACTTCGAGCTCGGCGGGAACTGCGTCAACGGCCCCGTGTCACTACTCGCTGGGTAAGTCCGACATCCCAGGCCAGCTACTCAACCTTCGCACTGACATGCGTTCCAGTATTGAACAATCGCCCTTCCTGCTCTTCCGACACTTCTTCTCGGTTGCGTTTTACGCAATATGGGTGCTCTTCACGCACCCTCGGCGAGTTGGCGAGATTGACGGCAAGCCCGTGTATTCCCGTCCGCGACCAGACGAGTACCCTTTCTTGGCGGTCAAGAGCTTGCAAGTGGTGAGTATGCTTCGCCATTGGTACCTTCATGCTAGGCTAACGGCGCTTGCATAGTTCTGGACGGCATGCGTTGTGTTCATGCCTCTACTATCCTCGGAGGTCCGCTACTAGGCTCGCCTCTATTCTTGACGCTAGATGGGACGCTGGCTTACACAAATGTATCGTAATATTCTGTAATGTATACCCCACACCTAGTTCCTCGGACCTGCACGTCAGCCTCCGTCAATCTACCTTTAGCTTCCGAGAGCTTGATAAGTCTCCGCGCCGTGCTCGCAAGCTCGAAGAATTCGAACTCATTCAGCATGTGTCTGAATCAAACGTACTTCAGTGATGTCAATGCCTGCTTGCGTCTCGAAATAAACTACATACACTGGCCTGCGCGAGAGTGTCTGAGTCCGGCGCTGTTTGGACACCATCATTCCAGTCGGCATGATATTTAGTTTGAGTAGATCCCGCGAGCGTTCTTCATGTTCCCTCTCCGTCGCAGGTCTCATCCCTAGTGCCGTTCTCCTTCGCCAAGCAGTTGCGAGTTTATATTCACAGTCTACGCAATATATACACTGTAGGGGCGATCGACGATCGTCCTGCGCTTGTTCATGAACCGCCACCACCCCCGAATTTTGCCGCACACCTCCCCGAACGTTACCTGACTTCCGGGTCGCGATAGCAAAGGGGCCCCTAGGATCCCGCGACTTGATTGAATACAGGAAGGCCGTCGGGAGTCAAACAACAAAGCTCGAAGGCGAGGCCGTAGGTAACTGCCTCGCGGACCCGGAGTCCGGTCGTCCGTGCCTTACGGATCGCCACGACCTAGACAACGAGGCGTGGAGTTCTTGTTCGGCCTTCCTGCAATCGTGTTAGCGGCGATCAGCGAGAGGGGATTCAGGAGGAGCTCAGGAGGAGCGTATATCATACTACGAGGTGAGTCCAGGCAGAACACATCCTCCTCGCAGCCGACCCCACAGCATGGTTGACTGCGCGACGGACCAACAGGACCCACCGCCTTACGGACAGTCGTTGGGCGTGTTCATCGCCCCCCTCGCCGACATCTACGACGATACGCCACCCACCTCGTGCGGTTCACCCGTATCCGGGGCAAGCTCTCGACTCCGTTCACACACTATCGCAGCGCCCCTTACCCGGAGGCGACGTTCTCCCCGGACTCAACTCACGCCCGTGCTCGCCATGAGTGCGCCGCCGAATAGCCCGCCCCCGGAGGCTTGGGCGCGCTCCGTGTGCGGCGATCTCCGCGCGCGGCCTGCTCCGACGCGCGGGGGCGAGCTGCCAGGCGGAGATTCGCGGACTCGACCAGCGCAGGCAATAGGGAATCCACGCAGCGCAGGCAATAGGGAATCCACGCAGCGCAGGCAATAGGGAATCCACGCAGCGCAGGCAATAGGGAATCCACGCAGCGCAGGCAATATGGGATCCACGCAGCGCAGGCAATAGGGAATCCACACGGACAATAGGGGATCCACGCAGTACACGCGGGCAATTGGGAATCCACACAGCACGGGCAATAGGGACTCTTCAATCCACACAGCGCGGGCAATACGGGATCCTGCGACGCAATGGGGATCCCGCCGGGTGGAGACACTCAGGAGGACAACGCTAAGCTCCCGCAGGAGGGCGACAGCGGTGTGTTCTCAGTTGCGCCCCGAGTACTCGCACACACAGCGATTCACGGAACGAGTCGGAGGAGACAGCGCGGGCAGCAGCGCGGCGTAGACACTGCACCGGCGTATGTACATAGCAAATGGGCAGGCAATAAAATTCATTTGGCGCAGAACAGGGCGTCGCAGTGCCCAACGAGCCCGTCCGATCTGCACGCGGGCGGGAGAGCGGGCGCGTCGCGGCGCGGCGCACGAAAGAGGTGCGGAGGAACGCAAAAGTTCGACCAAGGGTCTAGACGCCCGAGGTCCGTCGGAGGAGGAGGAGGAGCGTTCGGCGCCTTGGCTCTGCGCGCGGCGCACCCACAACTCGACTAGTCTTGGCCGGACACCGCCAAGTACTGCCGTTCTGCCGACCCCGCGGACTTGCCCGCCGCTCCCCGCGTCCTCGTCTCGCGCTCGCGTTCTCATTGTCGACAGCTAGCTGCCATTGTGTGCGAGGGCCAAGGATTTGTACCCGCTGCGCGTGGGCACTGCGCGGCCTCGCGCCCCGACTGCCTCTTGTACTCGTCAGACCTCGCGACTCCAAACAACGTTCCGGCCACTCACCATCTTTCGCCCCGACGCCGTCCTTGGACGTGGCGACTCACCTACAGGCATCGTATACGCAAGTCATCGTTGTACGTTTCTCACGCGACCCAGTTTTCACTCAGCCCATCCTCTCGCCGCGTGTGCAAGAGGACGGGCGGGTGGCTGCTGTGAACAGCGCACCTGCCACCACTCAACGTGTTCCGGGCTTCGCCGCGCGAGGACGCCGAGCGCGTCGACGCGTACCGCGCTCTGCGCGTCGTTCTCCGCAGTACCGTACTGTACCGCACGCGCCGCCGCTCGACACGCCCCCGAAATACGTGCACGTACCGTAGGCTGCTCCGCTGGCGACCACACGCGCGTACGGTACTCGGCGTGGCTGCTCGTTCGCACCACCCGCCATCCTCATGTCCTGGCCCCGCCCCTCCTCCTCCCGCATGCGAGCTCCCCCGAGCGCGTCGATGCGCACGGCGCGATCGGCGCGTCCTCCCGCGCGGTACCGCATCGTACCGTATTCCTCCACTAGGCGCTTCTCGGCTTCGCGACGTGCACGAACCCTGGACAGCGCCGCGGGTGGCTACGCGCGCGCAGGATACTTCTCTCCCAAGACAACGCTGTCCACGATAGCTCCCTGCCCGCTGGTCGGCCGCGCTGTAGGGAAACCCTGGTGAGTTCCTTTCTTTGTGCGTTGCTCCTAGTCGACTCACCATTCTCTAGCTCGTCTTGGCTCCAGAGACCCCCATTCGGCGACGTCGAGCAGATGTAGCGAGGTGGAAGGGGGGAATCGATCAGCGGCATGCGCGCACTGAGTGGCGCCGTCTCAGACTCGGAGGAAGCTACGTGCTATATTCGGCCGTCAAAGCAGCAGCACTAGGCCCCGCAGCTGCGCCGCTACCTGTGCAGCGCCATCGCGATTCCGTACCGAAATTGCCATAGCCACGCGCGAAGGTATTTGCTCACTACTCCGAGTGTATTGACTTAGTGGCTGACTTTAGCGGCAGAGCTCTCGCGCACTCGCACTCGCAATGCCGCTGGATTCCGACCGCCGATTTGTTCGACGCTCAGGACGCGGCGTATGCAGCTCGGCACGCACAAGCGCAGACACGCCGTAGTTCACCACTCTTGTAACCCGCCTCGGCAGCCCGCTCCGGGGCAACGGCACGCGCCCTGGACGCTACGCCATGTGCGCATGCAGTCCCTCAATGTAAGTGCCGTCTGCTTTCGATCCTGTATGTCGACCACTGACTGTACTACGTGTAGACGGTCTAACGCATCTTCGGGGCAGCGCTCGCCTCGTGTGCTCTCGAAAGCAAAGTACTAGCACTGCGGTCGCCACTTCGAGCATACGGCATGATGGTATCAATATCGCTACGCTGGACTTCCCGCCCCCTTTCAATGCTCTTTGACGTGGCCCTGCACCTCGCTTCGATTGGTGGAGCCCGTTCCTAGCCCGACAAAGCGAGACCGCTATCCCCGGTGAGAGTCCGCGTGAGTACGGCGTGCGTCCTCGGGTCTAGTGTATTCTGACGTCTCATGTCTGCTCAGCAGGTACCGCCCGCACGGAAAGAGGCGCGGATACACACTCAAGGCTCAGTACGAGGCGCGGAGACGCGGACAGCTCCCGCGTGCACCCTTCTCGCGCCACGCGAACACGAGGAACCGTCTGGTGGGACATTGTGAGTGCCCACGCTTCGCACGTGTACGGCCGCCCTCGGATTGTACCGCGCAAGCAGGGTCACGTCTGCTTAGTGACCCCTTGGCGTGATTCCGATCGCCGCCCAAGTACGCTCGCGAATCGCAGGCGCATAGGTCCACGCCGTTTCTCTTCTACGCCACGGCTGTCCGTACCGCTTTGGAAATAGGGCATTCCGTGGCGAGTGCCCTGCCCGCTCACCCACGGTGCACACCCATGGCGCCGCCTTTGCATGTTCACGGGGATGCGAAAATAATTCATATTAATTTTCTCTAGTAGTGTCTACACTATGAGCAGACGTAAGTACGAGCACGGCTCACTCTTCGGAACGTCGCGATAGCAGGCCGAACAATCGTTCCTCGTCGGATCATCCGACACCGCGTACGAGAAGCCCGCGCTGCGCGTGCGGCGCACTGTTGCTATTCCGACAGATGTATTTTTGCCTTTGCGTTTGAGGTTATAGACCGCTTCGAGTTGCCTGCACTGCGCCCGAAGCGTCTGTGAACTGTGCAGGACGCAAACCGACATACCTGAGCCGTTCGTCCGTATGGCCATCGTGCATACGAATGAACGTCCCACTTGCAGGCGGGCGTCCGAACGCCGAGCGGCGGCGGCCGCGAGCGGTATCCTCCCGACCATCCGTGGTGTCAGATGCCTCGGAACACGCTCCGTGGGTGCAGCGCAAGCGACGGAACAAGACGCGCTTGGCACAAATCTGCACGGCGTTGGCGCAAGGGCGGACCCTCCTCGCCGCGGCCCTGAGCTGACGGAGTGCGCTGTGGGGCGGAACATAGTTAGCGAGCAGCGAGGCAAGCGACGTCGCAACGAGCATACCATTGTCCATCTAGCCTAACGGGGCCGGCTTCGAGATTCTCGGATGCACGCCGTGCACGCCCGACACCGAGCTATTGCACCTGTCGGTGTCTTGCGCCTGCGGTACGACTCGGAAGGGAGTCGCCCGCCTTCGTTCGTCGCGGTACGCGGCGCGGCGCGGCGCGGACAGGGCACACCACTGGTGTCGGGCGCATGGCAGAACGGCGTCCGCACCCATACGGGACCCTGCCGCCCTGAACTGTGTCCATTCGAAATTACGAGGCGAGCACTGCCATCACACTAGCAGGAGTTCGCGCGTTTCGAGTAGTGCTGCTGTTCCGTCGGCTGGCGGCGAGCGACGAGAGCAGGCTGCACACACATGGGTTATTCCGAATCCCGCGCACGAGGGTGTGGAGCGCGCTCGCACGCCGTGGCCGTAAGTCCGTCTGCACAGCGCACTACCTCAGGCTGGCACCCTCGAATGGCGGCGGAATATGGTTCGCTCGGATCGTGTCGCGGCCTGCTGGGCGTTGAGGGGCCGTGCACGGGAACGTGCTCGCAAAACGGCGTGGCGGGCGACTGCGAACTCGGGCCTCGGCGTGAAAATCGTGTGCATTTCGCAGCGAGGAAGCCGCCGCGGCGCGCAAAAGGCCCTCTGCCGTTTTCTCCCGGAACGCGCTGCAAATGGGTGAGCGGGTGGCGTATGTGTGGGCGAGTGCGCGTGCCAAGTGCCATCGCGCGGCGATATGTTTTCGAGGCGGGGGAAATGACCGTCCGAAGCTGCGAGTCTCCGAGTGCACGGTGGGGCCATGCGAGATCGCGTCGCATTTTTTCGTCCCGGATCGCGCTGCAACTCTACACGCGCATACCCCGGGTGCACGACAGAGCACAACCGAAGCCGCGCCGCGCGGGGAGGCGAGGACGAGCGACGGTGTGCGATTTCGGGTCGACGCCCGTGCCCAGGACATTATTCGCTGCTGCCGCGGCGTTTCCTCACGGATCGCGCTGGAAACTTGTGAGGAGGTGCGGCGTGTACAGGGGAGTGCGCATACCAGATCGCGTTGCGTGGGGACAAGCGACCGTCCCGGGGGAAGCGATTTCCTGCGCGCAGACCCGAGGTTGGGCCACAACTCCGGCAGTTGGAGTTTCGCTATGCGCCGCGCCGAAACCAGCCGCGCGGGCAGCGTTCGTGTCGGAGAGTGGTCGTACCAAGTGGCGGGAGTGGGGGAGGGCAGACGGGCCCGCGGTCGGCCATCTACTCCCCCAGTCCAGGAGCCTGTGCAAAGAAGGCGAACATGAGTTCTTGTCGGATCGCGACGCAGCTTTGCGAGCACGTCGAACACGTACCCAGGAGTGTGCGTTCCGAGTTGCGTGGCGAGGGGACGAGTGGCCGGACCTCAGTCGGCGATTTGGTGTCCCTGTCCCTGGAATGGCTCCCAATGGCGCCGATTTGTTTCGCCTCGGATTGCGCTGGGAATGCGTGAGCGCATGCGAGCCGTGCACGACAGAGCACGTACCAGGTATGAAGGGCAGGCGACGCGGGGCACGGGCGGGGTGATCTGTTCTGTGTCCATGCCCCCTGTGCAGCCACGGCTATGGGGCGCAAAGTCAGTTTCATTCGGGCCGCGCTGGGAGTCGGTGGGGGCACTCGTAGAGTATGGGAGAACGCGCCTGCGAGGTTGCGCGCTGTGGGGACAAGGGGCTGGGCAGCGGTGAGCGATGATGTCTGCACACACCAGCAAAATGCACGAAATATGCACGAAACTTGCCCGCCCTGGATCGCTCTGGAATTCGCAGGGCGCAAGCGGTACGTGCACACGAGACTGTGCTCGAAGTGGCACGCAGAGGCGCCGCGATCCCGGCACGCGCTGTTCGGTTTTCGCCAGATGTGCATGAAAACACAAGGATTTGACGAAAAACATATCCTCTCGGATTGGGCTGCAATTGTGTGGGCGTGCGCCTATCGTACACCAGAGAGTGCCTACGAGAAAGCGCGCGCAGGGGACGCGATGTCGATCGCGGGCATGGGGTCTTTGAGCAGATGCCTCCTTGTGCCCATGAAATCGCGCAAATGGACGCGTTTTTTTCCGCCTCGGATCGCGCGCGCGAGGGTGTGGGTGTATACGCGCCATGCACAGGAGTGCGTGCGCAAAGGGATTCCGCGCGGGGATGCCGTGGCGGAGCGCGGTACGCGATCTTGTGCGCGCACCCAACCCCACCGTCGACGGCGACGGCGGGGGCAGGGGAGACGTCGGGGGCAGGCGCGGAGCGCGATGGCGGGCGCGGGGAGGGGACGCGTACGTGCTGGATGGGTCGCGCGGCGGCGCGCAAGGGGGCGGGGGACGGGGCGGGGGCCGCGGCCGTCGCCCTCGGGCCTGTGGTCGCTGTCCACCCTTGATCGGCGCGCGCGTGCGCGCGTCCTGTTCCGCGGCGCATCCGCATAGCCGGATTCGAAATGCGCTTGGCACATGGAAACAGGGTGGTCGGCGGAGACACAGGCGGGCACCGAGCGGGGGCAGGTGCGGCGACGCCGACACTAGCGTGGGGAGGCGGGCGCGGCGGGCGACGGGCCCCGGGCCCCGGGGCACTGTGGAGAAGGAGAGCGTCAGCGAGGGAGTAGGGCACGTTTCGGAGGGTGATGCTCACGGGTGCACCGACGGAGACGGGCTGATTTGTGAAATTGCACGCTCGCGTCGACGGGTCGTTGGGGACTGCGCCACCCTGCCAGTGCCTAGCGGTGCCTAGCGGCGTTGCCCTGGGGCTGCGCGTGCCGCGCATGCGTCCTGCCAGCTCGTGCCACGGAGGAGAGAGTCCGAGAGCGAAACGACTCTATTCGTGCGAGGAATGGATGAGTAACACATTGTACGTACATGGCGCAGGACGCCTGAGAAGGGTGAGCACGGCGCGCGGAGAGCGAAGGTTGCGGCTAACACGAGGCCCGTGCGCCGCGTTGGGCCCCGACGTGCAGGTATAAAATAGGTGTGCGAGAGCACCGTTGAGGTCGCCATCCCCCTTCCTCTCTACCTCGCCCCTGTGCGGAGTCCCCTTCCGCGTCGTTTCGGATCGCCGGTGCCCGCCGAGGTCCACCCGTGCTCGTCGTGTGCGCCGCCACGCTGGTCGCATACCGACGAGCGACTGCCCTTGTCGTGGTATATGGCCGCCGTCCAAGTGTACGTCCGTCCGTCTGTCGCGTCGAGTCCTCACGATGCTAACAGTGCACAGGCACGTCGTGGCAAACGGAGGGGGTGCATCCCGCCCTCTGCTGAGTCTACGGCGACGGGAGTGTGCGCGCGCAGACGAGCCACCGTACGCACGGGTACGTGCATCCGGGGCTCTTGTGCAAGTTGCTGCGCTGCGTGCGCGCTGGAGCGTCTAGACGGCAGAGTCTAGGTTACATACCTTGTGATTGAGGGCGCGCGCGGCGGCTGCGGCACAGCGCGACGGTCCGCGTCGTAGGGTCCCGGGGAGGCGAGGGCGGGGGGCCTGAACGCTAGCTGGGCGTGGTGGGATGTGTTGTGGATGGCGGGTGCTGCAAGCGAGATCTGCAGTAGATCGGTAAGATCAGGTAGCAACGGCGACGATATTGAATGGACTTGTATGGTAATAGCATCACATTGTGGCACACCGTGTACTGTGTGGACAGATCCACAGATGAGGTGTTCCGTCGAGAGGCGCTTCCGTCGCGGCGTGTCCGACCTCGTTCCTGTGTCTGGCGTGGTCGTGTTCGCACAGCCCATCGTTTGCGTGGTATGTCGCCGAGACGATTACGGGTGCAGGAGACGTGCGAGCGGCGAGTGGGTGACCGCTGCGTGGGCACTGTGCAGATCGGGGTGCAAGATGGCGCCGCGCAGACCCCAGCGAGCTTGCGGTGAGCTTTCGAAGGCAGGGACGTAGTCGATAGGATGGGCTGTGTGGCTGTGCACACGGCTCGCGTCCTCCGGGTGTGAGTGGGCAAGGCAGATAGCACGATGGACGTTGGCAAGAAGTAAGCATAGAGTGCCCCGCGCGGGAACGTTGGGGCGCCAATCTGTAGTTACTAGCGTCGTAGACAGTAGCTACTAGTAGTTGCGACGTATAGACAAGGAATTTTGGTCAAGATGTACAGATACTTACGAGGCGCGCGGGGATCTGCAGCTATATGTTCGAGTGAGGTGCTAGATTGCGGTGTGCGTATAGTACGCGCGGGGCGTGTACGCTACTATTACCTGCGCGCACGGTACGCGGGCGCGAGGCTCCAGCGCGTGCATGCGCAGGCGACCAGGGAGGGGCGCCGGAGAGAGAGGGCGTCCGCGCAGAGGGGGCACGCGTGCAGGCAGCAGGCAGTCGTCGCAGGCGGAAGGAGAGAGCGCAGGCGGGCACAACGGGGGGATGTGGCGTACGCGCGGGGCAGGATCGAGCGGGTCGCCGCGAAAGAGACGGTCGAGGCGGGGGGACGCGGGGCGCGGGGGAGGAGGAGAGAGGGCGTGGAGCGTAGAACTTGGGTTCATTGACTGTGGACGTAGAACTTGAACTGGATATTGTCAGAGGACAAGGTTGCAACTCGAAACAGCAGGTGATTTGCGACTTTAATATTAAACGCAGGGTGGCACGACTCTGCCCGTACGCGAAAGTCGAGACCGACGACCACGACGACCAGACCGCCGCCGACAGGGCTGGAGCATCGCCGACGACGTTCATAAGCCACCCATCGTTGGACAAGATGGCGGGAACACGAGACAAAATGTGGTCCGTTCCTACGACATCCTCATCGTCGGCGCCGGCATCGCTGGTTCTACCCTCGCCCACGCACTCTCTGCTGCCGCAGTCGCCCGCTCGCGCCCCTTGAGGATATGTCTACTCGAACGCTCGCTTGCCGAACCGGACAGGATAGTCGGCGAGCTGCTCCAGCCTGGAGGCATCATCGCGCTGAAGAAACTCGGGCTCGAGACGTGTGTGGAGGGCATCGACGCCGTACCGACATACGGCTACTGCATCCTTCTCGACGGTACGCCCGTGCATATACCCTACCCTGACGGCCACGAGGGTCGTGCCTTCCATCACGGCCGCTTTATCCAAGCACTGCGCGCGAAGGCGAAGGAGGCCGTCTGCGTAGAGGTCGTGGAGGCCACCGTGACCGAGCTCATCGAGTGCCCTCTGACGGGACGTGCGCTCGGTGTGCGCGCCACGCGGAAGGGAGAGGGCGCGGTCGAGAAAGAGGCGTTCTTCGGCGACCTCACCATCATCGCGGACGGCTGCTTCTCCAACTTCCGAAGTCAGGTCATGGGCAAGGCCGCGCTCCCGCTGGACGTCAAGGGCCACTTCGTCGGGCTCGTGTTGGAGGACGCCGTGCTGCCCATCCCGAAGCACGGGACGGTCGCCCTGATGGAGGACGGTCTCGCGCTGCTGTACCAGATTGGCACGCATGACACCCGCATCCTGGTCGACGTCAAGAACCCCGTTCCTGCCGACCTGAAGAACTACATCCTGTCGAAGGTCGTCCCCGCACTCCCCGCATCATTACACCTCCCCGCTCAGCAGGCAGTGGAGAACGACCGACTGCGGCGCATGCCGAACTCCTTCCTCCCACCGTCTAAACAGGGTACTGTCACCAAGGAAGGTGTCATCCTTCTCGGCGATTCCTGGAACATGCGCCATCCTCTCACGGGCGGCGGCATGATGGTCGCGTTCAACGACATCGTGCTCCTGCGGGACATGCTGCTGGACGTGAAGGACCTCGCCGACTGGAAGGAGATCTCCCACTTGCTGCACAAGTGGCATTGGGCGCGCAAGCCTCTCGCCTCGACTGTCAACATCCTGAGCGTCGCGCTGTACGACTTGTTCAGTGCACATGGTTCGTTCTCCACGCTGTCAGCAGGGGACATGTTGTACTGATACGCCCTGCATAGATCCTCTCCTTGACGTCCTGCGGACCGGATGCTTCAAGTACTTCGAGCTCGGTGGGAACTGCGTCAACGGCCCCGTGTCACTACTCGCTGGGTAAGTCCGACATCCCAGGCCAGCTACTCAACCTTCGCACTGACATGCGTTCCAGTATTGAACAATCGCCCTTCCTGCTCTTCCGACACTTCTTCTCGGTTGCGTTTTACGCAATATGGGTGCTCTTCACGCACCCTCGGCGAGTTGGCGAGATTGACGGCAAGCCCGTGTATTCCCGTCCGCGACCAGACGAGTACCCTTTCTTGGCAGTCAAGAGTTTGCAAGTGGTGAGTATGCTTCGCCATTGGTACCTTCATGCTGGGCTAACGGCGCTTATACAGTTCTGGACGGCATGCGTCGTGTTCATGCCTCTACTATCCTCGGAGGTCCGCTACTAGGCTCGCCTCTATTCTTGACGCTAGATGGGACGCTGGCTTACACAAATGTATCGTAATATTCTGTAATGTATACCCCACACCTAGTTCCTCGGACCTGCACGTCAGCCTCCGTCAATCTACCTTTAGCTTCCGAGAGCTTGATAAGTCTCCGCGCCGTGCTCGCAAGCTCGAAGAATTCGAACTCATTCAGCATGTGTCTGAATCAAACGTACTTCAGTGATGTCAATGCCTGCTTGCGTCTCGAAATAAACTACATACACTGGCCTGCGCGAGAGTGTCTGAGTCCGGCGCTGTTTGGACACCATCATTCCAGTCGGCATGATATTTAGTTTGAGTAGATCCCGCGAGCGTTCTTCATGTTCCCTCTCCGTCGCAGGTCTCATCCCTAGTGCCGTTCTCCTTCGCCAAGCAGTTGCGAGTTTATATTCACAGTCTACGCAATATATACACTGTAGGGGCGATCGACGATCGTCCTGCGCTTGTTCATGAACCGCCACCACCCCCGAATTTTGCCGCACACCTCCCCGAACGTTACCTGACTTCCGGGTCGCGATAGCAAAGGGGCCCCTAGGATCCCGCGACTTGATTGAATACAGGAAGGCCGTCGGGAGTCAAACAACAAAGCTCGAAGGCGAGGCCGTAGGTAACTGCCTCGCGGACCCGGAGTCCGGTCGTCCGTGCCTTACGGATCGCCACGACCTAGACAACGAGGCGTGGAGTTCTTGTTCGGCCTTCCTGCAATCGTGTTAGCGGCGATCAGCGAGAGGGGATTCAGGAGGAGCTCAGGAGGAGCGTATATCATACTACGAGGTGAGTCCAGGCAGAACACATCCTCCTCGCAGCCGACCCCACAGCATGGTTGACTGCGCGACGGACCAACAGGACCCACCGCCTTACGGACAGTCGTTGGGCGTGTTCATCGCCCCCCTCGCCGACATCTACGACGATACGCCACCCACCTCGTGCGGTTCACCCGTATCCGGGGCAAGCTCTCGACTCCGTTCACACACTATCGCAGCGCCCCTTACCCGGAGGCGACGTTCTCCCCGGACTCAACTCACGCCCGTGCTCGCCATGAGTGCGCCGCCGAATAGCCCGCCCCCGGAGGCTTGGGCGCGCTCCGTGTGCGGCGATCTCCGCGCGCGGCCTGCTCCGACGCGCGGGGGCGAGCTGCCAGGCGGAGATTCGCGGACTCGACCAGCGCAGGCAATAGGGAATCCACGCAGCGCAGGCAATAGGGAATCCACGCAGCGCAGGCAATAGGGAATCCACGCAGCGCAGGCAATAGGGAATCCACGCAGCGCAGGCAATATGGGATCCACGCAGCGCAGGCAATAGGGAATCCACACGGACAATAGGGGATCCACGCAGTACACGCGGGCAATTGGGAATCCACACAGCACGGGCAATAGGGACTCTTCAATCCACACAGCGCGGGCAATACGGGATCCTGCGACGCAATGGGGATCCCGCCGGGTGGAGACACTCAGGAGGACAACGCTAAGCTCCCGCAGGAGGGCGACAGCGGTGTGTTCTCAGTTGCGCCCCGAGTACTCGCACACACAGCGATTCACGGAACGAGTCGGAGGAGACAGCGCGGGCAGCAGCGCGGCGTAGACACTGCACCGGCGTATGTACATAGCAAATGGGCAGGCAATAAAATTCATTTGGCGCAGAACAGGGCGTCGCAGTGCCCAACGAGCCCGTCCGATCTGCACGCGGGCGGGAGAGCGGGCGCGTCGCGGCGCGGCGCACGAAAGAGGTGCGGAGGAACGCAAAAGTTCGACCAAGGGTCTAGACGCCCGAGGTCCGTCGGAGGAGGAGGAGGAGCGTTCGGCGCCTTGGCTCTGCGCGCGGCGCACCCACAACTCGACTAGTCTTGGCCGGACACCGCCAAGTACTGCCGTTCTGCCGACCCCGCGGACTTGCCCGCCGCTCCCCGCGTCCTCGTCTCGCGCTCGCGTTCTCATTGTCGACAGCTAGCTGCCATTGTGTGCGAGGGCCAAGGATTTGTACCCGCTGCGCGTGGGCACTGCGCGGCCTCGCGCCCCGACTGCCTCTTGTACTCGTCAGACCTCGCGACTCCAAACAACGTTCCGGCCACTCACCATCTTTCGCCCCGACGCCGTCCTTGGACGTGGCGACTCACCTACAGGCATCGTATACGCAAGTCATCGTTGTACGTTTCTCACGCGACCCAGTTTTCACTCAGCCCATCCTCTCGCCGCGTGTGCAAGAGGACGGGCGGGTGGCTGCTGTGAACAGCGCACCTGCCACCACTCAACGTGTTCCGGGCTTCGCCGCGCGAGGACGCCGAGCGCGTCGACGCGTACCGCGCTCTGCGCGTCGTTCTCCGCAGTACCGTACTGTACCGCACGCGCCGCCGCTCGACACGCCCCCGAAATACGTGCACGTACCGTAGGCTGCTCCGCTGGCGACCACACGCGCGTACGGTACTCGGCGTGGCTGCTCGTTCGCACCACCCGCCATCCTCATGTCCTGGCCCCGCCCCTCCTCCTCCCGCATGCGAGCTCCCCCGAGCGCGTCGATGCGCACGGCGCGATCGGCGCGTCCTCCCGCGCGGTACCGCATCGTACCGTATTCCTCCACTAGGCGCTTCTCGGCTTCGCGACGTGCACGAACCCTGGACAGCGCCGCGGGTGGCTACGCGCGCGCAGGATACTTCTCTCCCAAGACAACGCTGTCCACGATAGCTCCCTGCCCGCTGGTCGGCCGCGCTGTAGGGAAACCCTGGTGAGTTCCTTTCTTTGTGCGTTGCTCCTAGTCGACTCACCATTCTCTAGCTCGTCTTGGCTCCAGAGACCCCCATTCGGCGACGTCGAGCAGATGTAGCGAGGTGGAAGGGGGGAATCGATCAGCGGCATGCGCGCACTGAGTGGCGCCGTCTCAGACTCGGAGGAAGCTACGTGCTATATTCGGCCGTCAAAGCAGCAGCACTAGGCCCCGCAGCTGCGCCGCTACCTGTGCAGCGCCATCGCGATTCCGTACCGAAATTGCCATAGCCACGCGCGAAGGTATTTGCTCACTACTCCGAGTGTATTGACTTAGTGGCTGACTTTAGCGGCAGAGCTCTCGCGCACTCGCACTCGCAATGCCGCTGGATTCCGACCGCCGATTTGTTCGACGCTCAGGACGCGGCGTATGCAGCTCGGCACGCACAAGCGCAGACACGCCGTAGTTCACCACTCTTGTAACCCGCCTCGGCAGCCCGCTCCGGGGCAACGGCACGCGCCCTGGACGCTACGCCATGTGCGCATGCAGTCCCTCAATGTAAGTGCCGTCTGCTTTCGATCCTGTATGTCGACCACTGACTGTACTACGTGTAGACGGTCTAACGCATCTTCGGGGCAGCGCTCGCCTCGTGTGCTCTCGAAAGCAAAGTACTAGCACTGCGGTCGCCACTTCGAGCATACGGCATGATGGTATCAATATCGCTACGCTGGACTTCCCGCCCCCTTTCAATGCTCTTTGACGTGGCCCTGCACCTCGCTTCGATTGGTGGAGCCCGTTCCTAGCCCGACAAAGCGAGACCGCTATCCCCGGTGAGAGTCCGCGTGAGTACGGCGTGCGTCCTCGGGTCTAGTGTATTCTGACGTCTCATGTCTGCTCAGCAGGTACCGCCCGCACGGAAAGAGGCGCGGATACACACTCAAGGCTCAGTACGAGGCGCGGAGACGCGGACAGCTCCCGCGTGCACCCTTCTCGCGCCACGCGAACACGAGGAACCGTCTGGTGGGACATTGTGAGTGCCCACGCTTCGCACGTGTACGGCCGCCCTCGGATTGTACCGCGCAAGCAGGGTCACGTCTGCTTAGTGACCCCTTGGCGTGATTCCGATCGCCGCCCAAGTACGCTCGCGAATCGCAGGCGCATAGGTCCACGCCGTTTCTCTTCTACGCCACGGCTGTCCGTACCGCTTTGGAAATAGGGCATTCCGTGGCGAGTGCCCTGCCCGCTCACCCACGGTGCACACCCATGGCGCCGCCTTTGCATGTTCACGGGGATGCGAAAATAATTCATATTAATTTTCTCTAGTAGTGTCTACACTATGAGCAGACGTAAGTACGAGCACGGCTCACTCTTCGGAACGTCGCGATAGCAGGCCGAACAATCGTTCCTCGTCGGATCATCCGACACCGCGTACGAGAAGCCCGCGCTGCGCGTGCGGCGCACTGTTGCTATTCCGACAGATGTATTTTTGCCTTTGCGTTTGAGGTTATAGACCGCTTCGAGTTGCCTGCACTGCGCCCGAAGCGTCTGTGAACTGTGCAGGACGCAAACCGACATACCTGAGCCGTTCGTCCGTATGGCCATCGTGCATACGAATGAACGTCCCACTTGCAGGCGGGCGTCCGAACGCCGAGCGGCGGCGGCCGCGAGCGGTATCCTCCCGACCATCCGTGGTGTCAGATGCCTCGGAACACGCTCCGTGGGTGCAGCGCAAGCGACGGAACAAGACGCGCTTGGCACAAATCTGCACGGCGTTGGCGCAAGGGCGGACCCTCCTCGCCGCGGCCCTGAGCTGACGGAGTGCGCTGTGGGGCGGAACATAGTTAGCGAGCAGCGAGGCAAGCGACGTCGCAACGAGCATACCATTGTCCATCTAGCCTAACGGGGCCGGCTTCGAGATTCTCGGATGCACGCCGTGCACGCCCGACACCGAGCTATTGCACCTGTCGGTGTCTTGCGCCTGCGGTACGACTCGGAAGGGAGTCGCCCGCCTTCGTTCGTCGCGGTACGCGGCGCGGCGCGGCGCGGACAGGGCACACCACTGGTGTCGGGCGCATGGCAGAACGGCGTCCGCACCCATACGGGACCCTGCCGCCCTGAACTGTGTCCATTCGAAATTACGAGGCGAGCACTGCCATCACACTAGCAGGAGTTCGCGCGTTTCGAGTAGTGCTGCTGTTCCGTCGGCTGGCGGCGAGCGACGAGAGCAGGCTGCACACACATGGGTTATTCCGAATCCCGCGCACGAGGGTGTGGAGCGCGCTCGCACGCCGTGGCCGTAAGTCCGTCTGCACAGCGCACTACCTCAGGCTGGCACCCTCGAATGGCGGCGGAATATGGTTCGCTCGGATCGTGTCGCGGCCTGCTGGGCGTTGAGGGGCCGTGCACGGGAACGTGCTCGCAAAACGGCGTGGCGGGCGACTGCGAACTCGGGCCTCGGCGTGAAAATCGTGTGCATTTCGCAGCGAGGAAGCCGCCGCGGCGCGCAAAAGGCCCTCTGCCGTTTTCTCCCGGAACGCGCTGCAAATGGGTGAGCGGGTGGCGTATGTGTGGGCGAGTGCGCGTGCCAAGTGCCATCGCGCGGCGATATGTTTTCGAGGCGGGGGAAATGACCGTCCGAAGCTGCGAGTCTCCGAGTGCACGGTGGGGCCATGCGAGATCGCGTCGCATTTTTTCGTCCCGGATCGCGCTGCAACTCTACACGCGCATACCCCGGGTGCACGACAGAGCACAACCGAAGCCGCGCCGCGCGGGGAGGCGAGGACGAGCGACGGTGTGCGATTTCGGGTCGACGCCCGTGCCCAGGACATTATTCGCTGCTGCCGCGGCGTTTCCTCACGGATCGCGCTGGAAACTTGTGAGGAGGTGCGGCGTGTACAGGGGAGTGCGCATACCAGATCGCGTTGCGTGGGGACAAGCGACCGTCCCGGGGGAAGCGATTTCCTGCGCGCAGACCCGAGGTTGGGCCACAACTCCGGCAGTTGGAGTTTCGCTATGCGCCGCGCCGAAACCAGCCGCGCGGGCAGCGTTCGTGTCGGAGAGTGGTCGTACCAAGTGGCGGGAGTGGGGGAGGGCAGACGGGCCCGCGGTCGGCCATCTACTCCCCCAGTCCAGGAGCCTGTGCAAAGAAGGCGAACATGAGTTCTTGTCGGATCGCGACGCAGCTTTGCGAGCACGTCGAACACGTACCCAGGAGTGTGCGTTCCGAGTTGCGTGGCGAGGGGACGAGTGGCCGGACCTCAGTCGGCGATTTGGTGTCCCTGTCCCTGGAATGGCTCCCAATGGCGCCGATTTGTTTCGCCTCGGATTGCGCTGGGAATGCGTGAGCGCATGCGAGCCGTGCACGACAGAGCACGTACCAGGTATGAAGGGCAGGCGACGCGGGGCACGGGCGGGGTGATCTGTTCTGTGTCCATGCCCCCTGTGCAGCCACGGCTATGGGGCGCAAAGTCAGTTTCATTCGGGCCGCGCTGGGAGTCGGTGGGGGCACTCGTAGAGTATGGGAGAACGCGCCTGCGAGGTTGCGCGCTGTGGGGACAAGGGGCTGGGCAGCGGTGAGCGATGATGTCTGCACACACCAGCAAAATGCACGAAATATGCACGAAACTTGCCCGCCCTGGATCGCTCTGGAATTCGCAGGGCGCAAGCGGTACGTGCACACGAGACTGTGCTCGAAGTGGCACGCAGAGGCGCCGCGATCCCGGCACGCGCTGTTCGGTTTTCGCCAGATGTGCATGAAAACACAAGGATTTGACGAAAAACATATCCTCTCGGATTGGGCTGCAATTGTGTGGGCGTGCGCCTATCGTACACCAGAGAGTGCCTACGAGAAAGCGCGCGCAGGGGACGCGATGTCGATCGCGGGCATGGGGTCTTTGAGCAGATGCCTCCTTGTGCCCATGAAATCGCGCAAATGGACGCGTTTTTTTCCGCCTCGGATCGCGCGCGCGAGGGTGTGGGTGTATACGCGCCATGCACAGGAGTGCGTGCGCAAAGGGATTCCGCGCGGGGATGCCGTGGCGGAGCGCGGTACGCGATCTTGTGCGCGCACCCAACCCCACCGTCGACGGCGACGGCGGGGGCAGGGGAGACGTCGGGGGCAGGCGCGGAGCGCGATGGCGGGCGCGGGGAGGGGACGCGTACGTGCTGGATGGGTCGCGCGGCGGCGCGCAAGGGGCGGGGGACGGGGCGGGGGCCGCGGCCGTCGCCCTCGGGCCTGTGGTCGCTGTCCACCCTTGATCGGCGCGCGCGTGCGCGCGTCCTGTTCCGCGGCGCATCCGCATAGCCGGATTCGAAATGCGCTTGGCACATGGAAACAGGGTGGTCGGCGGAGACACAGGCGGGCACCGAGCGGGGGCAGGTGCGGCGACGCCGACACTAGCGTGGGGAGGCGGGCGCGGCGGGCGACGGGCCCCGGGCCCCGGGGCACTGTGGAGAAGGAGAGCGTCAGCGAGGGAGTAGGGCACGTTTCGGAGGGTGATGCTCACGGGTGCACCGACGGAGACGGGCTGATTTGTGAAATTGCACGCTCGCGTCGACGGGTCGTTGGGGACTGCGCCACCCTGCCAGTGCCTAGCGGTGCCTAGCGGCGTTGCCCTGGGGCTGCGCGTGCCGCGCATGCGTCCTGCCAGCTCGTGCCACGGAGGAGAGAGTCCGAGAGCGAAACGACTCTATTCGTGCGAGGAATGGATGAGTAACACATTGTACGTACATGGCGCAGGACGCCTGAGAAGGGTGAGCACGGCGCGCGGAGAGCGAAGGTTGCGGCTAACACGAGGCCCGTGCGCCGCGTTGGGCCCCGACGTGCAGGTATAAAATAGGTGTGCGAGAGCACCGTTGAGGTCGCCATCCCCCTTCCTCTCTACCTCGCCCCTGTGCGGAGTCCCCTTCCGCGTCGTTTCGGATCGCCGGTGCCCGCCGAGGTCCACCCGTGCTCGTCGTGTGCGCCGCCACGCTGGTCGCATACCGACGAGCGACTGCCCTTGTCGTGGTATATGGCCGCCGTCCAAGTGTACGTCCGTCCGTCTGTCGCGTCGAGTCCTCACGATGCTAACAGTGCACAGGCACGTCGTGGCAAACGGAGGGGGTGCATCCCGCCCTCTGCTGAGTCTACGGCGACGGGAGTGTGCGCGCGCAGACGAGCCACCGTACGCACGGGTACGTGCATCCGGGGCTCTTGTGCAAGTTGCTGCGCTGCGTGCGCGCTGGAGCGTCTAGACGGCAGAGTCTAGGTTACATACCTTGTGATTGAGGGCGCGCGCGGCGGCTGCGGCACAGCGCGACGGTCCGCGTCGTAGGGTCCCGGGGAGGCGAGGGCGGGGGGCCTGAACGCTAGCTGGGCGTGGTGGGATGTGTTGTGGATGGCGGGTGCTGCAAGCGAGATCTGCAGTAGATCGGTAAGATCAGGTAGCAACGGCGACGATATTGAATGGACTTGTATGGTAATAGCATCACATTGTGGCACACCGTGTACTGTGTGGACAGATCCACAGATGAGGTGTTCCGTCGAGAGGCGCTTCCGTCGCGGCGTGTCCGACCTCGTTCCTGTGTCTGGCGTGGTCGTGTTCGCACAGCCATCGTTTGCGTGGTATGTCGCCGAGACGATTACGGGTGCAGGAGACGTGCGAGCGGCGAGTGGGTGACCGCTGCGTGGGCACTGTGCAGATCGGGGTGCAAGATGGCGCCGCGCAGACCCCAGCGAGCTTGCGGTGAGCTTTCGAAGGCAGGGACGTAGTCGATAGGATGGGCTGTGTGGCTGTGCACACGGCTCGCGTCCTCCGGGTGTGAGTGGGCAAGGCAGATAGCACGATGGACGTTGGCAAGAAGTAAGCATAGAGTGCCCGCGCGGGAACGTTGGGGCGCCAATCTGTAGTTACTAGCGTCGTAGACAGTAGCTACTAGTAGTTGCGACGTATAGACAAGGAATTTTGGTCAAGATGTACAGATACTTACGAGGCGCGCGGGGATCTGCAGCTATATGTTCGAGTGAGGTGCTAGATTGCGGTGTGCGTATAGTACGCGCGGGGCGTGTACGCTACTATTACCTGCGCGCACGGTACGCGGGCGCGAGGCTCCAGCGCGTGCATGCGCAGGCGACCAGGGAGGGGCGCCGGAGAGAGAGGGCGTCCGCGCAGAGGGGGCACGCGTGCAGGCAGCAGGCAGTCGTCGCAGGCGGAAGGAGAGAGCGCAGGCGGGCACAACGGGGGATGTGGCGTACGCGCGGGGCAGGATCGAGCGGGTCGCCGCGAAAGAGACGGTCGAGGCGGGGGGACGCGGGGCGCGGGGGAGGAGGAGAGAGGGCGTGGAGCGTAGAACTTGGGTTCATTGACTGTGGACGTAGAACTTGAACTGGATATTGTCAGAGGACAAGGTTGCAACTCGAAACAGCAGGTGATTTGCGACTTTAATATTAAACGCAGGGTGGCACGACTCTGCCCGTACGCGAAAGTCGAGACCGACGACCACGACGACCAGACCGCCGCCGACAGGGCTGGAGCATCGCCGACGACGTTCATAAGCCACCCATCGTTGGACAAGATGGCGGGAACACGAGACAAAATGTGGTCCGTTCCTACGACATCCTCATCGTCGGCGCCGGCATCGCTGGTTCTACCCTCGCCCACGCACTCTCTGCTGCCGCAGTCGCCCGCTCGCGCCCTTGAGGATATGTCTACTCGAACGCTCGCTTGCCGAACCGGACAGGATAGTCGGCGAGCTGCTCCAGCCTGGAGGCATCATCGCGCTGAAGAAACTCGGGCTCGAGACGTGTGTGGAGGGCATCGACGCCGTACCGACATACGGCTACTGCATCCTTCTCGACGGTACGCCCGTGCATATACCCTACCCTGACGGCCACGAGGGTCGTGCCTTCCATCACGGCCGCTTTATCCAAGCACTGCGCGCGAAGGCGAAGGAGGCGTCTGCGTAGAGGTCGTGGAGGCCACCGTGACCGAGCTCATCGAGTGCCCTCTGACGGACGTGCGCTCGGTGTGCGCGCCACGCGGAAGGGAGAGGCGCGGTCGAGAAAGAGGCGTTCTTCGGCGACCTCACCATCATCGCGGACGGCTGCTTCTCCAACTTCCGAAGTCAGGTCATGGGCAAGGCCGCGCTCCCGCTGGACGTCAAGGGCCACTTCGTCGGGCTCGTGTTGGAGGACGCCGTGCTGCCCATCCCGAAGCACGGGACGGTCGCCCTGATGGAGGACGGTCTCGCGCTGCTGTACCAGATTGGCACGCATGACACCCGCATCCTGGTCGACGTCAAGAACCCCGTTCCTGCCGACCTGAAGAACTACATCCTGTCGAAGGTCGTCCCCGCACTCCCCGCATCATTACACCTCCCCCTCAGCAGGCAGTGGAGAACGACCGACTGCGGCGCATGCCGAACTCCTTCCTCCCACCGTCTAAACAGGGTACTGTCACCAAGGAAGGTGTCATCCTTCTCGGCGATTCCTGGAACATGCGCCATCCTCTCACGGGCGGCGGCATGATGGTCGCGTTCAACGACATCGTGCTCCTGCGGGACATGCTGCTGGACGTGAAGGACCTCGCCGACTGGAAGGAGATCTCCCACTTGCTGCACAAGTGGCATTGGGCGCGCAAGCCTCTCGCCTCGACTGTCAACATCCTGAGCGTCGCGCTGTACGACTTGTTCAGTGCACATGGTTCGTTCTCCACGCTGTCAGCAGGGGACATGTTGTACTGATACGCCCGCATAGATCCTCTCCTTGACGTCCTGCGGACCGGATGCTTCAAGTACTTCGAGCTCGGTGGGAACTGCGTCAACGGCCCGTGTCACTACTCGCTGGGTAAGTCGACATCCAGGCCAGCTACTCAACCTTCGCACTGACATGCGTTCCAGTATTGAACAATCGCCCTTCCTGCTCTTCCGACACTTCTTCTCGGTTGCGTTTTACGCAATATGGGTGCTCTTCACGCACCCTCGGCGAGTTGGCGAGATTGACGGCAAGCCCGTGTATTCCCGTCCGCGACCAGACGAGTACCTTTCTTGGCAGTCAAGAGTTTGCAAGTGGTGAGTATGCTTCGCCATTGGTACCTTCATGCTGGGCTAACGGCGCTTATACAGTTCTGGACGGCATGCGTCGTGTTCATGCCTCTACTATCCTCGGAGGTCCGCTACTAGGCTCGCCTCTATTCTTGACGCTAGATGGACGCTGGCTTACACAAATGTATCGTAATATTCTGTAATGTATACCCCACACCTAGTTCCTCGGACCTGCACGTCAGCCTCCGTCAATCTACCTTTAGCTTCCGAGAGCTTGATAAGTCTCCGCGCCGTGCTCGCAAGCTCGAAGAATTCGAACTATTCAGCATGTGTCTGAATCAAACGTACTTCAGTGATGTCAATGCCTGCTTGCGTCTCGAAATAAACTACATACACTGGCCTGCGCGAGAGTGTCTGAGTCCGGCGCTGTTTGGACACCATCATTCCAGTCGGCATGATATTTAGTTTGAGTAGATCCCGCGAGGTTCTTCATGTTCCCTCTCCGTCGCAGGTCTCATCCCTAGTGCCGTTCTCCTTCGCCAAGCAGTTGCGAGTTTATATTCACAGTCTACGCAATATATACACTGTAGGGGCGATCGACGATCGTCCTGCGCTTGTTCATGAACCGCCACCACCCCCGAATTTTGCCGCACACCTCCCCGAACGTTACCTGACTTCCGGGTCGCGATAGCAAAGGGCCCTAGGATCCCGCGACTTGATTGAATACAGGAAGGCCGTCGGGAGTCAACAACAAAGCTCGAAGGCGAGGCCGTAGGTAACTGCCTCGCGGACCCGGAGTCCGGTCGTCCGTGCCTTACGGATCGCCACGACCTAGACAACGAGGCGTGGAGTTCTTGTTCGGCCTTCCTGCAATCGTGTTAGCGGCGATCAGCGAGAGGGGATTCAGGAGGAGCTCAGGAGGAGCGTATATCATACTACGAGGTGAGTCCAGGCAGAACACATCCTCCTCGCAGCCGACCCCACAGCATGGTTGACTGCGCGACGGACCAACAGGACCCACCGCCTTACGGACAGTCGTTGGGCGTGTTCATCGCCCCCCTCGCCGACATCTACGACGATACGCCACCCACCTCGTGCGGTTCACCCGTATCCGGGGCAAGCTCTCGACTCCGTTCACACACTATCGCAGCGCCCCTTACCCGGAGGCGACGTTCTCCCCGGACTCAACTCACGCCCGTGCTCGCCATGAGTGCGCCGCCGAATAGCCCGCCCCCGGAGGCTTGGGCGCGCTCCGTGTGCGGCGATCTCCGCGCGCGCCTGCTCGACGCGCGGGGGCGAGCTGCCAGGCGGAGATTCGCGGACTCGACCAGCGCAGGCAATAGGGAATCCACGCAGCGCAGGCAATAGGGAATCCACGCAGCGCAGGCATAGGGAATCCACGCAGCGCAGGCATAGGGAATCCACGCAGCGCAGGCAATATGGGATCCACGCAGCGCAGGCAATAGGGAATCCACACGGACAATAGGGGATCCACGCAGTACACGCGGGCAATTGGGAATCCACACAGCACGGGCAATAGGGACTCTTCAATCCACACAGCGCGGGCAATACGGGATCCTGCGACGCAATGGGATCCCGCCGGTGGAGACACTCAGGAGGACAACGCTAAGCTCCCGCAGGAGGGCGACAGCGGTGTGTTCTCAGTTGCGCCCCGAGTACTCGCACACACAGCGATTCACGGAACGAGTCGGAGGAGACAGCGCGGGCAGCAGCGCGGCGTAGACACTGCACCGGCGTATGTACATAGCAATGGGCAGGCAATAAAATTCATTTGGCGCAGAACAGGGCGTCGCAGTGCCCAACGAGCCCGTCCGATCTGCACGCGGGCGGAGAGCGGGCGCGTCGCGGCGCGGCGCACGAAAGAGGTGCGGAGGAACGCAAAAGTTCGACCAAGGGTCTAGACGCCCGAGGTCCGTCGGAGGAGGAGGAGGAGCGTTCGGCGCCTTGGCTCTGCGCGCGGCGCACCCACAACTCGACTAGTCTTGGCCGGACACCGCCAAGTACTGCCGTTCTGCCGACCCGCGGACTTGCCCGCCGCTCCCCGCGTCCTCGTCTCGCGCTCGCGTTCTCATTGTCGACAGCTAGCTGCCATTGTGTGCGAGGGCCAAGGATTTGTACCCGCTGCGCGTGGGCACTGCGCGGCCTCGCGCCCCGACTGCCTCTTGTACTCGTCAGACCTCGCGACTCCAAACAACGTTCCGGCCACTCACCATCTTCGCCCCGACGCCGTCCTTGGACGTGGCGACTCACCTACAGGCATCGTATACGCAAGTCATCGTTGTACGTTTCTCACGCGACCCAGTTTTCACTCAGCCCATCCTCTCGCCGCGTGTGCAAGAGGACGGGCGGGTGGCTGCTGTGAACAGCGCACCTGCCACCACTCAACGTGTTCCGGGCTTCGCCGCGCGAGGACGCCGAGCGCGTCGACGCGTACCGCGCTCTGCGCGTCGTTCTCCGCAGTACCGTACTGTACCGCACGCGCCGCCGCTCGACACGCCCCCGAAATACGTGCACGTACCGTAGGCTGCTCCGCTGGCGACCACACGCGCGTACGGTACTCGGCGTGGCTGCTCGTTCGCACCACCCGCCATCCTCATGTCCTGGCCCCGCCCTCCTCCTCCCGCATGCGAGCTCCCCGAGCGCGTCGATGCGCACGGCGCGATCGGCGCGTCCTCCCGCGCGGTACCGCATCGTACCGTATTCCTCCACTAGGCGCTTCTCGGCTTCGCGACGTGCACGAACCCTGGACAGCGCCGCGGGTGGCTACGCGCGCGCAGGATACTTCTCTCCCAAGACAACGCTGTCCACGATAGCTCCCTGCCCGCTGGTCGGCCGCGCTGTAGGGAAACCCTGGTGAGTTCCTTTCTTTGTGCGTTGCTCCTAGTCGACTCACCATTCTCTAGCTCGTCTTGGCTCCAGAGACCCCCATTCGGCGACGTCGAGCAGATGTAGCGAGGTGGAAGGGGGGAATCGATCAGCGGCATGCGCGCACTGAGTGGCGCCGTCTCAGACTCGGAGGAAGCTACGTGCTATATTCGGCCGTCAAAGCAGCAGCACTAGGCCCCGCAGCTGCGCCGCTACCTGTGCAGCGCCATCGCGATTCCGTACCGAAATTGCCATAGCCACGCGCGAAGGTATTTGCTCACTACTCCGAGTGTATTGACTTAGTGGCTGACTTTAGCGGCAGAGCTCTCGCGCACTCGCACTCGCAATGCCGCTGGATTCCGACCGCCGATTTGTTCGACGCTCAGGACGCGGCGTATGCAGCTCGGCACGCACAAGCGCAGACACGCCGTAGTTCACCACTCTTGTAACCCGCCTCGGCAGCCCGCTCCGGGGCAACGGCACGCGCCCTGGACGCTACGCCATGTGCGCATGCAGTCCCTCAATGTAAGTGCCGTCTGCTTTCGATCCTGTATGTCGACCACTGACTGTACTACGTGTAGACGGTCTAACGCATCTTCGGGGCAGCGCTCGCCTCGTGTGCTCTCGAAAGCAAAGTACTAGCACTGCGGTCGCCACTTCGAGCATACGGCATGATGGTATCAATATCGCTACGCTGGACTTCCCGCCCCCTTTCAATGCTCTTTGACGTGGCCCTGCACCTCGCTTCGATTGGTGGAGCCCGTTCCTAGCCCGACAAAGCGAGACCGCTATCCCCGGTGAGAGTCCGCGTGAGTACGGCGTGCGTCCTCGGGTCTAGTGTATTCTGACGTCTCATGTCTGCTCAGCAGGTACCGCCCGCACGGAAAGAGGCGCGGATACACACTCAAGGCTCAGTACGAGGCGCGGAGACGCGGACAGCTCCCGCGTGCACCCTTCTCGCGCCACGCGAACACGAGGAACCGTCTGGTGGGACATTGTGAGTGCCCACGCTTCGCACGTGTACGGCCGCCCTCGGATTGTACCGCGCAAGCAGGGTCACGTCTGCTTAGTGACCCTTGGCGTGATTCCGATCGCCGCCCAAGTACGCTCGCGAATCGCAGGCGCATAGGTCCACGCCGTTTCTCTTCTACGCCACGGCTGTCCGTACCGCTTTGGAAATAGGGCATTCCGTGGCGAGTGCCCTGCCCGCTCACCCACGGTGCACACCCATGGCGCCGCCTTTGCATGTTCACGGGGATGCGAAAATAATTCATATTAATTTTCTCTAGTAGTGTCTACACTATGAGCAGACGTAAGTACGAGCACGGCTCACTCTTCGGAACGTCGCGATAGCAGGCCGAACAATCGTTCCTCGTCGGATCATCCGACACCGCGTACGAGAAGCCCGCGCTGCGCGTGCGGCGCACTGTTGCTATTCCGACAGATGTATTTTTGCCTTTGCGTTTGAGGTTATAGACCGCTTCGAGTTGCCTGCACTGCGCCCGAAGCGTCTGTGAACTGTGCAGGACGCAAACCGACATACCTGAGCCGTTCGTCCGTATGGCCATCGTGCATACGAATGAACGTCCCACTTGCAGGCGGGCGTCCGAACGCCGAGCGGCGGCGGCCGCGAGCGGTATCCTCCCGACCATCCGTGGTGTCAGATGCCTCGGAACACGCTCCGTGGGTGCAGCGCAAGCGACGGAACAAGACGCGCTTGGCACAAATCTGCACGGCGTTGGCGCAAGGGCGGACCCTCCTCGCCGCGGCCCTGAGCTGACGGAGTGCGCTGTGGGGCGGAACATAGTTAGCGAGCAGCGAGGCAAGCGACGTCGCAACGAGCATACCATTGTCCATCTAGCCTAACGGGGCCGGCTTCGAGATTCTCGGATGCACGCCGTGCACGCCCGACACCGAGCTATTGCACCTGTCGGTGTCTTGCGCCTGCGGTACGACTCGGAAGGGAGTCGCCCGCCTTCGTTCGTCGCGGTACGCGGCGCGGCGCGGCGCGGACAGGGCACACCACTGGTGTCGGGCGCATGGCAGAACGGCGTCCGCACCCATACGGGACCCTGCCGCCCTGAACTGTGTCCATTCGAAATTACGAGGCGAGCACTGCCATCACACTAGCAGGAGTTCGCGCGTTTCGAGTAGTGCTGCTGTTCCGTCGGCTGGCGGCGAGCGACGAGAGCAGGCTGCACACACATGGGTTATTCCGAATCCCGCGCACGAGGGTGTGGAGCGCGCTCGCACGCCGTGGCCGTAAGTCCGTCTGCACAGCGCACTACCTCAGGCTGGCACCCTCGAATGGCGGCGGAATATGGTTCGCTCGGATCGTGTCGCGGCCTGCTGGGCGTTGAGGGGCCGTGCACGGGAACGTGCTCGCAAAACGGCGTGGCGGGCGACTGCGAACTCGGGCCTCGGCGTGAAAATCGTGTGCATTTCGCAGCGAGGAAGCCGCCGCGGCGCGCAAAAGGCCCTCTGCCGTTTTCTCCCGGAACGCGCTGCAAATGGGTGAGCGGGTGGCGTATGTGTGGGCGAGTGCGCGTGCCAAGTGCCATCGCGCGGCGATATGTTTTCGAGGCGGGGGAAATGACCGTCCGAAGCTGCGAGTCTCCGAGTGCACGGTGGGGCCATGCGAGATCGCGTCGCATTTTTTCGTCCCGGATCGCGCTGCAACTCTACACGCGCATACCCCGGGTGCACGACAGAGCACAACCGAAGCCGCGCCGCGCGGGGAGGCGAGGACGAGCGACGGTGTGCGATTTCGGGTCGACGCCCGTGCCCAGGACATTATTCGCTGCTGCCGCGGCGTTTCCTCACGGATCGCGCTGGAAACTTGTGAGGAGGTGCGGCGTGTACAGGGGAGTGCGCATACCAGATCGCGTTGCGTGGGGACAAGCGACCGTCCCGGGGGAAGCGATTTCCTGCGCGCAGACCCGAGGTTGGGCCACAACTCCGGCAGTTGGAGTTTCGCTATGCGCCGCGCCGAAACCAGCCGCGCGGGCAGCGTTCGTGTCGGAGAGTGGTCGTACCAAGTGGCGGGAGTGGGGGAGGGCAGACGGGCCCGCGGTCGGCCATCTACTCCCCCAGTCCAGGAGCCTGTGCAAAGAAGGCGAACATGAGTTCTTGTCGGATCGCGACGCAGCTTTGCGAGCACGTCGAACACGTACCCAGGAGTGTGCGTTCCGAGTTGCGTGGCGAGGGGACGAGTGGCCGGACCTCAGTCGGCGATTTGGTGTCCCTGTCCCTGGAATGGCTCCCAATGGCGCCGATTTGTTTCGCCTCGGATTGCGCTGGGAATGCGTGAGCGCATGCGAGCCGTGCACGACAGAGCACGTACCAGGTATGAAGGGCAGGCGACGCGGGGCACGGGCGGGGTGATCTGTTCTGTGTCCATGCCCCCTGTGCAGCCACGGCTATGGGGCGCAAAGTCAGTTTCATTCGGGCCGCGCTGGGAGTCGGTGGGGGCACTCGTAGAGTATGGGAGAACGCGCCTGCGAGGTTGCGCGCTGTGGGGACAAGGGGCTGGGCAGCGGTGAGCGATGATGTCTGCACACACCAGCAAAATGCACGAAATATGCACGAAACTTGCCCGCCCTGGATCGCTCTGGAATTCGCAGGGCGCAAGCGGTACGTGCACACGAGACTGTGCTCGAAGTGGCACGCAGAGGCGCCGCGATCCCGGCACGCGCTGTTCGGTTTTCGCCAGATGTGCATGAAAACACAAGGATTTGACGAAAAACATATCCTCTCGGATTGGGCTGCAATTGTGTGGGCGTGCGCCTATCGTACACCAGAGAGTGCCTACGAGAAAGCGCGCGCAGGGGACGCGATGTCGATCGCGGGCATGGGGTCTTTGAGCAGATGCCTCCTTGTGCCCATGAAATCGCGCAAATGGACGCGTTTTTTTCCGCCTCGGATCGCGCGCGCGAGGGTGTGGGTGTATACGCGCCATGCACAGGAGTGCGTGCGCAAAGGGATTCCGCGCGGGGATGCCGTGGCGGAGCGCGGTACGCGATCTTGTGCGCGCACCCAACCCCACCGTCGACGGCGACGGCGGGGGCAGGGGAGACGTCGGGGGCAGGCGCGGAGCGCGATGGCGGGCGCGGGGAGGGGACGCGTACGTGCTGGATGGGTCGCGCGGCGGCGCGCAAGGGGCGGGGGACGGGCGGGGGCCGCGGCCGTCGCCCTCGGGCCTGTGGTCGCTGTCCACCCTTGATCGGCGCGCGCGTGCGCGCGTCCTGTTCCGCGGCGCATCCGCATAGCCGGATTCGAAATGCGCTTGGCACATGGAAACAGGGTGGTCGGCGGAGACACAGGCGGGCACCGAGCGGGGGCAGGTGCGGCGACGCCGACACTAGCGTGGGGAGGCGGGCGCGGCGGGCGACGGGCCCCGGGCCCCGGGGCACTGTGGAGAAGGAGAGCGTCAGCGAGGGAGTAGGGCACGTTTCGGAGGGTGATGCTCACGGGTGCACCGACGGAGACGGGCTGATTTGTGAAATTGCACGCTCGCGTCGACGGGTCGTTGGGGACTGCGCCACCCTGCCAGTGCCTAGCGGTGCCTAGCGGCGTTGCCCTGGGGCTGCGCGTGCCGCGCATGCGTCCTGCCAGCTCGTGCCACGGAGGAGAGAGTCCGAGAGCGAAACGACTCTATTCGTGCGAGGAATGGATGAGTAACACATTGTACGTACATGGCGCAGGACGCCTGAGAAGGGTGAGCACGGCGCGCGGAGAGCGAAGGTTGCGGCTAACACGAGGCCCGTGCGCCGCGTTGGGCCCCGACGTGCAGGTATAAAATAGGTGTGCGAGAGCACCGTTGAGGTCGCCATCCCCCTTCCTCTCTACCTCGCCCCTGTGCGGAGTCCCCTTCCGCGTCGTTTCGGATCGCCGGTGCCCGCCGAGGTCCACCCGTGCTCGTCGTGTGCGCCGCCACGCTGGTCGCATACCGACGAGCGACTGCCCTTGTCGTGGTATATGGCCGCCGTCCAAGTGTACGTCCGTCCGTCTGTCGCGTCGAGTCCTCACGATGCTAACAGTGCACAGGCACGTCGTGGCAAACGGAGGGGGTGCATCCCGCCCTCTGCTGAGTCTACGGCGACGGGAGTGTGCGCGCGCAGACGAGCCACCGTACGCACGGGTACGTGCATCCGGGGCTCTTGTGCAAGTTGCTGCGCTGCGTGCGCGCTGGAGCGTCTAGACGGCAGAGTCTAGGTTACATACCTTGTGATTGAGGGCGCGCGCGGCGGCTGCGGCACAGCGCGACGGTCCGCGTCGTAGGGTCCCGGGGAGGCGAGGGCGGGGGGCCTGAACGCTAGCTGGGCGTGGTGGGATGTGTTGTGGATGGCGGGTGCTGCAAGCGAGATCTGCAGTAGATCGGTAAGATCAGGTAGCAACGGCGACGATATTGAATGGACTTGTATGGTAATAGCATCACATTGTGGCACACCGTGTACTGTGTGGACAGATCCACAGATGAGGTGTTCCGTCGAGAGGCGCTTCCGTCGCGGCGTGTCCGACCTCGTTCCTGTGTCTGGCGTGGTCGTGTTCGCACAGCCCATCGTTTGCGTGGTATGTCGCCGAGACGATTACGGGTGCAGGAGACGTGCGAGCGGCGAGTGGGTGACCGCTGCGTGGGCACTGTGCAGATCGGGGTGCAAGATGGCGCCGCGCAGACCCCAGCGAGCTTGCGGTGAGCTTTCGAAGGCAGGGACGTAGTCGATAGGATGGGCTGTGTGGCTGTGCACACGGCTCGCGTCCTCCGGGTGTGAGTGGGCAAGGCAGATAGCACGATGGACGTTGGCAAGAAGTAAGCATAGAGTGCCCCGCGCGGGAACGTTGGGGCGCCAATCTGTAGTTACTAGCGTCGTAGACAGTAGCTACTAGTAGTTGCGACGTATAGACAAGGAATTTTGGTCAAGATGTACAGATACTTACGAGGCGCGCGGGGATCTGCAGCTATATGTTCGAGTGAGGTGCTAGATTGCGGTGTGCGTATAGTACGCGCGGGGCGTGTACGCTACTATTACCTGCGCGCACGGTACGCGGGCGCGAGGCTCCAGCGCGTGCATGCGCAGGCGACCAGGGAGGGGCGCCGGAGAGAGAGGGCGTCCGCGCAGAGGGGGCACGCGTGCAGGCAGCAGGCAGTCGTCGCAGGCGGAAGGAGAGAGCGCAGGCGGGCACAACGGGGGGATGTGGCGTACGCGCGGGGCAGGATCGAGCGGGTCGCCGCGAAAGAGACGGTCGAGGCGGGGGGACGCGGGGCGCGGGGGAGGAGGAGAGAGGGCGTGGAGCGTAGAACTTGGGTTCATTGACTGTGGACGTAGAACTTGAACTGGATATTGTCAGAGGACAAGGTTGCAACTCGAAACAGCAGGTGATTTGCGACTTTAATATTAAACGCAGGGTGGCACGACTCTGCCCGTACGCGAAAGTCGAGACCGACGACCACGACGACCAGACCGCCGCCGACAGGGCTGGAGCATCGCCGACGACGTTCATAAGCCACCCATCGTTGGACAAGATGGCGGGAACACGAGACAAAATGTGGTCCGTTCCTACGACATCCTCATCGTCGGCGCCGGCATCGCTGGTTCTACCCTCGCCCACGCACTCTCTGCTGCCGCAGTCGCCCGCTCGCGCCCCTTGAGGATATGTCTACTCGAACGCTCGCTTGCCGAACCGGACAGGATAGTCGGCGAGCTGCTCCAGCCTGGAGGCATCATCGCGCTGAAGAAACTCGGGCTCGAGACGTGTGTGGAGGGCATCGACGCCGTACCGACATACGGCTACTGCATCCTTCTCGACGGTACGCCCGTGCATATACCCTACCCTGACGGCCACGAGGGTCGTGCCTTCCATCACGGCCGCTTTATCCAAGCACTGCGCGCGAAGGCGAAGGAGGCCGTCTGCGTAGAGGTCGTGGAGGCCACCGTGACCGAGCTCATCGAGTGCCCTCTGACGGGACGTGCGCTCGGTGTGCGCGCCACGCGGAAGGGAGAGGGCGCGGTCGAGAAAGAGGCGTTCTTCGGCGACCTCACCATCATCGCGGACGGCTGCTTCTCCAACTTCCGAAGTCAGGTCATGGGCAAGGCCGCGCTCCCGCTGGACGTCAAGGGCCACTTCGTCGGGCTCGTGTTGGAGGACGCCGTGCTGCCCATCCCGAAGCACGGGACGGTCGCCCTGATGGAGGACGGTCTCGCGCTGCTGTACCAGATTGGCACGCATGACACCCGCATCCTGGTCGACGTCAAGAACCCCGTTCCTGCCGACCTGAAGAACTACATCCTGTCGAAGGTCGTCCCCGCACTCCCCGCATCATTACACCTCCCCGCTCAGCAGGCAGTGGAGAACGACCGACTGCGGCGCATGCCGAACTCCTTCCTCCCACCGTTTAAACAGGGTACTGTCACCAAGGAAGGTGTCATCCTTCTCGGCGATTCCTGGAACATGCGCCATCCTCTCACGGGCGGCGGCATGATGGTCGCGTTCAACGACATCGTGCTCCTGCGGGACATGCTGCTGGACGTGAAGGACCTCGCGGACTGGAAGGAGATCTCCCACTTGCTGCACAAGTGGCATTGGGCGCGCAAGCCTCTCGCCTCGACTGTCAACATCCTGAGCGTCGCGCTGTACGACTTGTTCAGTGCACATGGTTCGTTCTCCACGCTGTCAGCAGGGGACATGTTGTACTGATACGCCCTGCATAGATCCTCTCCTTGACGTCCTGCGGACCGGATGCTTCAAGTACTTCGAGCTCGGCGGGAACTGCGTCAACGGCCCCGTGTCACTACTCGCTGGGTAAGTCCGACATCCCAGGCCAGCTACTCAACCTTCGCACTGACATGCGTTCCAGTATTGAACAATCGCCCTTCCTGCTCTTCCGACACTTCTTCTCGGTTGCGTTTTACGCAATATGGGTGCTCTTCACGCACCCTCGGCGAGTTGGCGAGATTGACGGCAAGCCCGTGTATTCCCGTCCGCGACCAGACGAGTACCCTTTCTTGGCGGTCAAGAGCTTGCAAGTGGTGAGTATGCTTCGCCATTGGTACCTTCATGCTAGGCTAACGGCGCTTGCATAGTTCTGGACGGCATGCGTTGTGTTCATGCCTCTACTATCCTCGGAGGTCCGCTACTAGGCTCGCCTCTATTCTTGACGCTAGATGGGACGCTGGCTTACACAAATGTATCGTAATATTCTGTAATGTATACCCCACACCTAGTTCCTCGGACCTGCACGTCAGCCTCCGTCAATCTACCTTTAGCTTCCGAGAGCTTGATAAGTCTCCGCGCCGTGCTCGCAAGCTCGAAGAATTCGAACTCATTCAGCATGTGTCTGAATCAAACGTACTTCGGTGATGTCAATGCTCGCTTGCGTCTCGAAATAAACTATTTTTTATTTATTTATTATGGTGCACCCCAGTGTCCGGACTGTTGTCCTCCACTGGGTGGGACACAGGCTCCTACCCACCGCTGCTTCGAGTTGGGGGGGGCGGTCTCAAGTGGGAGGGGACAGGCTTAATCGAGGAGGTAGAGCGTGAAGTCCTAATCAAGTCGGATTAGATCAGGTTATAACCGAGTAATCATGCACGTGCTTAGTCCTATTAACCGAGTGTACCCCCGCCCAACTCTCAGCAGCGGCTGGCAGCAAACACGAGTAAATACACGGAGCCCGGGGAGAAGACGCCCAGCACCCGCTCCATTTGGTATGCCATCAGCCGCGGGCGCTATACGGATACTCGACATTTGTGAGTATTCCTGTCGGCTGTGGCTGGTAGCTGCGAGTGGCGGCAACGCTCGCGCTCTGCGCGAAGAGCCGCGACGTGTTCAGTCGCGCCCGTGTTCTCGTCGCGCGCAGGATACTTGAGCGTTGTGCTATCGGCGAATACATTCAGCTGTTTAATCAGCAGGTAGCGCAAACACTGGAAGCTCTCTGATTTGTCCGGTAAGGTCGCGAGCACTGACCGCTAAGTTTCTAGTGATCACAACTCATTTCGCGGTCTTGTGTAACGGGACGCGGGCCGCGCCGGGCGAGATCGTGCGTGAACGAGATGGATTTGGGTGGCTAGGCGTGGTACAGGGCAAGCGAGAGGAGGGCGCGCGAGCGCTCAGGACGCCTGCGGTACGGTGTTACATCTTGGTCGAACAGGTCTAGTGGACGCGAGCCTCCTGCGTGTATGACGAGGCAGCGCAGCTACCAGTGGTGCATGGTACGGGCGAATGCCACTGTGTAAGCGCAGCACGACGACGCGGGTGGTACTTCGCGCGGGAATGGCGCTCGAAAACCACGACCAGTCCATACCAGCGACAACGTTCATTCTATGCAGCGCATGTTCGCGCTCATATTATAATACAATATTGGTGACCTGCGCGCAACGTAGCGTTACTCACCGAGTGGCGCATCATCCAAGTCAGCGCCGCGCGTGGCCAGGCACTTTTGAGCCCTGCAATGGCCGGAAAATTACTTGAAAACAATGTGTGTGGTTGCGCTAATGTCTCTTGCGTGGTTCAGTGTCGACCGTCGGTCCCGTCGAGGAAGCGCACCACCAAATCATTTGGGTTCACTGCCATATTACTTCGTGAACTTGATGTACTAGTACTTACATGGCAGTACCGTCGCGTATTTGATGACACAACCCTAACACGCAAAGCCAAAAACTTTCTCATCGCTCGCGAAGCGATAAGGACGCGCATATGTTGTGCGCGCGACGAGAACACGGGCGCGACTGAACACGTCGCGGCTCTTCGCGCAGAGCGCGAGCGTTGCCGCCACTCGCAGCTACCAGCCACAGCCGACAGGAATACTCACAAATGTCGAGTATCTGTATAGCGCCCGCGGCTGATGGCATACCAAATGGAGCGGGTGCTGGGCGTCTTCTCCCCGGGCTCCGTGTATTTACTCGTGTTTGCTGCCAGCCGCTGCTGAGAGTTGGGCGGGGGTACACTCGGTTAATAGGACTAAGCACGTGCATGATTACTCGGTTATAACCTGATCTAATCCGACTTGATTAGGACTTCACGCTCTACCTCCTCGATTAAGCCTGTCCCCTCCCACTTGAGACCGCCCCCCCCAACTCGAAGCAGCGGTGGGTAGGAGCCTGGGTGGGACAGGTATTTGGGGAGTTGCACCCTCTGCACCGCGGGGGAAATGCTTTATGCACGCGTCGCAGTGTGGGACTTCTCAGGCGCCGGTTATCCAGCGTGGTGTCTATCGTCGCCATTGAGCTTACCCACTAAAACCCCCGCCATCCCAGTCCAATCTTCTGGCAGCGAGGCCTCGTCTTGTAGAGTGCCTCTCCATGTGTCCAGCACCGTCTTCGGCGGGAGTCTCCTTTTCTTCCACTTCCTGCTCGTCCTGTCCATGTCTATACGCAGTCTCTCATTGATTGCGGAGTACCATAGGTTCTGAATGTGAGTCCCTTTGTGGATACGTCCGGGTTCGCCGCTCCATTCTATCACGCGTTCGCATCTTATCTTCCAGATTAGATAGGCCATTTCGGAGAGGATGATCCTCATCAGCCTTGTTCGTCCCGGCGGACCTTCACTTCCTTCCCTCCGGCATTCCATTGACGGTATTCCTAGGACGGCCCCGAAAGTTAGGGGTGGGACTTGAACGTCTGCTTTGCCCAGTACGTCTATCGCCATCTTCCATAGTGCCGATTGTCCCGGGGCTGCGCATTCCTTTAGAATGTGGTGCATGGTCTCTTCCACTCCGCATGTACGACACATGCCGCGTTCTTCGTAGCCAGGGATGTTTGCCCAGTAGGCCCCCACCTTGTACCCCTGGTGCATTGCCTTCCAGAAGAAGCACGAGATTTTGACCGCTATGTCCTTCCCCCATATGTTCCTCCAGATCGTGCTCGGCCTCGGGTATAGGCCGAGGTCTCCTTGTAGAGCGCTTTTTGTCATTTCGATTGACAGTCGCGTGCTCTCACGCGGGGGGGGCTCGCTCCAGTTCAGGATCGCTTCATACGCCAGTTTCTGGGATAGGGTGGCTAGTCTTACTCCCGCGGGCATGAACTTCTCCTGGCTCGAGTTCGCCGGCGGGAGGGGGGTTTGGGGCATCGATGCTCCCTGCGCGGCCAGACGGTCAGCTTCCTCGTTGCCCGGGATTCCGGAGTGTCCCTTCACCCACTTCAGGGTTGTGACTGCGCTTCGTCCTCTCAGCTTTGCTACGACTCGTTTCAGGATCGGGCTGTTGGCAACTCCGGTCCAGCCTCTGTTTTCCCACCCTTCAAGGTGAATGGTGAGCCCCTTGTATACATACATGGAGTCCGTGATGATTGTTAACGGGGCAAAGTCCGGGGTCCGCTCGGCTGCTACGAGGCAGGCGTATGCTTCTGCCGCTTGGTTCGTCTGGCACTCGCCCGGGACCCTTACGGCGGCGTTCCTCGGGTCTCCTTCGCCGAACCACACTCCGGCACCAGCCGTCGCTGTTTCTGTCCCATTCCCCTCGCATGAGCCGTCTGTGAACACCTCTACAGCTTCATCGTTTAGTTGGAAGGGTCTCGCCGGGCGGGCGGCCCGCGGGCGGTCTTCGTCTGTTCCTATGAAGGCTCGGAAGGCTCCGGCCATCGGTGCGTCTTGTGTTACGAATGGGTTGAAGGTGACCTCGCCTCTTTCCTCCGCCCGATTGACGTTTAGTTCTCTTTGTTCCCTGCTCAGGCTTAGCCCGTCTACGTGTGCAGAGCCACCCGGCCTCCATTTGTCCTGCAGTTTGATCAGCATGCCCTGCGCCGCTCTCCTGCAGCGCGCCGGGTCGTCGCATCCGAGTACGTTCCTATCGTGCTCACATCGGTCGCAGGCACAGTCGCTCCTGTTGCGGTGTGGCGTGGTTGAGGTGTTCGCATTCGACACAATGCTGATGCAGTCGGCGACGATAGCGACTCGGTGTCGCGTCCTCAGGCATTTCCCGGATTTTGTGTTTGCGGAGCTCCTCTCTTGCGTCAATGCGAAGTGGTACCATACTGGGAGTGTTTTGATGAGGTCCTCACCCGGCCTTGGTGCGTCCGGTTTTACACCATATTTTTGCGCCGTTTTTATCATGCGTGCCACATCTCGGGACAGACCTGCCGGTTTCGCAGTGTTAATGCGCCAGGTCTGGAGGAAGGTATTGATTCTCGCGGTTGTGTCCACTCTTCTGCACGCGGCGGTTACTGCTTTTGCGATGAGGGCATCTGCGACGAAGGCCCAGCGCGGCCGCGATGGTGATAAGTTCAGGTAGCTTTTGATCCACATCATTTCGATCGCTTCGTTCCTCGCTCGGATGTTTATGATGTTTAGCCCTCCGCTCCCTAATCCTCTTTCCGTGGTACTTCTCGCTATCGGCGCTCTCCCGGAGCCCCACATGAAGGAAGTGATCATTTTTTCAAGTTGTAGTTCTACATGTTTTGGCATTCCCTGTACTCTCGCTAGGTATTGTGTTCTGCCGCCGAGCTCCATGTTCAAAATCACCCGTTTACCTTTGAGCGTCGGTCTTCTCTTTTCCCACCGTGCCAGGTTTGCCCCGATCTTCTCGGTGATATGTTTCCAAGGGGTGCTGTCGTCGTATGACGGCCCAATCCAGGCCCCGAGCATTCTGGTGCCTTCTCCCTCCTCGAGTATTCGGATAGATTCTGGTATTCTGCTCCCGCCCTCGGGCAGGGTTCTGTCTCTTCTGAGTCGGTTTCTACTCGTCAGCGGTCCCACAGGTATTATGATGGTTTTGGGCTCGTTGAATTTGGCTCTCGAGGCTTTGCACCAGCTCTCGAGGGTCCCCGTCATGAGGTCGTAGCTGTCTGAGGCCTTAAGGAAGACGGTTGTGTCATCCGCGAACATCGTTGAGACGATTCTTTCTGTGAGTCCCGGTACTTCAAAGCCTTCTAGGCCGGACACTCTCAGCGAACAGGCCAGCGGTTCTATTGCCAGGTTGAAAAGTAGGCACGAGAGCGGGTCTCCTTGCCGTACCCCTCTAGTGATTTGAAAGTTCTCGCTAAGCACTCCATTGATCATGACTGAGCTCGTCGCTCCTCTGTACAGTGATTTCACCGTCTCGATGAAGCGCCTTGGTAGGTTCATTTTCTCTAGCACTGCCCAGAGATATTTGTGGTTTATACGGTCGTAGGCTTTCTCTTGGTCGAGTGCAATGATTGCGCCTTCCAGTTCCATGGCTTCTGCGTACTCCATGAGTAGCCTGGTCAGCTTCACATTATCATGTATTTTTCTGCCACTGATGAACCCTGATTGGTCTTCATGGATCAGAGTGCCCGCCACAGCAGCTAGTTTCGCTGACATTGCCTTCGTAAGGACTTTGTAATCTGCGTTCAGGACAGTAATGGGTCTGTAGTTGTTCACTTCGCGTATGTCTCCTTTTAGTTTGTAGATTGGGCATATCCACCCTTCGGCGAATTTGGAGTTGGCTGCCAGTCCCACTGATTCGATGTTATTGAAGACTTTCGTCATCAGTCTGGCTACATTGAAACTTGGTCTTTGCGCTTTGGAGTCCGCCACCCATCGTCTATCCAAGGCTTGCCAAAGTTCTGTTGTCAGGCCGTCTAGCCCCGCTGCTTTGCACGTTGCTGCTTCTCTTAGCGCTTGCCTGGTTTCCGCGATGGTGAGCTTCGCGCCGAGCTCGCCTTTCTGTCTGGTATTCAGGGTGGTTCTGGTGTCGTCCAGTGCATTGTTCACCGTCTCCTTGAAGTCGTCTGATACGTCGTCGATTTCATCCGCCTGAAGTCCGTCATAGTGTTCCTTGGCGAGGCGGGCCATACCTTCTGACCTCGTCTCCCGGCACGTAGTTGGGTTCCCTTGGCTTCTCAATTCATACAGGGGTTCTCGCCTGACCTTTTCTTTTCCTTGTCCAAGCCAAAATTTGGTCGCTTTCTCGCCGTCGAGCCACTGCCTTGTTCTGGCCTCGTTCCTGCGGTGTTCGAAGCGTCGTTCTTCGAATCGTGTCAGGGCTCGTCTCAGGTGAGTCACCGTCTCTCTGTTCCTTTCCCCTGTTTGACCACTGTCCAGGCCCTCTCCTATGACACTCTCGATCTTCGCTTTTAGGTCGAGTATCTTCTTGTCCCATTTTGCGAAGAGCTCTTTGACTCGTTTCCTTGCTCTGTCCCTCGTATTCTGTTTGAAGGTCTCGTAGATGTCCTGTGGTGCTCTATCGCCACGGCCTTCCGCACAGTCATCAACCGCTTGCATTGCTCGGATGCCTTCCTCCACTGTTGCGTTCATGAAGGTGGCGTCCGTCAGCACGGCTCTCGGGATCACCCATCTTCCATTCCCCACAAAGGGGTCCGCGTAGTTAGTGATCGTTACAGAGATCAGTGAGTGGTCAGTGCTGATCCCTGGGCTTTCAATCTCCCAGTCAGCCGCTTTTTGCTCAAGCTCTGTTGTTATGTAGATTCAATCTATTCTCGATTGGCTCCCCGTGGCTTGTTGCGCAAAGGTGAAGCAGCGTTTACCGGGGTTTGTCCTTCTCCATCCGTCTATTAGGTTGTGGTTCGAGCGCAGCGTTGCCAGGCTTGCGTTTGTCCCGCTCGGGTCTGACCTTGCTGGGGCGCGGTCCTCTTGTGCTTCGACCATGTTGAAGTCGCCTAGCATTATGTCCGGTCTGCCTCCTCTGTTCTCGAGCATGCGTGTGTCAACTTCGGCCCAGAAGCGTGCATTCTCGCTCGGGCCGTTTGGGGCGTAGACGTTGATGATTTGTATGCTGGCGTTGGCTCCCCATTTAAGGGAGATGCTGAGGGCTCTTCCCGGAATTATCTGTTTTACTGTCACACCTGAGTCTACATCGAAGATCTTCTTGTTAACGACTGTGGCTACTCCTCTCGCGGATGTTGGCGATTCCGGGTCCGGGGACACGAAGATTTTTAACGAGCTTTCGAAGAGTTCGTTGAGTATGTCAGCATTCTCTTGAGTCAGGTGAGTCTCCTGGACTGCAAGTACTCCTATGTGTTTCTCTTTCATGAGTTGATGCATCCTTAGCCATTTCTCCCCCGGGTTTCTTCCTGAGATGTTCCCTGCGCCCCGAATGTTTAGGGAGGCCACCTTTATTCTTCCTCTCGATCGTTTGGTGGTCGCTGCGCGGGCGTTATCTCTGCTGCTGGGGTCTCCGCTCGTTGTGCTAGGTCCGGCTGGTCGCTGAAGTGGGTTTGTTGCCCGGTCTAGCTCGCGTCGGGGGGGCATTGCGGGTCCAGCCCGTCCTGCGTTCCCGACGCCGTCCATGCTCGCACCGCGGCCGGCCGCGGTGGCGCAGCTACGGTACTCCGCAGGCCGTTCATTGAGGCAGTCCGCCGCTGCGCTGGGTCCCGCCCCTCCTGGCCTGTGAAGGCTCGGGTGTCCGTGTTGTTCGATTATGCCAGGGTGTTGTGTATGCGTGGGTTGGGTTGTGGTGGCCGCTCTAGCACCAGGGGCTACGGCCGTAGCACCCCTGGTCGCTGCTTCGACCCGCAGCTGGGTGTGGCGATGTGTGCATGGCCGCTCAGACGGTCTGGACACTTGAGCCTCTCGGCACGGTTAGCCACGGGCCTAAATAGGCCACCGTTTGGTTGCTCTAGGAGCAGGGCCTCGGTTGCTTTCCTGCGCCATGGCCAGTATATTTGGGCAACCGGGGGACCGGACACGGTCAGTTAGGTCTGAGTTCGCTGGCTGTGTCGTTGTTCTGTGGTCAGATGGAGGGAACAACTCCGTTGTAATATATTTCGTCATGGATACGGTAGGGGGGCTGCCCGCCGGTTCTACATTCCCTGCCCATACGAGTACGGTGCTCTCCCCGGTGTCCCAGACCTCGCTCCCCTGAGTAGTCCGAAGCCGCGGCCTCTCCCTCTCCCCGCGGTCGGTCCTGTCTGTGTCGGGGATAGCGGCTGCGTGCGTTCTGTGCCTGTGTGTTGTCTCGGTCTTCCGTATGTGCGCGTCGCGGGTGGCGGCGCGTTCCAGCTCTGGATGTGGGGGAAGGGGCACTTATGCGTTACGTGGTCCGCACTGTGGCAGCAGAGGCATAGCTCAATGCGCCTAGCTATGGCGGTGGGGTTGAATCTGCTGTGGAAGGGGAGTTTCATGAGGTTCGATCTCCAGATCTTCCATGCTTCACCGTTCCCCGTTGGGGAGTCGCAGAAGACTGCAGCTTGCATGTTTCCATTCCCGAGCTGGTCGATGCGTACATCCACGCTGGTTTCTATCCTCATTGCTGCCTCGTGCGGCGCGAGGTGCTGTAGGGTCGGGTGACTTTCCACGAGATCTGCGATTGTTGCGAAGATAGGGTCGTCTAGGAAGGCGCCCCGGATGGATTGGACGATGTCGTCGTCATGGTTTGTCGTGTATCCTGTCAGCGTGAACAAGTATCTCGGTATTACGAGTTTGCGCTCGTAGAGGAAGAGAGTGATCCAGACGGATGATAGGACTCGGAGTTTCACTAGGTTCGCTACCGCTGTCTTCTTCAGACCAAGGACTACCCAGGTTTTCGGTGCTCCGGAGCGTCGCGGCGGTTGGGTCCATTCTGGTTGGGGGGCGATCGGGACGAAGGCGGTTTCGCCGGTGACGTGTTTGATGAGTGCGTAGATCTCGTCGTGTATCGGTTTGCGCATGGGAACGTCGGGGTGCCCCATGTTGGCGACTTGGACTAGGAGGACCGTACCGTCCTGCTGTTTCCACGCTTCGTCTATCCGCGACCTGGCAAGCTCATCGATGAGTCCTTCGGGGTGGGGTTGATGGACAGTTGGGAACCCTCCGGCGGGCTCGGGGGTGAAACCGTAGCCGTCTGCGCCGGGCACTGCCGGCGTGACGTAGGGGGGGGGCCACACGGATTCGCTGTGTTGGAGCGCTGATACGCTCCACAGGCGTTCCAGGCCAGAAACCCGCCTTTTCCTCCTTTGCGCGCGCACGCCAACCACAGCGCGCGCAGAGCCCACCGCACACCTCTGTACTCCCTACGTCGCGCGCGCAGTGCGCGTAGCCCATCGCGCGCAAGGTCAAGATGCGCGCGGGGTACTTCACCACGGCGCGCGCGATGCCTGTCGCTATCCAGAGCCCTCTGCCCTAGCTGCTCGCGCGCGCGGGTCCGTTGGGCGCATCAGTGGCGCGCGCACGAGGCGCGCGAAGAGTCGGATCGCGCGCGGCGAGTGCGCCCGGCGCGCGAGGCATCCCGGGCCCGGTTTCCGCTTATCTCCCGTATGGTAGCACGTGTTTTGGATTCCGCCTGCGGGCATTCTTGTACATAGTCATTTCGGGGCATTCGAACCCCCCAGACAATCCACCCCTCACTCTCTCAACTGCTGGGAACGTGTCCCTCGCGCTTCTCAACGTGCAACAGCTTCCCCTTCAAGGCAGGACGACTGGAGACCTCTCCGCTGTGACAGCGTACCGTCAGTTGCGTATATTGCGTCTATTCCGTTCCTCCTGCGTTTTACTGCGTGCGTACTGCGTTGCGAAGCCCCGCGGCTGACTGCGAGCGTTGCGTTATTCCTGCGCGCGTTGCGTTACTGAGTTTACCTCCGCGCGCGCCCCTTCTACAGCGCGAGTCCGCGCGCGCTCCCACCCGGTGCGCGAGAGACCTCCCTCCTGCTCGCGCGCGAACAGTATACGGACCGGCCTACCAGCGAACCTAGGGAGCTCGAGACCTTACTCCCCTTCATCACACACCTAGACGTCCTCTACCCCTCGGCTATCGGCCGTCAGAGCACCTCTTACCGTATCAACGGACGTCATGAATTCGTTCACACGTGCCATAATGCAACCGGCTGCCGGAACGTTTCCTTCGGTGAGCTTCCATGTCCGACTAAGCGAAGGGGCCTCGCAAGCGCGTGATGCGTCGCGTGGAAGCTCCTAAAGCATGGGGAGTTCACGGCTTGCTCACAGGACTTCACAGATAAACGGAGATACGCGCGTCGTGCGCCGGTGAGCCCACCTCGCGCCGGCGGGCGGGCTCTCGCCCGAATACCTTGTCGTTTATTACTATCGGACTAACTGCTGTTTACAATGTCACACAATGATCCATAATCGTCCGATGTTCGCGTGTAAACGCCGCTCAAAGCTCGCCTCCGCTATGAACATAGATGGACGCGTTGTAGAAGCGCGCGAGGAACGAGCGCGCGCCAACAACGCCACGTCTACGTTCCAAGGATGGCGGGCGGCTAGCGAGTCCGCTCCTTTCGCTCGCGCCCGCCATCCCACTAGACAGGCGCTGTCTCGCCTCCAGCCTCCATAGGGCAGACTCTCTTTTATTTGTCCCACCCCGCCCGCCCAGCTGATACGCGACCACGTCACCCATACAAATCAATGTTGCTCTTCCCCCTTTCGCGTTCACATCACGCTTTACGTTGTTTTTGCATTTATCACTACACGTTTCTCACCGCGTAAACCTCCCGTCTCCACGCAGCGACAGATACTTAAACCCCACAGTGCAGGAGAGAACCGCACGTCGCCGACCATCCACCGCATACCCTCGCAGCGAAAATCCCACCCGCAGCAATGCCCACCCCCCGCGAGAACCCAACAACATCCGTATCTGTCACGAAATCAGCTTCGGGGACATCGCGCGGAGCTCCGAACACGTACGTCGCCATCGCAGAGCCATCCCGTTGGCTGCACATCGGTGAAATTGTGGAACTTGATATCACCGACGGCTTTCGTTATCGGACGTGGGAGGTCCGAATCACCCGCATCCGAGTCATCGAGCGGCTCATGGTAGAGCTGGTGACTCGCCTCCACGGTCCGGACGACGGAGCGTTGCCAATAATCTCCTTCCTGCAGTGCCGCCGCGATTGGGTCAACCTCGGCCCTATGCCGTGCCTGCAGATCCTCCTCAGCGGCAGCGATGGCAACGACCATTCCATCCCGGTGTACCCACCCCCTCCCAGGCCGTCCGTCAACAGCGCAGAGTTGTGGCGCACGCACTTGCGTCGCGAATCGCGAGACTCCGTCGCCGCCAGGCAATCGCAAGAGCTGGTGGGCCGGATCTCGTACACGATCGAGACCACAACCACCGCGTCGACCGACTCCAGCGACGGAAACACGACAGCGTCGGCGGCGCGGCATGCGATGTTCAGCGAGGGGGGCATCCAGGTGGAAAGTGGCAGAGCAGCGCGGAGCGCACCCGCGTCCTTTTAAGATTTCCAAGGACACATCGATAGGCCCGGCTCCCGGACAGCACCAACCGCACGACCCGTCCACCGTCCGGCGCGGCACGCCACCGCCGCCGCCACGCCGAATCCAATCTCAGCGGACCGCGGATCGTCGCCACACCGTCCACCGACTAGAGGCGAAACCGGCCTTCGCACGTGCATCTATACCCGCCCTCCCCGAACTCGTTATACTCGTGGCTTTCCTCTCCCCTCCCTCCTTTTCCTTCCCCTAGCGCACACGTTCCTTACTCGTCTCCCCCACCCCCCCTCCTCCTTTTTCCCTTTCCCTCGGGTGTTTCGACCGCGTGATCTCCGCGCCGCCGACACGACTACTTGCCCACCACGCCGCACCCTGGGGAACTCAGCCCGCCCACCGTTCATGGCTTGCTCACAGGACTTCACAGATAAACGGAGATACGCGCGTCGTGCGCCGGTGAGCCCACCTCGCGCCGGCGGGCGGGCTCTCGCCCGAATACCTTGTCGTTTATTACTATCGGACTAACTGCTGTTTACAATGTCACACAATGATCCATAATCGTCCGATGTTCGCGTGTAAACGCCGCTCAAAGCTCGCCTCCGCTATGAACATAGAATATAAACCGTCGACGCACCTCAACGACATCCTCACTCGAACATCACTCACCAGTCGTTCAAGTATCAACCACCCACCTTCGCCATGTTCGCCAAGCTCTTCACGCTCTCCGCTCTCGCAATCCTTGCCGCCGCCACCCCCGCCCCCGCAACGGGTGGATCCTGCGACACCGGCTCGATCCAGTGCTGCCAATCCGTCGAGCCCGCCAGCAGCGCCTCCGCCGCGAACCTGCTCAAGACCCTCGGTGTCGTCCTCCAGGACGTGAACGTCCCGATTGGGCTCACCTGCTCGCCCGTCTCCGTTGTCGGCGTCGGCGGCAGTGACGCTTGGTACGTACTTCTTCGGCCAGCATACTTCCTGGTGAGCATAGACTGACGCAGTCGTGCTGCAGCTCCGCGAACACGGTTTGCTGCGAAAACAACTCCTTTGGTGGGTTCAATTGAGCGCATTGTGTTCAATGTTGTGGGCGGTGCGGATACTGACGAATCTGCTAATCCCGGTAGGAGGCATCCTCGCCATTGGATGCCTTCCGGTCTCGGCCTGAACACAACGGCGTCTTCGGTCCCAGATGATATTCGTATCGGCGAGGTGGAAGCAGGGGCGGCCGTTGCGAGAGAAGAGGATGTTTGAACAGTGCTCTGACTGTATGCGATATGATGAATGCGATTTGTTTTGTTTCTACTATGCTTGCGACGGCGTTAAACTGCAAAGTATTGGTTAGAGGCGATGAAGTAGCATTGACCAGGACCCACGTCTGCGAGGGTATGACATGGCAGTGCACATGCAATGGAAATCGCATTGTAACAACATGGATGGTTGGGTCAGATGCGAGTGAGAGGGCCTTGATGATTTAATTGCGAAGGAGCGATGTATGACAACGTAAGTCCGGAGGCAAGCGAGACGAACGTGTGGGTAGTAGCTGTGCAGATGTGTTAGCATTGTGTCAGCTTCTGGGGGGCGAAGCGCACCTGGTGTAAGAGTAGAACCAGAAAAGGTATAGCAGCAGATGTGAGAGCCGTATAAAACAAGAGAGCGCGAAGAAAACAATACTGTAACCAATGGATGTTGGATCTCAGGCTAAACAGTGGAAGACACCGATTGTAACACCATGCATGACTTGAGTTTTTCATCAAGGCCCGCCCACTCAGCGCCGTCCACCTCTATAAACGACAACGCATCCTCGTGAGGTTCTCCAAGCACGTCCACCACTTCCTGTACAGCCGCCACGAGATCTCGAAGCGATAACGGCGCGGGATCAGTCGCGCTCCGCCCGTCCTGACTCTTCTTCCCCTGGATCACCGTCTCCGCAAGATCGTGCGCTTCCTGGAGTTTCAACACCAGTTTAGAGAGGCGACACGCAGCCGGATCACCCTCCTGCATCGTGACCTTTTTGCGAATCAGGGCGATCTCGCCCCGGAGCTCCTCGACCATCCCGATCTTCTCGGTCATCTCCTTCAGGAGCGAGTCGACACTGGCGGACGTCGAGCGTAGGTCCTCCTCTGGGACGATGATGTCCTCCGCCCCGAAGAATATCGCCAGGACCAACGTGTCGAGCCCGCTGAGTGTCGCGGAGACCACGGGTGCGAACGGCAGCGACATGACCGCCTAAAGTGAGGAAAGATCAACAAGGGACTATGCAGAGACAAGTGAAACGGACGTGCCGTCGCGCGGACCGCCATCTGCACGAGCCGCCTCCTGCGCCTCGTTGCCTCGATCTTCATGAACTTGTCGCGCGCCTCGAACAGGGGCTGTGCATCCGCAAGCGTTTGCTTGAGCGTCTCTTCTACCGTGCGCAGCGTATCGTCCCGCCGCGAAAGGTACACAAGGTGCTGCGAGAATGTGTTCCGGCAGCGAGGCTTCGCAAACAAGTACCCGGGCGCCTGACATATGAACAGTGACGCGAGGTCGAATCGCTGAATGTGAGGGGTCACCGGTCAGCGCTGACATTACATGGCTATGTATACGGATATGACGTACATCTGCCAGAGGTTGGCCAAATGCGTCAAGTGCGATATGAACCAATTCTCCCTGCTGTGCTACCTTTGGATCAGGCAGGTCTAGCGCACGCAACCGCTCGATCATCGTGTTAATATCCTGTATGGCGCCCCCCACGATCTTTCGCACTTGACGGAAGATCCTCTCCGGTGGGTGAGGCTCCTTCAGGCTTTCCTTCGAGTGTGGCCCTGAATGTAGACGAAGTGGTCAGCATATGCATTACGAACCACGGGCAAGACGAAAGCTTACAGCAATGGCAATCGGGGGCATCTACTGCAGCGTCTTGTGGTGCAGGGGCAGGCTGCGCACCGTCTTCTGCTGCAGGTTCGGGCACCGGAGTCTCATGTGGCTCAAGTTGAAGCTCGGGCTGTATGTCATGCGTGGCTTGGGATTCTGCCACCACGGGTGGTGCGGGGCCATAAGACGGACCCTCGCCTGGATCGACAGCGACAGATTCGCTCTCCATGTGCTGTCTGTACAGTACCTACGGCAGCTGGAGGCGAAGCTCGACACCGACGGTTGTGGTAGGACGGAAGCAAGTCCGAGCCGCGCGCATGGATAATGATCCTATTGATGGCTCGCCGCGTGGCTTTGGTGCTTGTGGGCGCTTACCATATGGCACGTTGAGTAAAGCGCTTACCTTGGCGCTTACCTGCGCTCAACTTGATTTGTTACCGGCATGACGTCCAAATGTTTCGAGTCTCATTGTCGCTCGCCAGAACTGAAATACTGACAATCTGCTTGTCCTTATCATCTAAATCTTTGGTGTGTTTCAGTATGAGGGACTCGGGGAGAATGCACTGGCATCGGCGCAACCTCGACGATGATCTGCAACACGACATATCACCAGCAAAACATGACCGTGCCGCTCTGGCTAAACGTACATAAAATGTGCAAGGGCTCATGAACAAGTGCTTTAGCATCTCAGCAGCTACAAATCAGCCAAATTGGCTTCTCAGAATACCCGAATCACCCAGCTAACGTAGCTCGCCTACAGGCACAAACGCAGGTGATCAACGAGACGCGGCGAACACATCCGATATCGACGTCACCCTCGCACTAACCTCGAAGCTCCCTAGGACATCCTCAGCCCACCGGATATTTACCCCTCGGTCACTGGACGCGCCCCCACCAGCCGATGAGTCGCTGACCGCGATGCATGCACCCCCCGGGCCGTCGCGCATCAGCTCGTGACCGCCGTGCAGGCAATAAAGCACGCCGCCATCGTGCGCGTAACTCCGAGCTCGAGCTTCTGCGTCGAAAACAACACGGTATGCGCGCGTTACTGAGCTTACTGGCCTTTGCGCTGGGGTGTTGCAGCTGGGCGGCGTGTGCGAACGCTGCGGCGACATCGACGGAGAAGGTCTGCACTCTGCGTCCCCTTGGACATGGCAGGGATGACACGGATCAGGTATGTCCAGTTCTACCTGTCTCGTCTGGGTGAGTGCTGACACTAAGGTGCAGGTGGAGGCAGCTATTGCGAAGTGCGGCCATTTCGGGAGGACAGTATTCGCTCCCGGGCAGTACAACATCACCAGGTACGCATAGATACTCACTCGAGACGGACGTATCTAACAAACGGAATACAGGAAAATGACCTGGAACCTCGTCTCCTCGCAAGTAGACCTCCACGGATACCTCAACGTAAGTCCCAACCCCGCTCACCCCCACATAGCTACTCACACCCCCGCAGTTCAAGCCCGACCCGACGTACTGGCTCGACCCCGCGAACACCTACCGCGTCATCTTCATCCAGTCGCAAGCGTCCTGGTTCGTGCTCACCGGGCACGACTTCGCCGTCGACGCGCACGGCACGGGCGGCATCACGGGCAACGGGCAGGTCTGGTGGTCGTTCTACGGGAACCGCACGCGCGCGGACGGCGACGGCCGGCCCGTCGCGCTCACGCTCTCGAACGTCACGCGCGGCGTCGTGCGCGACTTCCGCATCGAGGGCCAGCCGTTCTGGTGCAACGCCGTCGCGGACTCGCGCGAGGTCGTGTATGACGGGATGCTGTGCAACGCGACGAACGAGGATCCGCTGTATAAGGGGCAGAAGTGAGCTCAGTTGTTCTTCAAGTTGGCAGGGCTGTGATGTGGTGCTTATGCTGGATGTGTCTTGCAGCATTGTTCCGAACACAGACGGTACGGTCCTGCCGTGGCTTGGGCTCTGCACGCATATTGACATACCTCAGGAATCAACACGTATCGCTCCGACAAGGTGTCGCTCCTCCGTTTCGACGTACGCCTTGCGCCCCCTTTTCTCCAGGCCTCTACTTAGCACCATGACCATTCAGATCACGTCCGGCGACGACTGTCTCGCCATCAAAGGTGTACGTCTCGGCACCACACCACACTACTACCCTGACTCATTATAGCACACAGAACTCGACAAACATCTTCGCAAAGGACATCACCTGCCGCGGCGGAAACGGAATCGCCATCGGTTCGCTCGGGCAGTACGCCGGCCTCGTGCGTATTCCCAATCGTCTCAGCAGCCTGCCGCTGAACAATATTAACCCCCTCCTTATAGCCCGATATTGTGGATAACCTGGTCATAGAGGACGCCAAGGTCAGCATTAACACGTCCTGAAAGTTACAACACTTACACTATCTACGCCCGAGTAGATGATCCGTCTTGACCCCTCAATCCAGCCCAACATGGTCTCCGGGGTCTACTTGAAGACATGGACCGGGTCCGTGCACGGCTCCCCGCCTACCGGGGGCGGAGGTGGCGGAGGTCAGTCTCCCCACCAACTTTCTCCGACTCCGAAGAGCACGCGCGAACTGATGCCTTCTCTTGCTCTCCGGTAGGATACGTGTCGAACGTGGTCGCGAAAGGCGTGTCCCTCGACCGCGTTACGGTCCCTATCCACCTCTACCAGACAAACGGAGGCCAGTCGTATGTGCACCCCAATCCTGTTCCCTCCACAGCAGCTGACGCCTGACGCTGGTATCGCAGAGGAGACCAGCCCTCGACGATCCAGTTCAGCAATCTCACGTTCAGCGACTGGACCGGCAGCTCCTTACGGAACCTCAGTACGTCTACCCTCCCCTATTCACCGTGTACCACGTGGACGCTCTGACACTCACAACTCGCGGCATCCCAGTCGTGGACGTCGAGTGCAGCCCTGCGGTGCCGTGCCCGGACATCCGCTTCAGCAATGTGCACGTCGCGCCTCCGAACGGGACGGCGCCGGGCTTCAAGTGCGTGAACGTCGCGAGCGAGTTCGGGCTGCCTGGTGCGTTATTGCCTGGCCTCTAATTTGGCGAGGGACGCGCTAACGCGGCGTGCAGCTTGCAATGCGACTGGAGCGGCTTGATGGCCGTACTTGCAAAACTCATAGCTGTTGAGATGGTCTGTGCCATACTGCGCTTCGACGCGATGTATTCCAGAGTTGCAATACACTTCTGGAGACGGTTTCTCCGTCAATTGTTCCCTTTCCTGTGCGAGCTAGACTGAGCGCAGTGCAGAATGAGTTGAAGATGTTTGAAGCTACTAGGTGGTATACTTGTGTCATAGCTCGCGGATCGTGGACGACGGTAAGAGGTAACGCTCGCCGCGAGACGCGTCAGTTTGAACGTTCCCTGGTCCGAGACTGACGAGCGAGCTATCAATGACTCACGATCTGCTGGACAACAGTGGGATTTAGTCAACACTGCAGGAGGTCATTGAGGCCGCTCACTGGTTTCGTTCTTGCATCCGAATAGCGGTCGCGATACACACCAAACATACAGCCGCGTTCCGACCGTGCTTTTAGATTCTGTGTTATTGTCCGCGTGGATGAACGGCGTGGTCTAGTATTGCAAGGACGGGAGTATTCGTTCAACCTGAGAAGTATGGCCACATTAACTTGGGCGTTTGCACCGCAGTACTTTGGATCGGCGGCTTATCGGTAGTGCGAAAGACCCCAGACAAGATATTCATAACAATATATTGAAATTGTTCCTGTCTCCTTGGCGAAACACAGTCTTCTTCTGATACAGCACATGGTCTTGGTAGGTCGTCGACCCCAGAGATGACGACTTCTGAAACAGCCAATACGCCATCTTCCCGCCCTCCCTCCACCGCGCGCGAACCTGCTCAAAGCCGACCGCCATCATTAAGCCCTGGAAGTGCTCGGGGGTCAAGTAACGCGAGTTGAGGACGCAAGGCAGTGGGAGCTGTTGACGTCGGCGAGTCAGCAAGAAGCTGAGGTCACATAACCACTGGACGCACAGCAACGAAGAGGACGCCTTTCGCCCGGAGCATTGTGTGTGCCATGCGTAACATGCGTCCTGCATTTGTGATGTCATAGAAAGTATACTTGTTGCGGTGTTGTATATGCCCTCACCTCTGTTCTTGGGATCTGGGACGAAATTGAGGACGAGGCTGAGGCTGATTGCATCCCAGCACTCCCGATGCGCTTCGACATCCATTAGCAGGAAGTCCTGCTCCTGGATAGACGGATGACGAGAATGCAGGTCGATAGGTGATGCACTTATCCATCTACCACAGGACGAGTAGTTATCTGGTTTCAGAGCGCCGACCTCCAGGAGTCTAATGATGTCGATAAAATAATTCAGCATAGCAAGCAAAAAAGAAAGGTGGACGAAAACTTGCCGTAGCCGGCTGTTCTTCTCCTTCATGGTCTGCGGAACTTGAAGCTCGCGGAGCCAGCCTACGAGGATTTTCTCGCTCCCACCTCCGCGGTCGCTGCTCTGGCCAATGGAAGACATATGTTGGTACGCCTCCAACCCGCCGAGTTCCTCAATTTCTCGTTGCACGGTGCCGAGCTCAATTTGTGCGCTTGAAGCATTGCGAGCGTGTGCAGAGATGGCGTTCTGGAGCTGCGACCGACGTTTGATAAGTACATGGAAGCGTCGAATGACGGTTCTCGTGGCCTGCGGGTGACTAGATGTACCGCCGGCTTGGGAGCTTGGTCCAGCCGTGGAGGGGCCGGCGACGGTCACAGGGGTCTTGCGTTTGGTTTTCCGCGCTTTAGGCATAGCACTAGGGTGGCATAGCTGGCCGCATGTCCGTTACATGCGCCGTCGCACATGTGCAGGCTTTCAGGGTGTGTCACAGAGCGCGTGCGCGTGACGCCACGCTCCGCCCTGCTCCGGCAGCGGCGGGCGTCTGGCAGGGCGGCGGCAGACTCATCCTCCGACCACGACGCCGAGTCCGTGCCCCACGCCAAAGACATGGACGGAGACGAGTTCCACGCCGCCGTATGTCGCAGTGCGTCTCTGCATGCGCGATGCGTGATGATCATCCAGCGGCGCAGGTCTATCACGTCGTCCGCCAGATCCCGCCCCAGCGCGTAACTTCATACGGTAAGCGGCTAGCGAAATTCTCGCTCAAGACTGACATGAACCCCTCATGTATCGATTCTCCAGGGCATGTCGCGAAGCTCCTCGGCATGCCCACATACTCCCGGCACGTCGGCCAAGGTCCGCCACCCCCCTCCATCCGCCTCTAACCCGCGCCCCTGACATCGCCACCCTCCTCCTCCTCGTCCTCTGATCCCGTACTAACTCATCCCGGCCCGGTGCGACTCTCGCACCGCACCCAGCACTGAAGTTTGTGTCGCCCGACGTCGTCCCGCCCATACCGTGGTACCGCGTGCTCTCCTCGTCCGGCACGATCTCCTCGCGCGGGCCTGGCACGAGCGGGGCGAATCGCCAGCGGGACGCGCTCGTCGCAGAGGGCGTCGATGTGCAGACCGCGCGCTCGGGCGAGTTTAAAGTTGGTTTGAGGCAGTATGGCTGGTTTCCGGCGGTGGGGAGTGTCGATATTGGCGTGCAGCAGCCGGCGGGGGGAGACGGGGCCGGGGCTGACGAGGCAGTGATAGAGGAGGAGGGGTCACAGGACGAGGATGAGGAGGCGGAAGAAGGGGCTTGAGTGCGGCATACGGTAGGAAGGGCCCTGCTATTGCTACATGGGGATATTGCTAATATTGTGTGAAGAACAGTGCTGTACAGACTATTTCTTTTGCTATAGTATCGTGGTGGAGAGCCCTGAGCTGCATCGGTCTACACATATGGTATGGCGCCGTCAAGGAGGACAGGAAGGTGGTGGCTCATCGGAGTAGTTGACTAACGCTATGTCCGCTCATATATCGAACCCAATTGACTCGCTTGACACAGGTGTAGCTGGCAGCAATGCGCTATGTGTCCGAGCGCTGGCACATTTGGTACAAATACTGACACTCCCTCCAGTCCACAGCTTTGGCTCTCCACGACCAATCCTTCTCAGCAGGCTCGGCACACCATGACCCGCCTCCAGCAGTTCTACACGCTTTCTCTAGCCATTCTACTCGTGCTCGTCGCGGCCACCGTAGTACGTCTCCCCTCACTGCGCACGTGCACCGTAGCTAGACATCGGAGCTAATGAAGGACCTGCAAATAAACTCAATAGTCCTCGGCTGCCCCGCTGCCCGCCCACATCGAGGACGTGCCGCGCAGTCGTCGTGCCCTAGATGCCCTCGATGCGGCGGTGCGTGTTCTTACGACTGTACGTTGACCTAAGAAGCTGACTTTTGGCACGGCTCCGTTCACAGCCCTAGCAGAAGGTCAGGGGTTGAGTTACACCACGGCGCGCCGCGTTCAACAAGTCCGTATACATAGAATGATTAGCCGCAGAAGCCACAGGCCAGCCTGGCCAGTACTTGCTTGTACGAATCGTAGGAGGGATACGAAACCGTACACGGTACTTTCAGTATGATGTTCACTATAGTTACTATCCATTCGTTACAATTCTCGAGCACCAATATTGAAGTTGATTGAAGCAGGAGACCTAGAGAAAGGAGAGAGAGAGTACTAGTAGTGAAGGGAGCAGTAAAATGATTCCCATTAGCCGACTTGAACGACTGACCTCGTCATTACACGATCTCTCGTACTAGTGACGCGCTCTACCAGCTGAGCTAAACGGGATACATTTGAACCTTAACTCTGCTGCACTCATGGAGAAGCGTGGGATGATCGCTGTAGCGCCACTACAGCTGTAACTTCAAGTTCAACTGAAGTTCGTGCTCCTCTCAGAACCAGGCTCTTGACCATATATATAAGCGGTACTGGATATACTGACTAGCTACTGACGCGGCACTGATACATCTAACACCAGCACCACCAAATCCGCATAGATTCTCTGCTACAGTCGACCTCTCACAGACGTCGGTTTATAACTTCGCCGAACTCGAATGACCGTGCAAGGCACCTCAACCTCTCCCCCCATCACATCGCTACATATCGACGCAGGATCATAGATGATATACATGTTCAACCCGAACCCACAGACTCGACATGGATCGCCTGCAGAGCGGCCTTCCGTGCACCACAGCTTCCGCGACGCAGGCCACCACGTGAACCCAACCCACCTTCCTGAGTTCCCCGCTCCAGCAGCGCGCTGTTCTTAAGCTTCTCCACCCCCTCTCACGCATTCGAAGACATGATACAGCGCGGACAGTGAGCGGCCGTGCTAGGGAGTCACGAACGTGCCACGGCCATCTTCCCGCGACCGCTGGGATGTATACGGTTTGTACCCCGTTCCTGACTTGCTGGCGCGTCGATGCACACGGGCCCTGCGCAGGGATCGAAGCTGCACGTCAGTAAGTTGCGGTTGCAGTTACAGAGGCGGTGAGCGTGTGTATTCCTATGGGGGTGTAATGAATGTCATCAACGGGTGATCCATCCAGGTGACGGGTCGACGAACCTCTGTCGTAATGTGCGTGGAAGCCCAAAAACATACAGGACCACATGCATTACAAGCGTGCGCCCCGGACGCCGACTCGGACGCTTGGCCATGACAAGTATTTCCTGCAGATGCAGGACGAATCTATTGATCATACAACGCAGTGACACTCATACACGCTGCAAGCATTCACGCCACTTTACCGCTACACATATTCCCAAAACTTCCTTCGCCCACCGCTCAAGTGCGACGACACCTAAAGCACGCGCTCAACGAGCCCCAACCCCTGCTGCTCGAGCACCTCCCTAAGCGGGTCGCAGATCTCCTTCGAGTACGGCGCGACGATCCCCGGCGTCTTGAACACGCCGTCCAGCACAAGCTGCACCGCGATCCCGCACGGCACGCCGACATACAGCGCCATCGCGCTGTGCCCCTGCGGCTCGCCGTACGCCTCGAGCGTCGACGTGAGCGTGTCGCGGCGCCCGTCCGCCCACTCGACGACGAACTTGTGCTGCAGCATCACGAGGTCGCGCTCGCCGTCCGCGTACGCCATCAGCGTCTCGAGGCGCGCGCAGAGCGTGTCGAGCAGCGTCCCGCCGCGCACCGTCGCGGGCTCGCTCGAGAAGAGCCCGATCCACTTCAGGCCGGAGAGGATGCGCCGGCTCTCGCCCTCGTCCGGGAACTTGCAGAGCTCCTTCACCCGCGCCACGAGTGTGCTGTATAAACGTCAGCGGGCGTTCATGGTCTTGAAAAACGGTTGCACGTACCTCTCGGTGGCATCGGACGCGCCGATCGCCTGCTGCATGACCTCGGACCACGTCTGGCCCTCCTTCAGCCAGTCCTTCTTCTCCAAGTTGAGCCATCCGAGCGCGACGAGCGCCTTCACGAACTCGGGGAAGCCCTGGTAGCGGAGCGTGCCGCGGATGACGTGCTCCGCCTCGGGGATGTTGTAGTACTCCCGGAAGGGCACCGAGTCGCGGTTGGGGTACGCGACGAACGCGAACGCGGGCGTGATGTAGTACGGCTTCGCGACGCTCATCAGGTCCTTGCCCGGCACGTCCACCTGCTGCCCCCCGGCGAGGTACGACGCGTTGTTGAGCAGCGCGAGGAGGCCCCCGCGCGGCGACCACGAGAACTTGTACCCGAGCGGGTTGTCCGAGCACTCGGGCGCGGGGAGCCCACCACAGTACGAGTGGAACTCCTTGATCTATACGCGCGGTCAAAAAGGCGGATCATCCCAAATCACATACGTTCCGCACCTTGCCGCCCTTCGCGTGGACCTCGTCGATGGTCTTGATGGCGTACAAGTGGTCGACACCGGGGTCGAGGCCGATCTCGTTCATGACGACGATGCCCGCCTTCTTGATCTCCTCCTCGAGCTCGCGGATCCCGGGGCTGATGTAGCTCGTGGTCACGACGTTCGTCTTGCCCTTGATCGCCGCCTTGATGACGTTCACGTGGTAGGTGTAGGGGACGAGCGAGATGACGAGGTCGGACTCTGCGATCGCCTTCTCGAGCGCGGCCTGCTTCGCGGGGTCCTCGGAGCCCGCATCGAGAGAAGCAGCAGTAGTGTTGCGGAGGTCGCCGGCGAGGGCTTCCGCGCTCGAAAGAGTGCGGCATGCTGGTATCGATTAGTACAGCGCTCTGCTACCATGACATATTTGAACGTACCAATCGTGAGCGCGTTGTCCGGGTTGCGGACGACGTACTCCGCGCATGGCCGGGCGACGGCGCCACTGCCGAGCAGGAGGACCTTCTTGGTGGGAACCTTAGAGCCCGCGGCAGCACCGAACACCGGGCGGAGGTCCTTCCCATCCTTGAGGAGAGAACGACCAAACTCGGGCAGGACGAACGCAGCCTTGTGGACATCCGCGTTGTAGTAGCGCGTGTTGGGCACGGCGCGGAGCGGCTTCGAGAGGTCGCGGCCGGCCTCCTTGGAGCAGACCATGAAGCCGATCTGGCCAGAGGGATAGGTGGGGATCGTCGTGTACGCGTACTCCGCGACGGGGAAGAGCTCGCGCGTCGTCTTGAGCAGGTCCTGGATGAGGTCGAGGTGGATCCAGAGACACTCGCCCTGGGTGGAGATGTGCCCGCCGGGGGTGAGCGCGTCGCGCAGGAGCTCGAAGTAGGGCTTTTGGAAGAGGGACGCGGCGGGGCCGACGGGGTCCGAGGAGTCGGTCACGATCACGTCGTACGTCGAGGTGTTGTCCGCGAGGAACTTGAAGCCGTCGCCGACATACACGGTCACGCGGGGGTCGTTGAGGAGTGACGACATGTGGGGGAGGAACTGCTTGGAGACCCGGATGACAGCCTAGGCAGCTATCAGTGTACATTCGACATTGCGGCTGTTCTGTTATACTGACCTCATCGATGTCGCAGAGGACAACCTCCTCGACGGTGTCGTGCTTGAGCACCTCGCGGACAACACCGCCATCGCCGCCGCCGATGACGAGCACCTTCTTGGGGTTTGGGTGGCTGGCCAAGGGAAGGTGGGCAATCATCTCCTGGTACCTGCCGAAGCATTCAGCATGATGATCGGCCGACGATCTCGTCTACGGCGCACTTACGAGAACTCATCGCGCTCCGTGCACTGGATGACGCCGTCGAGCACGAGCACGTTTCCGTACGTGTCCGACTCAAAGACGAGCACGTCCTGGTACAGAGACTTTTCGACATGGAGAATGCGGTTGACCTTGAGGGTCATCGCCTGGCCCGGCCATTGCGACGAGATCTCGCGGAACCAGCCATCTGGAACATTGCGCACATTAGCTCCCTGGGTCTTGCGCGCATACGGGCTTGCTCGCACCTTTGATCGAGCGGTGAGAGAGGGGTGCCATGGCTCGTTAGTGGTGGGGAGGTCAAGAGATGCTCAGTCGAAATTTTGACTCGAAAGCAGGACGATCGAGGAGCATCGGGGAATGATAAGATAATCTGGGCGAGATCTAGCAGATCGGATCGGGAGGCCCAATGACGCGCGCTGTGCCTCGAAATCGACACAAACCACGACATCGCAGTCAACAGCGAACGCACCGCCAGGGACCCACGCGACGACATGTTACGGACGTCCATTGATTGTCGCAGAATGCTGTTCATTAGCCGTGGCATTCCGGAAGACAGAAGGGGTTAATTCTTGTCGATGTCGGCAAGGTGAGTACTATGAATAGTCCCGGTATGAAAGCGGCGGTCATGGTTATTCGCCTACTGCGATGAAGGTACTCGGCTGTGGTGAGGGAAGCTTGACGGAGATGCCCCCTCTTTGTATACCTTTGTCGGCAGAGAATATCATAATCAAGAACATTCGTGCAAGCGAACTTCTACGACACCTCGAATTTCAAAAGTGGCAGTGCCGCGTCATAGAGTCTGTGGCAGGTATGATACTTGTACGCCTTCTTCCAGCTGTTCTCTAATCGATAGGCCCGTGGAAACATAATCGAGGACAGCGGTTGGGGGCGGCGACGGCGGAGATGTACATGCTCCTCGGATGGCGAGGGCGCGTAGCTCTTCGCGCTGCACCGTGACGCTCAGCTCACATTCAAATTCCAAGGCCGTAGTCGTAGCATTGGGTACCTGCAGAAGTACTGTAGCGATGGAGGAGAGGGTAAAAGGAAGAGAAGGGATGGGCAACCTCGACGCTGGCCGAGGGATTATAAGTCGTTATTGAATGTGGCGCCGGCTCCAAAACAGAAGGTGTCAACATGGTTGACCGTTACTTCGAGGCGCCGGACGGTTGACGTGACATGAAAGCTACTGAACTCGGAAGGCGTCCGTTTTGTTTGCTACGTCCGCTCGTTCTCCAGAGCCCCCAAGGTTCACCATGTTCACGCCGCCACTGTGGAATGCCCAAAATTGAAGACAACGAGTGCTCCGGGAATCCGGAATCAGAGCGAGGATAAGAAAAGTATTCATATATGCAGATAGACTGCATATAAGTTGCATACAGTCGTACAATTTCGCTAATAAATGCATATTTTCCCGGGCAAGCGTAAGTTTGCAGGGAATAGCCAGGAAGGGCAAAGGTATGCATAGGTTATCCACATGCTGACAAAGTGTTGCATTCTTAGTCTACCGCTGCATACTTATGCATCGATCTGGATGTTTTGCTGATGCTATATGCCACCCGAGTACTGTTAGTACCGCATCACGCGAAGCGTCGCCGCCACTCTGTCTATGATTTTTTACGGACCTATCAATCTGAGAACAGCTGTCAACATGTCATGAGTTGTTTATAGGGGAGCAGTGAAGTGGCACGGGGCCCGAAAGGTTTCCATCACAGCAATGGATCCTGTCATCCTTTGCCGAACTAGCAGTCACGATAGCACGCACCGGGATGCCGCTCAGACGCCGTTAGATCTATGCAAGCCTTGAATATTATATTTGCATGATACGCGGTGCATCCGGCATTGGATACACTACTTCCCCCTTCTTGGATGACTATCCATGTGTCCCTGTTCTTCAACGAACATCACGCATATGGCACACCAACCCCTGCCAAGATCCAAAAGCATAATAATACAACATCCAAAGTAATGTACAGTTCTCATAAAACAGACAGAAAGTCGTAAAGACCCGCGGTGCCGCGCCGCACCCCACAAGGTGCAGACACCAGACATGCGCGATCGTAACACATGGACAGTACGCAACGGCGTGGTATCGCGTGTCCGTATATACGCCAAGACCAAAGAGCACAGCGGAGACAGCAGCACTGCGCACACAAGAACCCAAGCACACACACGCACGCACGCCGCGCACGGGAACGCGTCCCCGCGCTCACACTTTCTGCTCGACCGACTGCTCGGAGCGCGTCTCGTGCTCGAGTGCTAGAAGGGCGCAGCGCGGATGAGCATCGGGGAATCACCGGGGCTCGCGCCGATACGCGCGTAACGCAGAACGCACCTCGCTCTTGCCGCGCAATGTCGGCGCGCCGCTGGTCGACCGAGACGGAGCCGAAGATGATGTCCATCTCCTCCAGACTGCGGCCCTTCGTCTCCGGGATGAGCCTGCGGGCATCGCACGGTCAGTAAATCGTGAATCGTCGCGTGCGCCGGGAGGTGGAGGACGTACAGAGAGAAGGTGGCCATGCCGGCGATGTTGATCGTCGCGAACATGAGGAAGATCTTGTAGCCCAGGTCCGACACCATGTCTGGCGTCACCTTCGACAGAACGAAGTCTGCAAACGGGAGTACGGTGGCGGTGAGCATCACGTATGGTGCGCAAGCCGCAGAGACGTACTGAACAACCACTGCGAGGCACTGGCTGTTGCAAGACCGTAGTGCCGCGTCCGGGTAGGGAAGATGTCGGACACGTAGACCCAGCTAATCGAAAACGCCATTCAGTTCCAAATTCACAGGAGGATGCACCGACGGAAAACTCACGGGAGCGGACCCCATCCCATGCTGTAGAAGCAGACGTAGATGTAGAGCATCGCAGCCATCGCCTTACTCGCCGGGGGAGGGTCGGCAGTAGGGATGCCGGGCGGCGGGTGCGTCTTCAGGAGGGCGCCGATGATGAAGAACATGATGCCCATGCCCATAGACGAGATGAACAGCGACAGTTTACGACCCAGCGAGTCGACCAGGAAGAACACGAACAGCGCCGTGGCGACAGTTTTGACGATACCGTAGATCCCAGACGCCAGAAGCGAGTTCGACGTGCCGGTGTATCCGATCTGTGCGGTCCCCCGTCAGCGACACACGGCACGATACCCCGCGCATACAATCACGCACCGACTTGAAGATGAGCGGCGCGTAGTAGTTGACCGAGTTCTGCCCGCCCCATTGCTGGAGCAGGAAGATAACGACGGCGATGACGAAGCGGATGAAGTTGCCCTTGCCGAAGAACGCTTCGCGCAGGCCGAGCCCCTTCCGCGCCTCGCGCTCCTCCACGATAGCGGCCTCGATTTCCGCCATCTCGCTGCGAACGCGCTCGTCGTCCGGGTGCAGCTTGCGCATGTACGCGAGGTTCGCGATCGCCTCGTCGATGCGGCCCTTGGAAGCGAGCCAACGCGGGGACTCCTTGACGGTGAGGAGACCGAATGCCATAATACCCGCAGGCACTAGTTGGAAACCGAAGGGAATGCGCCACACCGCAAAGCCCGTCGGGATGTGCAGGCTGACGCCCACTGATGGTACATCTGTGAGAAACCCCGCGCAGGTGGACGAGCGGCGGGAGCTTACGGTTGATAAAGTACGAGATCATTACGCCCACAGCGACCATGATCTGGAACAGCCCCGTGATACGTCCACGGACCTCCTTTGGACTGCACTCGGATACGTAGGCGGGTGCGACAGCGGATATCGCACCGATCCCCACGCCGGCGATGACACGACCGGCATAGATGTAGCCAAGGCCACGAGAGCCGCCGGCTATTGTTTGGAGAACCTGCCCGAGGCGGGTGAGCGACCAGAAAGAGGTGGGCAGTTTGCGATGTACTCACAGCACCCACTGCAAAGATAATCGTGAAGGAGAACAGAGACCATCGCCTGCCGAGGGCCGCTAACCGGCGCAGTCAGCAACGGTTCGAATTTCATTCCGCTCGCGGCGGAGCACGCGTGCTCAAGCGGGCTGGAAAGGAAGCCAACCTACCCGATATAGGCGCGCTCCCAAGAGCACCGAAGAATGCACCAGCCTGGAGCACGGACACAACGTTGGAGGACACATCGTTCGCCTTCTTTGTGTTGGCCGTGCCGTCGGGATTGACAAGGCCAAAGTGCGACTCGAAGTAGGCCTGCGTGACTACACCACCGCCAACACCGCTGCAGTGCAAGTCGCGTCAGCAGCGCGTTGTGGATGAAAATCATACGCGACGCACGTATCATAACCGAATAATACGATGCCCCAGTATACGATGAACGCGAGCCCTACATGCGCGGGGGCGAGTAAGCACCGTCTATCCCGCAAGAGGGGGACATGGAACACGCACAGTAGACCCGGCTGTTCTGAAAACGGGTGTCCGTTGCCATCTTGAGCGTATGTGCGCACTCGGGGAGGATGGGGGAGTGGAGGGAGGCCGCCGAAGAACGCAGAGCGGCGATGTGGGGTTTATATCATCTGGGCGCGCGCGTGCTCCCCCACACGGCCCGACCGATCGAGATTGCGGGGTACCCCGTCCATCAATGAACGTTTGAACTCTCGTTCCTGGCGTGTCTGCAGCCCGGCCCGCCCGGCCCGCTGCTGCGCCCCACAAGCGGTGCGCTGGACGGGGCAGGTCTGCTCGTTAGCCTCTCGCGTGCGGCGCGTCGCCAGCGTGGACATGCGCCGGGGAAACGATCACGTCTGAGACGAGCTTGGCCGACGGTATGCGCTCTGCCCGCCGGCGCTTCGTGCGTGTCACCAGGTCGCCCGCAGGGACAGCCTGCGGCGGACGGGAGATTGCCGCCTGCGAATAAGAAAAAAGGTTCAACCAGTGTGACCGTCGTGATCCTGCCGGGCACACTTACCCGAGTAGAGGACCGTACGGTGCCACACGGAGAACATGTGTCTTTCCGCGAGGAAACCTGGACGAAGGACCCATCGCAACGGTGCGGAAGTCTGTGCAATGGGTGATCACTAGAAGCACGGTCAGTCAATGAATGGCACGAAGAGCGAATTCGAGAAGCACCCTGGTGTGGACCATTCTGACGGCGCCGAGAGGCGGCGCCGATACCGTAGCGCCTCCCCAGGCTAATCACGGTCGATCCAGAGTGAGAAGCACAGAGTGACACCTACAGACGAGACGTGTCGAGTTGTCCACCAGAGCAAACTGGGACCACGCTCATTGCAATTCCCTCAGGCGCACAGAAGGAATAGCACGGTCCCGGCTCCAAGGCACTCAACGAAAATCGGCTGCCTCTCGGGGCTCCACGCTGCTCCTCCATTGCCGGGCTGTCCTTACATAAACGCCAAATCAGCGACAGCATCGCAACGCGTTTCGCCAGCGACTGCCGACTCACTTTGTCCCTGAGATCTTGAGACTCCATTCAAGCTGCTAGCGAGTGCCCGCCTGCCTGCCGCTCCCACGGCCATATGTCGGGTTATCCTGCATGCCGCTGACGAATTCGCAATAGCAAACCGTAAACCGCACCCGGTCTGCGCCGCTGAGTCCCCCGAGGGCCGACGCTGTACACTGTACAAAAAGGACCAGACAAGCATCGTCGCCGCCGATACGCAGGAAGCTGGAAAACTTCACCTATTCACGCACGGTCAGTCGAGCCATACGGCCGATTGTACGTAATCGAAGTCGGAGGCAGGTGCGCTACTCACTAGAAGAACGGTCCTCGGGCCTGCGTCATCCTGTAGCCCATCTTGCACGCATGACTGAGAACATCTGCGGTGTTCTCTGCGGATCGGACCGCCGGGGTGGTTAGTAACAATGGACGCTTTTTATGGCCATGTCATAGTGGGTCTGGCTCGCGTGGATTTGTTACACCTTAGTTGAGGTGTTAATTCTTGCCAACAGTTCACCGGGTTGGCGTGCATCTGCAAGGCTTCCAGGTCGCGGCGACGTCATGTAACTTGTAAAACTGTCCGAGGAGTTGTGTTCAAGGCCGCTGACGGGCGCTTCTCAAACACCCGCAATATGCCGGCGCTCCGCGTTGGGTACTCCGAGTCCGAGTCTCGGGTGAAGAGGGCTGGAACTCGCCAGGCTCGCGCACAAAAATCTACCTCCGACATGCATATCGGCGGGTGGTAATAACCTGCAGCGGCTAGACAAACAACTAGCTAACCAGAGAAACGGACTTGTATTCATATGCGGTGAGTGAGCGGCAAGTACCTCGCAACTGGCCCCTTCGAGTCAAAATGGGCTGGACTGAGCAGTCCGAGTCCGCGTTCCCATTCGCCGGCCGACGCTTGCTGACCGCACGCGCGATGGTCGCGGAAACATCTGGATTGCGAATGCCGTACGCACATGACCTTGTTCTGATAACAGCTATAAGCAGAGCCTTGCAATGAATGGCGCAGGTACGCGAATACGCCAGCGGCGTTCGCCATTGAATTGTCGAACGGTTATCAAGATACGCCCATACATCACATCGACAGGAGGAGATGCATTTATGTAAGTCGTAACATCTACATACAAGCGAGATCGTGCCTATATGGCAGTCCTTACGGGTTCCTATATTGTGCAACATAGTCGAGCGACGGTCCTACTCATACATACAGTCCGTTTCTTCTTGAGTACACTTAAGTTTCACAGGTCTTCACAGGCTTGAGCACACTTGCAGGGCATCTTCTCGCCCGCGCTCAGATATAGATGGGGAGGGTGGGGTTGAGACCAATCCAGTCGGCACCCTCGACGAAGTCCTTCTCGTCGATCAAGAAGTCCTGCGTGCGCATGCAGTCAGTCTGACGGCTACACACGGGAATAAATAACGCTGTTTGCTCACCATGGGGCACTCGACCAGCGCGCCGCGCACCAGCGAGAGACGGTCCTTGACGCGCGCGAGCGGAATATCGGGCACGACGTGGCCTGTCATCACCTTCGGCACATAGTTCTGTGTGCGCAAATCGCGTCAGCTCAGCCCACTCCTCCGTCTGCGTTCAGGCGACGGCGACGCACCTCGTAGTCTTTCCACGAGCGGATGAGGTTGGTCGGCACCGGGCGGAAGATCTCCGTGAAGATCTCGCGGTTCGTCCGCGCAGTGTTCTGCCACAGGTCCATCGTCTCGTCGCAGATTGGGTCAGCGACCTTCCGGTCCTCATCCTGCGTCGTCTCGTCGTCGTTCGGGTGGGGTGCAGCGTGCATGAACGAGTCCGGTTGGCTGTCGCAGTCCTGCGGCGGGATAAGCCCGAGGTGCTCTGGAAGGAGCATAGAGGAGTCAGTGTAAGCGGCAGCGGGGTACGTGTGGCGGGGGTAACAAACCGCGGTAGAGCTTGCGCCGGAGGGTGGCTGCGAAGCGGCCAGCTTGGTAGGGTTCGCCGTCCATGCTGGATTCGATCATGTCCATATCCTCGACGACGAGGCAAATCTCAGAGTCTCCGTCGCCCTTCGTACGTGATGTTAGGAATCATCTTTTATGTGTGCTTGCAAACAACCAACCTTCTGACTACGGTCGTTCAGGTTGGCGGAGCCCATCTGTACGAGCGATCAGCTACAGGTCTTGAGAAAAAAACGCAGCACTTACAATGACACGTCTATCGTCGACGATCATAACCTTCGAGTGAATGTACAACAGCTCCGACACGTAAGCGTTCCGCTCCTCCTCCTCCGTCCCGAGCCACTTCTCGTCTAGCAGGCTCGTGCGGTCGTGCAACATATGCTGCACAACGTTATCCGCGACCTGCTCGTCGCTGCGCACCTCGCGTGCCACGCGCTCCCAGCGGTCTACAATCTCCTGCGCTTCCTCTACTGATTCCGGAAGTGGGTAAGTCTCGGCCTTCAGCACCGGCTTCGCGCCGGACATCGACTGCTCCGTGGATGACTGGCCCGTAGGGATCGACACCGACACATCCTTCGGATCGTCCGGGTTCATCCGGTTTCCAACCCACAAGCGGCTGAGCGCAACGTTAAGTTGGTGGTATGGGATGCCACTCTGCTCCTCGATCTTGCGGATGTAAGAGTCTGTTGGCCGTTCATGAGAAGCGCTCGTAGAAGGAAAGGGGAAAACGTACCCCAGGGCGCATTGATACGGTCGTATGCGCGCAGGTGGAAGAATCGGATGTAGTCGGACCTATGAGTTCGGTTAGGTATGCCCCTATTGACAACGGATGCGCTTACGGCTCGTATCCAGCTTTGCGGACCTCCTCGTAGATACTGTGGCCGCCACGGTTCATGGTACGGTATTGCGCGGCCATGATTGTCTTCACGGACGTATCGTCCTTGACTGCATACCGCATTAGTGAGATTATTAGTGGTGATTAAAACACACATACCCTGTCCAGCAAATCCGGGTACCTCGGGAATGACCACGACGACCTGTAAGCTGTTCAGCTTAAATCCCAAAGCCCACTCAGATTTACACTTACGCGGAACTTCTTCCCCTCAGTTCCAGCACGGATAATACGCTCGACAAGGGCCTTGGCGACCAAATTCTTCACAGGGCCTTCTTCGATCGTGTTCGAGATGCTAATGTGAACTATTATCAGTCATAAGACAGTGTCGCATGTGCAGGCTTGACGCACAAGAACTGGTTCTCTGTGAGCGGACCGGAAAGTAAGATACGGTTCCATCTGTAAACAAGGACAACTCACCAATGTAGATAAAGTGCTCCGAGTTCTGGATCAATTCTATATCTGTGCACGCTCGTAAGCTGCACATTCGACCACGGAACACACTGAAAGTACGTACAAGCGTTCTGGATGCTCTGCTCCGTCAGCGTGCCGTGGCTCCAGTCGGACACGCTGCGCACAGCCTGAACGCGGCACGACCCACGCGCGATTGGGTACTCGCCATCGTGCTCAGCGGGCTGGTCGCCGTGCCGGTGGTGGTGGAAATGCTCCTTGAACTTACGTCCAACCTCGTGCCAACGCTCGCGGTGCGGGTGGCCTAAAATAGTGTGTTCAATCGCCGCATCGTAAGCGTAGATAATGCGGACTTACGGGCCACCGCTTCGTTGGGCGACGCCTCGATATCGTGCGGCAGGGCAAGCCAGTCGAACCGTCTGCGAAGAGTCAGTTCGACTCCAACGTGAGATGTTTAGTACGATACTTACTCGTCGTTGCGATACTGTCCGCGCGCGAGTTATAGAAATCAACGGCGACGAGGGCGGCAGACCGTGACTTACCTTACGCTTCTTAATCTCGTTCCATCGCTCAGTGAAGTGCTGCACAATATCGAGCACGACGGTGCCCGTGAGGGTCATGTGCACATCGTGCCATGGCATGCGCGCGCTCTCGACCGAACTCAGGCCGTTGCTAACGTAGTTCGGCACGTTCACAAAGTCCATGATGCGCGCATTGTTGTAGTCCTGGCCGGGGAAGAGGGTGTCGAAGGGGTCCGTGGGATGCACATCCGCGAGGGGGTGGTTGTGCGTGTCCCAGCGACCAAAGCAGAGATCAAGGCCGCCGATGCAGGCGTAGTGGTTGTCGACCACAACGACCTTTTCGTGGTGAGACCAGAACTCGACGTCATCTACGCGCGGGTGTTACTCGTTGTTGGCTTACGCAGTGCACAGAAATTACCTTTGCTTCCGATATGGTCCGGGTGCCGCATGCATGCGACGTTCGGGTGGAGCGCATCGAGCCTCACCTTGGTGTGGTGAGAGCTCATGGACATCGTCTGGGTGATTTCCTTGTAAACGATCACGTAGACTTTCACGCCTTGTTCGGCCTTGCGCTTTAGAATTCTGTCGATACGCCATTCAGGGTATTTGGCTGGAGGACGACGGAGATACAACTCGGGTGTGAGCCACCAGTCCTGGAAAACAAGGTCAGTTGAGTTGCTACAATGTCGAGATCCTGATGCTGCTGTCATACCATGATAAAGATAGCTTCGCGGGCTTTGTCGAGCATCTCGGAGACAGCCCACATGTAGTCATGTCCGTCAATATGCCTGTAGAGGGATTGGCGGGAGCTTATGCGGTCGGTCCGGCAATAAAACGCACCACTTGACGAAGTTTTCCGAACGTTCGTCTGCGAACGAGTGGAAGCGGTGCCCGGACATGATCTCTGAACGGATCATGTCCGCGCGCTTCTCCTCGGGGTCATCGTGGCGACCTGCGCGGTGACATGCGTGTTAGTGTGAGAGTAAGACGGGGGATGTTGCGTGGCGGGTGCAAAACATACGGTTTGGGTTTAGAATACCTGATTAAAGTTGTCGGTGGGATGAGCAGCGGGTACAGAGGTGAACTACAGATTGACCGACCTATCGCCGTAGCACGCGCATGACCGAAGCCCTCGGGGATCTTGTCAACGAGCTTGTCGAGCTTCTGGAGAAACTTTGACATGCCGACTGTAGCTGGACGTGGTTGTGGTTGTGGTCGTGGTCGGGGAAGAAGAAGTAGAATGAGGCGAGTGCCGCTCGATGATCGCTAGGGAGATATCAGGCGCTCGAAACGGGCTAATGACGGCGCCGAGCAAAGACGCTGCGGCACTGCGAACTGGTGCCTCGGAGAGCTCCAAGAGATTAGATGCATTGTTCAATACGGTACCTGAGTGTTTCAGTGGCTCAGATCTCTCAAGCTGTAGCAGGCCGTAGCTGCTAGCTATGATCTATCTCGACATGTAGCCAAGGTTCGCACCCGTTTGGATCGGGGTGGATCGGGGTGGATCTGGCGCTGCGCATTGAATATTGATCGCGCGCGTGGCGCTCGCGTGTGTAGTGTGATGAGGCGTTGAGGAGGCGCTTAATGGGGCCATGTGCGCTCGCTGGAGATGACGACTAGCTGTTCTGGTTTAACTGCAGCCTGAAGCGTGAAGAAGGTGAGTTGATAAGTGGGTGGGATGGTGGAGGTATCAGGATAAACTCTGAGGGGAGAAAGCGCGACACGGGCGACTTAAGTACTTTCAGGAAGGAGCGGAGTTTCATGCAGTGACACCCCGGCATCGAGAGAGGAGACTGGATTGCCAAATCCAGCGGCTGCTACCAGTCCTGCTCCTGTGATGTGATACATGAGAGAGCATGAGAGGGTAATATGTGACTAGCTCGTGTTGTGTAATGTCTCTTCCTTCTGGCTTGTGCCGTAGCGATTACCGACGTCAGGACTCGAAACATATCACAACTTGTTCTGAAGGAGTCTGAAGGGCGTACAAACAATATCGAACACATTCAAATTCGGAAAGTCCTGGGCGCGGCCTACACCGTTAGCTTGCTCTTCCTCTCGCCGTCTCTACTGCTCGTCTGGTCTCCGCATCGATTTACGGAGCTAATGCGTCTGGTGTTCAGATCTCAGAGCTCGACCGGGAGGCAGCCGATGGAAATGAGCCCTCCTGTAATTGAAGTCAGTATCTCTGTCATAAGCTACTCTGTCCGTGACTCACCGAAGCTGTTGTTCTCGCAGCACACGGTGTTAGCAGAGCTATAGCATAATTATCAGCACATGCACCCATTTTCTGCCACAGCCGGCCAACGTACCAGGCGTTCGAGCCTCCAACGCCGACGACGCTGATGGGGCTGCAGGTGAGGCCGACGGGGACATTCAGGTCCTGGAGAACGACGCCGAGGAGGCCGAGGATGGGCGAGACGGCCGCGCTGTTGGCCGACTGCACCGACTCGCAGCACTGGATCGCGCCGGTAGAGCAAGAGCTTCCGCCGGCAGGTGCGGTGGGCGCGGGGGCCGGGGTGTTGTTCGGCATCGCGGTGGCGACAGCAAGGATCGTGAAGCCGACGAGCGTGGAAGTGAGTTTGGCGAACATGGTGTTGTGGTTGGAAGATTGCTCAAGCTGGTGGTTGCTCGTTGTAGATGTGAAAGGGAGGCGGATGAGTAGACGAAGGGCAACTTCAGCTCTTCTTATACTCTTCGCCCTCTTCGCCCTCTTCGCCCTCTCTTTCTTGCAGACCAGTGTTAGGCAGATGACCACACGGTCGCCCTGGTCCTTGGCATGAAGTGCCGGTGACGCCTAGCAGTTTGTGAATGTGGTTGCCTCCTGTTCCTGCTCCACATCCAACGCGGTCGGTGGCATTGTGCGTCACAGGTCCCCGTCTCGACATGCATACAATTTGTATGGCAATTCACTCGTCTTCTGGTACGGTTGCGCAGTTGTTCTTTTGCTTACAGACTGATTAAGGGGTTGCAGAGTGCTCCACGAATGGAGACTCGTCGTTTCTCACAGCAGAAAATATACCGTTCCATGCCTTTGTTGTGTTGTGACGGATTGTGTGGACTCCGAAGGTACGTCATTCATATCCGTGTAGATTCTTTCGCACGTTCGTTCAATCCCCGTTGCTCTATTCAAGCTCATACCATCAACCTCGGCGTCGCACTACAGCAGCACTTCTGCAGCTCCTCCCTCGCGCGGCACCCTCCGCACGCATACAATTAGGTCATGTGAATACCGGCCTCGAGGTATGTTGTACATATCGATGTCCTCGGAATCCCCTTCAGCGTCCGGCAATACGTACCGAAGCATATCCCCGCGGGAACGTCTTGTCCGAGTCGCAAAGAGCTCAAGTTCTCACACAACGCTGTCCATGTATTACGCGGTACCGGTGCCAATGAGCCTCGGTCGAAGGGAAGCACTCGCAGGATTCGAGAGCAACACGTCGACCCAAATGGAAACAAGTACCGCAGGGTCATGATTCCTCTATTTATGGATTCGATCGTCAGGTGCGTCGTTTGAGACTTATCGCCGTAGCGCTTCCAGCGATGTACTTTTCAACATAAACTCGAACTAATGGTGGCCAGGCGCCATGATTCCGGTAAGTTGATGCGTTCTACTTCGCCATACGGCCTTTTTGATATAGCTGCATGCGACCGTATAGATAAATTTTGGGCAGTCTGCGGGCTTTCCATTCACAAGGTATTTGAAAAAAGGCACATATTCAACTATACTACTGTCCAGGCGCTTTCCCTCCACCCGCGTCATGGTGCTTGCACGTCGCGCTGCTCAGAGGCTGGCAGGAAGGCAGCCAATCGCGATTACTCCGCCTGCATACGGTGTCATTATCCACCTCAACCTCACGATACACTCGTCACTCACCGAGATCGTTATTCTCGCAGCAAACCGCATTAGCCGAGCTACACCCGTGGCGTCAGCGCACACAAACACATTCCCGCGAGGGTCCCAACTCACCAAGCGTCAGACCCCCCGACGCCGACACCCGTGATACCGGAGCACGAGAGGCCGACGGGGACGTCCAGGTCTTGCAGCACGACACCGAGAAGGCTGAGGATGGGCGCAAGGGCGGTGCTGTTTGCGGAGAGGATGGACTGACAACACTGCAATGACCCGGTCGTGCATGTGCCGTTTCCTCCAGCGGGCGCGGAGGGAGCGGCGGGGGGAGAGGATGCGGAGGTAGTGGCGGGCGCAGATGAAGCCGGCGGCGCGGATGTAGTGGTTGGAGTGGATGAGGACGAGGCCGATGGTGTGGCTCGCATCTCTTTATTCAAGTCTAAGCGGTACTAACAACTCGACCATATGTCTAAGGCTATCCTTGGAACATTCGGCGTCGCACTACGACCGCAATGCATCGAGGCAATCAGGCGACACTAACTCGCGTTTCATGCCTGATGTCATACGAAACCTCGTTGCCCAGACGTAACATGGACGGGAGTCTTACGGGCTCCACAATCCCGTGGATGGCCCTCCGAATCACACTGAATTCCATGTGACTGTAATACTGACACTTTCTCGCCCCAGGCCGATGTGTGCTTATGCCCCCTTCGGCACGAGGATGCTGATTGAATCGCGGTGGGGTCAACCTCGCGTTCCGCGTTGTTTATTATGTTACAATGGACGCGCAGAAACTCGTCCCAAACTCACATCCCCGATGCGTAGTTTCGTATAGTTTGTACAATGATATCTCCTTACCGCCTCAGGCAGTGTGCCCGCACTGCGTCACGGTAACTCCTCTCGAAACCCCCTCCATGGCAACAACCACACGCGATGCAGTCACACAATCATATACAGGCGCGTTCATTCACAATCGCGGTCGAACAAACTCATATCGTTCCTAGTACATCCTACTCTGAGACATCCGCCAGCGCTCTCCGGCTTTCCGCCTTCTCCCTGTCCTTCTACACGAGTACGTTCCTTATGTTGGTGCGGATCATCGACTATTTCGCACCCTTTAGAGACTGGCGGGCAGGCAGCCGATGGAGAGGAGGCCGCCTGCAAACGGTATCAGTATCCGATCCCACATACCGATACCTTCTCCCAGGACTTACCGACGTCGTTGCTGTCGCAGCAGACCGCGTTGCTGGAGCTAATGACGTGACCGTGATTAGACTTGCCCCGAACCCGTTCTAAGGTCCAATATCCTTACCAGGAGTCCGAGCCGCCGACACCAACACCATTGATGCCTGAGCACCCGAGGCCGATGGGGACGTTCACATCCTGGAGGACGATACCGAGCGCAGCGAGGATCGGCGCGATGGCGGAGCTGTCCGATGACTGGACGGAGCTGCAGCACTGGAGCGTGCCAGTGGAGCACGAGCTAGCGGGGGGCGCGTCGTTCGGGGCGGCGGAGGTGGCGACGGCAAGGATTGCCAGAGCGGCGAAGGCAGAGGTGAGCTTGGCGAACATGGTGGTGATGTTGGGAGGCTGGTACGGCTAATTGCTTTGAGCTTGGGTGCTAGGATGCTGGGGATGTGAGGACGCTCGTAGAGGATTTATATGGCCGCGAGGAGAGCTATGCTTGGCGAAGAGAAGGGGCGGTCTCCGGTACGTACTAGCAGTCGCGTACGCCCAATCACAGCGTTGACGACACAACGGACGGCGAAGAGTGCGATGTTCCTGGAACCGCCCTACTCTCTCCGTGGTCCACCTTCGAAGACGTAGACGGGGCGCGGCCGCCGCCGCGTTGAGAACGCACGGTACGAAGGTCGAAGTTGATCACAGATCATTGTGTCCATTCGGAGCTAGTCCTTCGCGACATTCTTTTCTCGCCGACGACTACACGAAGCCGGCATAGTCCAGACCACAGGCATGCACACCCTCATTCAAGTCCGTCAACATCTCCTGGACAATCCCGGTTGCCTCAACTCTGACGATATAAACCTCCGAAATGAACACGTACGTCATTGAAGTCCGTCGCACATCCTCCCGCGAGCGTACCGGAAGGCCTCTCAATCACCGCCTCGCGAGTTAAAGATATCCCCAATTCGACATTCACGTCCCAAGGAATGGTAGGGTTGCAGCTCCTCGAACACGCCGAGAGATTACGTGCAATACGTTCCCATCTATCAACGACCACCCATTTAACCCTGCGGGCATGTGTCCTAGTCCAGCTTCTGTCTGCCCCACCAGCGAGTCTGAATAATAGCTTTCGTGCCTGGCTGTGCTCCTCATCATCGCATCTTACCAATTTCCGCGTCCATAAACAGTAGAACCGGTATACACTCAGGTACGTTTACCACGTCCTCGGCGCTCCATGATTATTGTATGTGCTCGAGTTCGCCGTGTAATTCTTCGACACCCATCACCCGAGTGTACATGTTGCTTTGATACGCGGTGAAACCCAGTTTGTCCAATCGCATATTGTCCGCGAATTCATGCAGTGGCAGAACGCCCGCGGAGCGCCCTGCCCTGTGGGAGCAGAGAGCCCCGCCGGGTGGCAGGGTAGCCATGAAAGGGAGACTCAGTCAGGTCCAGCCGTGCTGCTGCGGTCCGAGGTGCAGTGCGGCTGGACTGGACTGCATAGGACGACAAAGGATGATCTGCACCGGAACAGGTGCTAGTGGAGTGGTGTAGCTAAGGAGGCCGGCGAAGTGACGGCGTAGCGAATAAGTGTATGAGAGAACCGGAGAGCTCACTCGAATGGGCGGAGCGCCGCGTCTTGTCTGGCACTTCTTCCTGCGTTCGCGCATTCTAATACGCGCACCTTGCGTTCATGCATGCCAGTGTTTATTCCTGTTCAAACCATATGGCCCTCATGGTATGCGACATAGAGCTTTTCCCGCATGCACTTCAGGTGCAGTTTGGCGGCCCGAGACCTGTAAAGGCGATCAGTGATATCATGCACACATGGACGGCATGCACCCCAAACCTTCCCTCTTATCCTTAAAAGCCCCGGGCTGAACGACGAAATCGCACTCACTCTCGAGAACACGAACGGAAACCAGCGTCGAAATGTACTCCACCTTCAGCTCCACACATCTAGCCTTCCTTGGCTTCGCGCTCTCCAGCGCAATCCTTGCCGTCGCCACCCCCGTTCCCGCTGCAGACGCGGTCGGGAACGGTTCCTCCGGGATCTGCGGCACGCAGACCCTTCAGTGCTGTCTCGGCCTCATGCCCGCAAACAGCACGGCGACCACGACGCTGCTCGACGCGCTCGGCGTCGCGAGCCAGATGGAAGCGCTCGTCGGCATCGCGTGCAAAGTTGGCAGTTCGGGGAATGCTCCTTGGTGAGTCTCCTCCAGATGGATCGTATACTGAGATGTGAAACGAGAGAGACTGACAAGGTGTCGGTAGCGTTGCGGAAGCGAATCCGGTGTGCTGTGCGGGCGGAGAGCCGTTGCTCGGTGAGCCCGCTTCCATGTCACAGGGGTGTTGCTGACGAGTATATTGTGCGGCTACGAAAGGTCTCTTGTCGCTCAATTGTCTTCCGATCCCGCTCTAGGAGAGCGTAGGAGAACGAAGGGCCTGCCTCCTGGGGATTATTGGCCCTGCCTGGAAATGCAACTAGCTAGTCGCTTGTGCTCATGTGGGACACGTATTAATCGCATTTGCTCCGATTGGCGACTGTCCACAAATATCAGCGAACCTCTTGGGGTCCTGCGGCATATGCGAACCAACGTTCGAACGTTCGGTGTCACTGGATTAGTACACGCACCGTGCAGAAGTAGCACTTGCGGCTGCTCACAGCCGCAAACTTGAAGATATCTCGTGCTTTGTGCAGATCATGGAATCCCCACTCGAAAGGGGGAAATAAACTAGTCAACATGAGTGTGTGGCACTGGACGCAGGATCCGGAAAGGAGGCAGGTTCGCGCAAAGGTTTGAATAGTGAAGTTTGAAATTTGAAACTCCGAGATGACCTATCCCACTAGGACCCCGGCCATCCCTGCAAGAGCTCACATCCCTCGAAACCCCGAAAATGGGGCCTCCAGAGGGCCATTTTTCAGGCACAATTACCATATGTAGTAATAATTACCATAAAAGGAACCCCGAAAACGCCGTTTACAGGCGATTTTGGGATGTGAGCTCTTGGTGGATTAGCCGGGGTCCTATCCCACTCTGGCACTACTCTGGCGCTAAAACAGGATATGCAAGAATCAACCGTCCCCAACTCGCTCATTCCTCCACCATACTCACTCATACCACTTAGGCTGGGTCATGAACGTTGCTCCTCCAGGTGCACAGTGAACATTCTCGGTGAGCTCCGGGCTGAGAGAAAAAAATGTGTGGATATAACATGTCACGTCGCGTATACAAAAAGGCTGCCCGCGACGGGCAGGTATAGACGATGAGGCTGAGGTATCCGGAGTAGATCACCTGGACCTCACCTGAAAGCAAGCTAGTTAGCTTGGTATAGGGGGGGGCTATGCCAGGCTAGTTAGCATGGATCCTCGCTTTATCTGCGGGGTGCAATAAAGGCTTAATAAACATTTGTTAGCTAAGCTAAGGACCTCTAGATCAAGGCTCACCGGATACGTCGGTGCCCTGTGCCGGTGCCCCTGGCGCCCAACGTGCCACGTGTACTACTCCCGCCGACAAGCGCTGCGCCGCGCTCCCCGCCCATCAGCGCCGGTCGTCGGGCCCATCAGCAACACCCTCCCCCACAGCGTCCGGGACATCGGCAACGTCGTCACTGATGGCGCCGCCTCGTAGCGCCCGCGCGCCCTCCCGCACCGACGCTTCCATATATGGTAGGTGGCTGCTCATGTCTCAACCTCCCCTCCCCGGCATGGCGACGGTACCCGCCCCAACGTATGTATCACCCTCGTTCCTCTTGTATTATGTGTGCATTGTATAGGGCTACTTAACGCTTGCTTTCCGACAGTAATAGACCAAATAGCGCAAGTGATATACACATATGTTTAAAAATCTTGCTCTGAGCAACAAAACATATCAAAAGGCTATACGTTATATCATATGCAGGCAATATTAACAGCTCTCCAATGTACTATGAGCTTATAGCTATCAAACGAGCTATCATCCATGCTTATACGCCGGGTACAACCTATGTTATGTTCTCCCCTACCTGGTACTAACATACCTTGGCAGCCGATGACATACCGAATCCCCCGGGCTGGCGCGTTCCAATCGAAGGGTATCGCGCACATTGATACAGTATATGGAGTGTATGTACAACGTATCAGGGTCCCGCCGCCAGTATAACCAATAGAACTTCATGTTGTCACTTGGTGGTATGTTTTAGACAGTGTTTACGACATACCGTGTGCGCAACATATCGCATTCGCTTTCTGTAACAACCGGTAGGTAGCCACATACTGCCCGCACAAAATGCATCTTGTTTCATGATTTTACGGTAAGGACAAGGTATGCTATGGGGAAAACAGTGTGGAGGTGCACAGATTGTGCAGAAGTAACAGTACATTTCTGTGCATATGGATGGCATATTCCTCCTCATCCGACGTTCTTCGGGCATATCTCAACGTCTATTCACAGTATAAACACGCGGCAAGCTGCATTCTGTGCGGGCAGTAAGGGACTATCCACAGGTTGTTACAGAAAGCGAATGCGATATGTTGCGCACACGGTATGTCGTAAACACTGTCTAAAACATACCACCAAGTGACAACATGAAGTTCTATTGGTTATACTGGCGGCGGGACCCTGATACGTTGTACATACACTCTATATACTGTATACATGTGCGTGGTACGCTTCGATCGGAACGCGCCAGCCCGGGGGATTCGGTATGTCATCGGCTGCCAAGGTATGTTAGTGACAGAGAGGGGAGCACATAACAAAGGTTCTACCTGGCGGAGAGGTAAAATTAATGGCTTGCTTGAACGCCATGAACTTGTAGTACATGGGCCGCCATGTTACACGGCTAGAATCCAACACATCCGTTGACTGTATGTTATGTTATGTTGTTTACAGCGAGTGTGTCGAACATATGTAAATAACTCTTGCGCTATTTGGCCTATACCTGTCGGAGAGAGAGCGTTAGATAGCCCTATATAATGCGCACATAATACAAAAAGAACGAAGGCGATACGTGCATTGCGGCCAGTACCGCAGCCGTGCCGGGGAGGGGAGGTTGAGATCTGAGCAGCCACCTACCATATACGGAAGCGTCGGTGCGGGAGGGCGCGCGGGCGCTACGAGGCGGCGCCATCAGCGACGACGTTGCCGATGTCCCGGACGCTGTGGCGCCTGTTGGGCGGGGAGTGCGCGGCGCAGCGCTTGTCGGCGGGAGTAGTACACGTGGCGCGTTGGGCGCCAGGGGCACCGGCACAGGGCACCGACGTATCCGGTGAGCCTTGATCTAGAGGTCCTTAGCTTAGCTAACAAATGTTTATTGAGCCTTTATTGCACCCCGCAGATAAAGCGAGGATCCATGCTAACTAGCCTGGCATAGCCCCCCCCTATACCAAGCTAACTAGCTTGCTTTCAGGTGAGGTCCAGGTGGAGTAGATCGGGCCAGAAATATGAAGCATCCACTCGCATGTGCTCATGATGGTACTTGATGTGCTTGAGTTCTCTTCCATGCCAGTGAGTTGAGAGAGCTGGTTTCAGTGGCCCCGGCGCCTTTCACTAGCGTGTCTGGCGGCGTTGGCAGCACTAACCATTGAGGATGTCGACACCGAACGTCATCATAAGTAACATCGAAGACTCGTATGGACAATCAAATAGGTCAGTACTGCAATCTCAGGAACCAGTCGATGTCGCTAGGCCAAGCATTGCGCTCTGCGTTCCACTACAACGGTACGAGTGATAGGCTTCTCATCGCATCGCCATGTTGACTGAACTCTACAAGTGCGTTTCTAGGGATCTGCACAGTTGTGGCACTGAGATCCTGACTCTGCTCGCCGCTAACTGCGTGTCTTGGGGCCTGTGCCGGCTAATTTTGTATTGCACGAACCCCTTGCCCTTCGGCGGACCTGGGCACCGACTGCCCTCGTGCTATACATGAGCGCATTCGAAGATACGTGAGTACGACAGCCTATGTCTGTCGGCACTGTCGGTGACAATCTACCCTGGCAGGTGGCAGACACCGTCCGTCCTTCATCAGTTCACGCCTCACATACTCATGCTTCTCTCCGTGTTCGTTTCCAGGAATCTACGCACGTTGAGCAACTATCTCTGCAGAAGATCTCTGCAATGACGTCCGGCGGATCGACACTCTATGCGACCATGTCACGTTCTGTAACTCGTACTTGGACTCAGACGCCGTCCGCTGTGGACATGCGTAGAGGCTCCGCCGAATGGGCACGGCACTGACAGTACGTCGTGTTTTACGTTCTTCCGCTCGCCGGACAGACCGAGGATAGAACGCACACAACACGCAGGCTCATGTTCCACCACCCCTGACTCGGCGAAAACCATGACCGTCTTACCTAGAACGGCGTGCGCAGCTCACTCGCGAGCCATGCAGTCACACTTAGGGCCTTTGGCTCTTGCTGTAAGCGTCTTCACGTCTCGGTAGTGCTCACCAGCCTCGTTCAAAACCACTTTTGTAACGCAGTCGCGTACCCCATCGCGCACATGCACATCCGGCGCCCGTCGCCATATCGGACACCACCTCACAGCTCCGGTAGAGCATGCTCTGCGACGTCCGAAGCAATGCGATAGACTTCCGAAGCACGGACTCGGAGACGCGAACGGGCGCGCTAGAGACCATCTCCCTTCCTCTCCTGTTAAATCCGTCTCGATGCCGGGCGGGCGACTTCGCTGATGATGTCAAAGTTTTCGCAGATGCCGAGACAGATGTGCATGTCGCCGGACGACGCATATAAGACGTTGTGCGGGGCCACAACGTGCTGTGTGCCGCTCGCTCAGAGCTGCCTCTCCCTCCCCCCCCTCCCCTAACCTCACGCAACTTTTGAACGGACGGCCTGCGTTCGTCCTGTTGCATCCTCATTCGTAGGAAAACGCAAACAAGTCATCCGAAGATGAACTCTACTTCGACGGATCAAGCCGCCGCGGCTGCAGAGATCGCGGAATATATCTTCGAACTCGAGTTCGAGTACGCCCTCCCATATCATTCATCAGTCTTCAAGCAGACATCTTACCGCGTGTTGATATTTTCTTCAGCACGGCGCAGAATTATTGCGTGGCGTGTGTCATTGGTGCGTCCACCCTAGGCTCTGATACAACCCAGTGGCTGTTCATGGTCTGGCTGATGCTTGAGGTGCGCTACAGCCCTGCTCGTCTATCACTACATCACAACACTCGATGCCGAAGTCGCTTATTTCTGGGACAAGGCGGTCGCCCAGAAGGGCAGAGTGTCTTTCGCATGGTGGTTGTTTTTTTCGAACCGGTATCTCCCACTGGTGGTCTACATATACCAGACGCCGGGGTGGACCATAAGCGACGTACCATGGGTGAGTGCTACACAAGTACAGTGTTGGTTTGTGGTGAATGACCTCGACTTGGCTCGATTTCGTGTCATCAGAGGTACGTGCAAAGTACAGCATTCGTATGCGTATATCTATGCTTAACTCGCACCCCGCTACAGATGTGCCGCAACGGTCACATCACAATACATACTCGAATTCTCGCAGTATGCGCTCTGGGCAGGTCAGTCTCTCTTTCTTCGCGTCCGCGATCCTCTTCAATGATCACACACGCTAACAAAACCCTCTGTCACACCATGCGATGTCCAGGGATATCCAGCTTCCGAGTACATTCTCTCCGCCGTAACCGGCTCCTCACCTCACTTGTCCTGCTTCTCGGACTCTTTCCTATAATTTCGGACGTGGTGAGCGCCGAGCTCCGACCTGCATCACACCATTAGTATGATGCTACAGCACCAGGACCGCGCGCTGACCAGGCACGCACAGGTCATATTCATATATTTCCGCCCGGAGATCGACCCTATAGACGGGTGCGTGCTGGACGCAAGCCGCCTGACGTCCAACACGTATGCAATGTGCGTCACGATGCAGTCATCAGCTTGTTCTATGCTACACATTCTGACGCATCTGCCCATCGCGCATCATCGCCGCACATCAATTATTGCTGTCCAGTTGTGAGTATTCGCTGTTCTCAATGGACCGTGTCCGAGTGGAAATAACGGTGTCAAATATCTCCTCTCACTCCTATCGGCCGCCGGTTATACACATGCAGTGACTGCGCTGTCGTACTCCGGATGGATGCTCTCCGAGTTTATCGTGGTCTATATCACATTCGCCGCAACCCGACACCACTCCGCGCTCTCCGGAGCCCTTGGACACGGACGGCGCTCTCTCTCGGCGGTATTATTCCGACACGGTGCGTGCTTCCGTACTCGTCTATGGCCGTCCTGGGTGTTTACTCACATTCTGTTTACCACTATCTCTGGGGACTAGGCCTTATATACTTCGTGTGCGTCTTCTCCTACCACCTCCCTGCCAAGGACCCCGCTAACGCAGCACGCGATCCCAGGACGATCACCCTCCTCAACATCGCCCAGATGATCGCAAACCTCCTCTCAGTGACCATCGCCCTCGTCCGCTCATATCTCAGAGCCCACCACTGACATCCCCTCCCTCGTGCTCCCGCAGATGCTCCGCCCGAGCGACACGATCGAGTACGTGAGCATCGGCATGACCTTCAACGCCCCGTACGTGCCTCCTCCTCCCCCAAAAAAAAACCCCCCCTTTCTCTTCCGTAAATGTAAAGCGCAAATTCCACTAACCCACGCCCACACAGACTCACCTCCATCCTCCTCACCCACTTCTACTTCGACCTCCAAGCGACCGCCCGCCCGCCGCCCCACACCATCCACGGCGACCTCGCCAGCACAAGCACCTACGCCGACGCCTCGCCCACCGCATACGAACAGTCGTTCGGGATCCGCACCGCCGACCTGGCGGCGCGGTTTGCCGCGTGCGATGACGATATTAATAACATGGGTGGACCTGGACGACTCGGAGCGGGAAGAGACTCAGAGTTGGGGTCGGAGGCGGGGTCGGATGTGGCGTCCTGCGGCTCGGAGCGTGGTGCTGGTGAGACTCGGAGTACGCGCTTTTCGTCTCCGTAGTGGACTTTTCGTTTCCGGAGACTCGGACGGACTGCATTTGGCGTCTGGCCCGTGGGCGTGAACGATCTTGTATAGTACAGTATCTTGTAGCATTGACTGTGGCGCAGACTTGCCATTACAACAATCCTGCCATGCCATAGCAGCCTCAGGCTTCACGCCGCGGCGCACGTGTGCGGACATTGACGACGACGTCCATGTGTTGACTAGGGAACTGCGCATAACAGTAAGGGTAAAGATGATTCGGTTCCTGGTACTGCAAATGCCAGGCGGCGTTAGCCACGAGATCGCTACCATCACGATGCTACCAGTAGTCGAGCCGCATACGTGCACGTCCTAGCAGGACTCGAGTACTCACACAGCGAAAGTCCTCGCCCGCTCCCAACCTGCAAGCGGGTACTACTCTAGACAACGAGCGAAGGAAAGGAGTGATCCAGCAGGCGTCGACACAGCGTCGCAGCCCCGGGTGCCGGCACAAAGAAAGAAGGACCAACTATCCAATGGATTAACACTAAAATGGTATGGGTACCGTACTGTACTGGGTCGAAGACATCATAGACCGCCGCTCGTGAGTCGTGAAGAACGTGGATGGTGCAAGAAAAAGCAACCACGCGGTGTTAGAACGTGAAGGTAGAAGCCACGAGCGCGTAGCCGAGGTATCTAATGCGAACGACTCGATGACCAACTTGATAACATGCGTAAAGGGAAAAAGAAGATATGTTCATGAAGCGTGAATGTGAATGCAGAGTGTCTTGAAGCAAGGTCCGATATTGTCTGGGCGGCTGCGTGCCAGTGGTTTTCTATGTATGTTTTCGCGATATCGAGGGAGCCGCACGCGCTCTCACAGCTGGACGAAGTTGAACGTCTGTATCGCACGCCCGTCAGCATAATCCCATAATCCTCTGCCCCGTTTGAAATGAAACAGAAACGCACCACCTCGTGCGCAGGCCCGAACGCCTCCATGAACACGTTCACATCGCCCGTGACCGCGAATGCGTCCGCGGAGGGGACATACACAGCTGCGGTTCCCCGCGCCGTCTGCCCGTCCGGATTGATCCAGTTCAGACGCAGCGAGCGGGAGAGGAAGCCGTCCTCGAGCGTCCAGACGACTGACTCGATGTCGCGCGAGATCCCCGTCGCGGCCGTGAACGCATTCCCGGCGTTTACTGGGGGGCCCAAGGGAACTGGAGGGCATGTGTTAAGGATGATGATACTGGCGAGGAAACAAGAAAAGAACTTGGGGACTGACCGGAGGTTACGCCGGTGACGTAGACGTAGTTGAACGAGCCCTGGCTTAGCTCGTCGCTTGTGGTCCCGAAGCCGACGACGCCGCCCAGGAATGCAAAGTCTTTGAAACCGTTCTGCTCACATAAACATCATTATAATGCCGGTGAGCACAGCAGGAGACGGAGACGCACCAGGGTCGCGATCTCGAACGGCACTTTCTCCCCCTCACACAGCTTCAGCACGACCACCAGCGCCTCCAGCGGGTCGCTCGTCAGGCCGTACTCCCCGTCCCCGTTCGTCGCTTTATTCCGAATGAACCCAAACGTGTCCGTCCCGAGCACGTTCACGATGCCCGTCTCTTGCCGCAGCTTGCACGGGGTCGCCGACGGCTTCGGTTTCCACTGCGGCTGCGTTGCGGCGTCCTGGCGGCGCCCTGGCGCGTACCCCGCCGCGCGCGCGCGTGTGGCGGCCTTGTTCTTGCTGAAGTTGGGTGCCCGCGGGGGCAGCCCGCGCGCCAGGCGCTCCGCGTTCGTGTCTGCGCGCGCAGCCACGGCGGAGCTCATCATCGCGAGCGGGTGCAGGTGGATACCGACGGGGTTGAAGTGCAGGTCATGCGGGATGGCAACCGCATCGGGTGCGCGCCGCACGCGCGTCGGGGTGAGCGGGGCGTCGGACGCTGTGTGGTCAACTTGGACGTGGATGGTGGCGCCGAGGATGGCGGGTACGCAGGCGAGGGCGAGGACGCATGTGGCGGTGAAGGACGAGAAGTGCATAGCGACAGCGGGGGTATGTGGCTTGGCGGAGAGAAAGAGTGTGGGGCGGGCGGGCTGGCGGACTAGGGTGTGTTGACGGGAGGGAGGGAGACCCGAGGAGGGGACACAGGGGGTCGAGTCCAGGGGGAGACAGAGGGCGGCCGTCGACGGATGGGAAGGGTACATATACCATCGCGTTGTTCCGGACGGGGCGGACGCGCGGCACGCAGGAAGCGAACAGACAGCTTCTTCGTGCGGCGAGCGACCAGGCTGGGCAGCCCGAGACGTTTCGGAGGGCATCTGAGCGGCGCGAACAGCAGCCGGCGTGCTCGATTGGTGCATTGGGATGCACGATGGGGGCGTGCTAGGGCCATCGCGCGGCGTTGACAGCGAAGCTGGCCTGGTGGTGATTCGACGACCGTCGATGGTAGACGCTCTGTCTGTCAATTTGTCGTCAGCCGTCTCATCCTGCGCAGCGATGCGTCCCTGCGACGCATACGCAATCATAACCCCGCGTACGCACCTCGCACAACATATACTCGCGGAAGAGCCCCGTGTGCAACATGCAAGGTACGCCGCGCTGGTGGATGGGCGGATACGTCGGTCTTCGCGCTTCACAGCAGCTGCATCCCGGCTTCTAATCAACCAGCCGCGCCTATCTGGATACCACGGTCGTTGTAGTATTCGCTCACGAACTCTAGAGGGCGCTACTAGCTCGTGCTCACCTCGCTATGATCGTTTCCGATCGCCTTCTCCAATGCCGCCCCAGTCCCACTAGTCGCCTCTCGCCGCAAAACCTTCACGTCGCCCGTTGCGACAACGCATAGCAGCACTATGGCACGTCAACGAGCCCGTGATCCTGGAGGCGACCGCAAGGTTGCCAGCAGGCCAGGCGCGGCGCGATCCGGGTATATCAACTCGAGATAGACGTCGACACATCTGACAGCAAGTACGCCCACCGGCGTAAGCCCCGTGCGGGTGAGAGCGAAACACAGCCTCCACTGCTGTCGTCCGCCTGGGAGGTATCAGATCTTCAGACGCCAGAAGCCACGCCCACAGGCCGCCAGATGTTCCTAGGATGATATGATAGCCATCTAGTCGAGCAGTCAATGCTGTGCAGTTTGGCGCACCCCGGCGAGTCTGCTGAGGTCTGCTGCTGCGCGAACAGCCGCAGACGGTAGACTGATATATCTAGTCAGGGCCATGTAAGTGTATGCAGCAGTGCTGAGGTTCCGTGCTGTGCTGACTCACTAATACTATGATGTTACCATCTGGATGGGCACCGCGAATAGAACAAAGTGGCGGGGACGCGAAAAGCGAGGGAAGGGACAACGCGAGTCTCTAGCCCGGTATATATAGGGCTGCGCCACCAGCTGGTCATTCGATTATTTGTTGTAACCCGGTAGGTACCAGGATCCGATCGTCCCCCACGGATTCAGCGAAATATGTGTTGGAGAAGACTGACTATATATACAAAAAGACGAACTGTCAACATGTCATGTCCGCGATCGACAACAAGTCGTCACATCGCCGAGCTGGCGAGTTAGCCGCCAAGCTTATGACATAGTGGAGCCCAATATACCAAGATTAGTCGTCAGAAGCGGCTCCGGAGACGAGGAGCCCCCCGAGCAAACCGCCCCGAACCTCCGGAAGGAAGAGTACTCAAGAGTACTCAAGACCGAAACACTTGAGATCTACCGCCTGCCACCTCTGCGTCATGTGGCGCAAAAGACTCGCGATCCAGCGTGCTCAACAAACACGTCGAGCGGCGTCGTAACACCCAGACGCCAATATTTGCATATCATGACAAGCTAAACTCTGCCTTGACGCGTACGTGCACAAGGCTTGATTTATGTTCGGAAGGTAGGCTATATGCTGCTGTATATATGAGTAGTAGTAAGTACTTCTAACCGGAACAGACCCTGGTTACGGTATACATGATCGCCTGTCAACTTCAGCTGTAAAGTCGTATGCTACACATCATTAACAGGTTCATGGTCTTGTTACCGACGAATAAGAGGAGGGAGGTCGCCTAAGCGGCGACGAACGTGAAGGCCTAAAATCACACACAAGGTCAATCATACGCTCTCCGACGAATCCGGGGAAAATGCTCACCACTTCCGTCCCCTCGCCAAACGCGCTGGCGAACCGTGCTGCATCGCCGGTGAGCGTGAACGCGCTCGCACTGGGGATATACAACAGGTGCGCCGAGCTAGGCGTAGAGACGACGCCGCCATCCGTGTTGACCCAGGTGAGCGCGAGCGTGTTCGTGTCCGTGAGCGTCCATATCGCGGTCTCGGCGTCCTTGTTGGTCCCGGTCGCGGAGGAGAACGAGTTGGACACGGACTGCGCGGCGCCGTAGGCGACTGTGCGGCATATCGATCAGCGGCATATAGCACGGAAAGAGGGAGGACGCACCTTGGGAGGCGGCACCCGCGATGTATGCGTAATTGGTCGAGCCCGCTTTGAGGTTGTCGTCCGTGCTTGCGAAGCCGACAACGCCGCCGACGTACGGGAACGCCGAAAGGCCGTTCTACACATCCCATCAGTCCAACCTATTCCATTCACGAGAAAAAAGAAGAAGTACTCACAACAGCCTCGATATCGAACGGCGTAGTGTTCGAGTCGCAGCGGCGCACAATGACCGTCAACGCCTCCGCAGCATCCGTCGTGACGCCATACTCGCCGAAGTTGTTCGCGGTCCTTCCGACGAAGCCGAGCGCGTTTCCCGCGGTGTCCGCGACACTGATCGTGCCCGTGGGCTGGCTCAGCGCGCAGGGCACGGCCGACTGGCGCGGGACAAGGGACGCCGTGGCGGCGCGGCGGCGCACCTTGTTGGCGGGGCTGCGCGGGGGCAGGCCGCGCGCGAGGCGCTGGCCGTTGGTGAGGCTGCGGAGGTCCCGCGGGTTGTGCGCGAGCGCGCGCGTGGCAAGGCCGGCGGGGTTGAGCGCGTCGGCGGCTGCGTCCGTGAACGAGCGGTGCACGCGCGTCGGGGGCACCGGGACGGCGCTGGGGGAGCCGGCGGCGAGCGCGGCGGGCGCGGCGAGGAGCGCGAGGAGGAGGTAGCGGGTGAAGGAGGGCATGGTGATATGTTGATAGGCTGTGTGGTGAAAGGAGTGTGGGGCTGGCTAGCTTGTGGATGTGCCGGAGGGCGAGGGGGGAGGAGGCCGACGGTGGTGGTTAAGTCCAGGGGGCTGGAGGTCGTCGAGCGAGGCGGGCGCGTTGTTATAAAGGCTCGGGGCCGCGCTGTCGGAGGCTGGAATAAAATTAATTGCCCGAGTTGGTGTTGGGTCGGGGGGATCCAATCAACGCGCGAGGCGGGCAATTAGTGGCTGTACCATTCTCTCAAGATCTCATCTCGCGTGGCGTTCTGTCACCTCGGCCTTCTCCGCAAAATACCCTTGTACTTCCGTCTCCGCCGCTCAGTTGTACGGAGTACGAGTACGCCCAGGATATATTACTAGGGCCTTGTCGAGACGTACTCTCATACGTCAATATCTTGGCTGTAAGAGTATAGCGATCAGCTTCTTGGCAACATAACAGGCGCTTAATGCAAGCACTAACTGGCAGTTCCTAATCTCCCCCGTCCGCAGTTTTTAGACAGGCCTAGGCGGTAAATCTACGACACTAGTCTCAGAGTGTCGCGATTAGAAGACAGCGGCGATTACTCTGCACGTACTTACCTCGCTCAGAGCGCTCTTAGCCTCCTGTGTATATCCCGGATCCCGACTCACCGTCATACGTAACGATCTGCATCGTTGAGCCTTTCCTGGTTATTTAAACATGGTCAGATCCTGCAAAGATGCAGTTACTGCTGATATATCCTCTGTACGGGGTTGTACATACTTTGTCCATCTCATCTCGGACCCAGCGCCAGGTCTACAACCCGCACGAGAAGACTACTGGCGTGAACTGTAATGAGGATAATCAGCACCCTTCGATATATGTCCCCCCTACGGGTTTATGTGCATGAGAGGGCCTTGAAATCAAGACAAGACCTACCGGAAGAAGGATCAGCATTCGAACGAGGAGTAGCCCGTGTGATATCGCCCACCGTGCAGCCTCACTGGTATTGTTGACTCGCCTTCCTCCCGAGCTAACTAGTAAGTGTACGTTGTACAGACATCCAGAAAGGAGACTCGTGTGCAAGGAATGAGAATGCATAGCATAGATGTATACTTGTCGAACGAAACAGTTCAAGTAGCCAGTGCGCGCCGCTCGCGATCGTAGCGCGTGTCGCAGGTCCGTCGCAAGGGAATGTACCGTAGAACGAGGCCTAGCTAGGCCAGCAAGACGTTTTTAAGATATGGCAATGTCAACTGAAATACGCGTAGGTTAGAAGATAAAGCTGGAGTCGTAGTAGCTAGAGGCGTGCAGTTGAACTTACTGTACTCAGTATCGGGAGCTGTTACAGTTCGCACGCTGCACACATACGCATTTCAGCGCCTATGAGTTTGCCCCTCTCTGCTGGTTGCCACATCATGCCACACCTTGTCTGCGCATGCGGAGCCCTGCAGCGGCGCACGCTCATTGACTGAAACATTTCGCAAGTGAGTGGATCTCGTTTCAGCTGGCTTTCGCCCTGATGTCATCAGTACTGGTGTGTTCGCCAAAGCCCTTCAAAAATCCACAAGTTGCGCCCGCGCCTTGACAAGGATGCAGGGATAACATGCGCCACCCTAACGCTACCCGTCGCTTCAATGTTCGGAATCGGAGATCGCTTGGCGTTCTGTCTCGCCGCTCGCCACAGTCTGGCTGGAGGACCGGATTTTGCGCACGACGCAACGGTCCACGAGGACCCTGGCTTCCATTCGTATATATACGCTTCCAACTCGATGAGGCACTTTGGACTCGACCGTTTCTCAGCGTCCTGTCCTCGGGTCGTCCTAGCCAGCTCGCCCTTCACGCATTCTCCATCGCGTGTCGCAGTTCGACATGCATCTCCCGCCGCTCACAGCTTTGATCGCTCTCGCTCTCGCCGGCGCCCCCAGCATCCTCGGCGCTACCGTTCAACGTGCCATCCCGGCTCGTGTGCAGCCTGTGTCCGACGCTCTAGTTCCGCATAAGTTTCATATCAACGCTGCCTCGGTCCCACTGCATACGCTCGCGATGAAGCACGCCTTGGCAGGGGTGCGCAAACTGCCGCCAACGCCTTGCAAGCTGCAGCACGAGACCGGGTTCGTGAGTGTGCAGGGTAAAGGGATACAGGGCTTCATTTCACGCCTGCCGAACGAAGCTGGGATGTACGGGCTCGCCCAGAACAAAACAGCTGATGACGCGTTGAAAGTCGTGCTGAAGCGGTGTCGAAAGGGCTTCGCTTTCGAGATCGGCACCCTGGTAGGTCTGTGTATCTGTCGTCCTCAAAGGGTATGCTCACTGCTCCTGAGATCAGAACGGGATGAAAAACTTCACGCTGCTGGGGGCGGCGACGGCCGTCAAAAGCGTAGACGATGACCTCGCCCATGGCTCCAATACCACTGTCTTCCTCACCGGCGTGGCTTCAGGTATGCCCGACGTCCTCCCCCTGCTGCGTCCTATCCGCCCTTACAAGCATGATCCCTCCAGTTTCCATCGGCCCCGCACAAGAAGCACCGAACGGCTATACTGCCGTGACGGGGATCCCGCGGCGGGACGCCGAGTCTTTTATATGGGACCTCTCGACTTCCGGCGAACTCGAGTTTCTCTGGACTAACACCTACGATGCGTTCGCGCAGGGGACCACTATGTTGTATGTCCCGGATGACGATGCCTTCGTGGTCACGGCAGATGTGGCCCTTCTGGATAAAGAGCTGAGCTCCCCGGTCCCTGTGGTGCGTTTGTTTCTCTGGTCAGCGTTACATTAGCGGAAGAGGATGTGACTGGTGGTGGTTTGCAGACCCTCAGGCTCATCTCCGTATGAGCCTAACGTGTTTGGCGTGCTCAGCTTCACGGGAATGTTCGAGATATATGCTCCAGGCATATACTACGACAACACGCGAATAGAATCTCTCAGTCCCCTCGCAGCTGCTCCATTTGGACCACCACTTCCTCACAACAATCATCCGTACCGCCTCACTAGACCTCGTCATTCCTCATATTGCATCTGCAATACACAGAACAGCTCACAGCAACGCTGTTCGGTCGCAGTCGCACGAGGCGGCGTAAGGCCGCGGCCCATCAGCATCGTAGCATTCACGCAACCCGGCACGCCCCCGAGGGGCAGCCCGTATCGAGAATTGTATGTATTGCCCACGTTAGCTGACCTCTTTTGCTCTCAGAACTACTTTTTTCGCAAGGGAGCGTGCTAGGCGGAGTTGAACATTGACTCTCATGTTCGCCTCGCACCCGCATAGGCTCCGCGGCGTGCAGTATATCTACCCTGCTCGAGGATGGCTCAACGCCCCCACCCCTTCATCCGACAAGATCCAGGGCCTTTCTTTCTCGTTTGTCCACCTTCTTTTCGACGTCGACACCCTCGTTCGTACTACTCTCATTCAAAAGCTCTCACAACCATGCACCTTTGCAATATCTTCGTCCTCGCCGTGCTGAGCGTGAGGTCCGTCTCCGCATTCTCTTCCGTCGTCAGTACGGATGTACCTATCACGTCAAACGCACCGGCGGAAATGAGCGACGTACCCCGTCCGACTCGCGTCCGCCGCGATCTTTCCACGGGGGTCTCTGTGACTACCAGTGTCGCCCTCGTCTTTGCCCCCGCCAACCCCACCGACGCCCCCCTCCGCACGCTCAAGTATAAACCTGCCGAAACGCGCGTCATCACCAACGGCGAGCGTCTTGCACAGGGCCTGCCTCCACGCAAGCCGACGCTCCGTCGTGTGCGCGGATACGGCAGTCACCGCCGCCAGGCTGCCGCCGCCCAGCCGTCCTCGACGCCCTGCGTGCTGAGGGGCCGCATCCAGGTGACAGGTACTGAGAAAGGCGGTTTCGTCTCGCGTATGGCAAACCCGTACGGAGAGTACAGATTGGCTCAGGACCCAGCGGACGCCCTCAGTGTCGTCCTCCGCCGAAGCTGCAACCCCGCGGACGACGCGCCCTTCGAGATCGAGGCAACGGTTCGTGTGCTTTCTTTGGGTCTCTCAGGGCACCCGTGTGGGCACTGAGGAAGAATGTGGCGGAGAGTGCTGACTGTGTTGACTTTCTACTTTAGAACGGTCTGGAGAACCTGCCGCTGTTCGGCGGCTTCGTCGGTGTCGCGAGCTCAAGCGACGACTTAATCAAGGGCTCCAGGAACTATGTCTACCTCAGTGGTACTGGCTCCGGTAGGTATCCCTTTACTCCTTCGCCTTCTTTCTCGTACTTACTCGACTCGACATACTCTTAGTCCCCTCCGGCCCCGCACAGAACGCCCCTAATGGATTCACAGCAGCGACCAGATACCCGCGCGACGTCGAGTCCTTTGTCTGGACATCCTCCCTCGCTGCCGCGGACGGGACGCTGGCCCTCACGATGGGCTGGGTGAACACCGACGGGAGCGCGGCGCAGGGGCCGCAACTGGTGTACCACGCGCCGGAGGATGCGTTCGCCCTCGTGGGCGACGCAGAGGCGTTCAGCCAAGCGTATGGGCCCTCCCCGAGTGTTGTGAGTAACCGCCATCCTGTGCTGCCGTACGGGAAATCGCGAAGCTTACTTCTGGGGGACTCGACGCAGGCGTTCACGTTCGTCCCGGACGCTGCGTTGTAAGCGCGCGAGTGGGTTCCCACCGGTGTTCGCTCCGAGTCAGGCTTGCTCTGTCGGAACGGCATCCTCGAAGCTTTGCTTTTAGAATACTCTGCAGGACGCCATCCGAACTATGCGAATGATCCAAGTGAGCCGCAGTACATAACGTGCTTTCCCGGATAGCCACTCGACTCGCACCCCCATATGAGTACTCAAACTTAAGTTCTCTACCGTGTCCCGAAATTTACTTTAGTAGCCGATCATTTAATACTAAACACTCCGCTTCATCGTATGAGCTCGTAGCAGGGTAGAGGTCTATGTTGTTTTCTTTTGACTTCCTGATACTACTCGATGAGGATATAGTGCATCTTTCCCGTACTACTCCCCTAGTAACGGACCTTTCGTATAGCCAGTGGTCGCTCAGATGGCGAGGGGCGTGGGTGCATTGCAAAACCATGTGCCGCGTGCCAGTGCTGGGGTGCTCCTTTGTAGTTTAGTAGGTATTGAGACCACCGGAGACCATGAACATGTGAAGACGCGGGCTTGGCAAAATCCGTGTGAGGACATCAAGGAAGAGAAGGGGCGATGACAGGAAGGGTCCCAGAATTACAAGTGGCTGGACGTACCAGGGACCGAGGCCTTAGAACTTCTATTCGAGCGGGGACCTGCGATGGGAAGTGATGTGAGGGCACCCGGCTCTCTGAATTTAGCGAGGATACTTGCATCCTATAGGGTAGCTGATGTCTATGTGTGTGTGCACCTTCGAGGGTACAGGAGGAGGTTTTAAAGCGGGCTTCTCTGTCATCGCGTCGGATTCTTGGCAGTGCGGCACAAGATGTAGGACATACTGATGAAGACGATGCACACGCGAAGGCTTTGCTATTGTAACCTTGATAGGTCAGTGATTGAATCATTCGGACCGGTGGGCACAGTTTGTCGGAGGAATACACGTATGTCATGGCTTCATCTCCGAGGGTATGACGCTGGTGTGGTCTTCTGCATAGAAACGAAACTGTGGGAGGCCGCATGTACTGTTATAGCAGTCAAACCCTTAGGATTTCAGGCGTATTCGTCCAATGCGTATAGAAGGGTGCTCACACCTCCGATGCGTCATCCAATCTGGCGCGGTGTACATATACACATGCCCAAGGGAAGCAGGCGCCAGCAACTCACCTACCTGCGTCGCACATACACTTACCTATCAGTCTTACCCATCATGTCAACGTACACGAACACGAACATCGTCATCACTCACCTCTTCGCCCTCCTCGGGCTCGCCCTCCTTGCGGCCGCCACCCCCGCGCCCGCGCCCAGTGTCTTGGCGAGGGACCAGACGTGCACCACTGCCCCGATCCAGTGCTGCAACCAGGTGATGCCCGCGGGAAACGCAGTCGCATCCACGCTGCTTGGCGCGGTCGGCGTCGTCGTGCAAGACTTGAGCTTGCCCATTGGCATCGCCTGCGCGCCGCTCGAAGGCATTGGTCTCGCGTCTGGCTCAACCTGGTCAGTCCTTTCATTCTAAAACGGGTTTTCGAGAGCTGACAGTGTGGACGGGGATGTAGTTCGGAGCTTACAGTGTGCTGCGAAGACAACTCGCATGGTAAGACAGACTGGGACGGACCTGGGGGAGAGCTCGGGCGTACTGCTGCTGATTGTGTTATACACAGGTACCCTCATTTCGATCGGTTGCATCCCGATTATCTTGTGATACGGAGGCGTAACGATGAGAATGCCAATGATGAGACCGAGGATCTGTACCGCGCGAAATGCGCTCAACTACATAGAATGTTATGAAACGTGATGATGCTACCACGCACCGGCACCCGTTCATGCTGGAAAAGCACATTCAGATTTTGTTTGACCGCGACTTCTGACATTTGTCAGACACTTAGCATTTATTTTGTTGATCCTAACAAGGATTCGAGCGAGAAGCGTCGAATGGCTATGGCCCAGAACGAGTGTTCAACGGCGGAGGAACGATAATATTCCAAGCTGGTAGCCACTGCCCGACAGATCGCAGGTCTTCGATAGTTCTCTCCCTCTTTAGATATCAAGATGGCCGCCGCTAGATTGCAAGATAGAACTCACCGCACGTCTCGCACCTAATAGTCCTGACTAGCGCATTGGTTGCAACACGCCGTCCTGACCTGTATCTGACAGGCAGTGCCCGCTCCGAAGCATCGCCTGTGCTCAACATTGAGATACCTTATTTATCACTGTTCTGTGTTCACCTACTATCCCATATGACGATCATAGACGCCGCGCCTCAACACGTGCACATCTCACAAATATACTGCCAGTGCACCATGAGACTGTGCGGTGATAGAGCGACAGGGCGGTCCTCGGAAGATGGAATGACCTCATCGCCCCGGACACCGTACGTGTCGACACGGTTCATTTCCGCGGGACAGATGAACAGCAGCCGGGTCCAATCCCGACGCGTACGGTTTCGAAACCAGTGGATCGGACTGAGTAGACGGTTTCGTGAGATTCGAATGGGGGCGCAGCCAGACGGTCGAAGCTCTGGACATAGATGTCGTAGCATTCAGGGGCGGATGGAGGTGGAAAGAAACTGCTTGCAGTGTGAGAAGAGGAGAGAAGCAGAGAAATCATGAGGACGGCCACATCGAACGGTCTGGATAGAGACCAATGGCGGGCCCGCCGTGTCCGCTATGAAAGGTTGCGTGGTCTTCTGTCATGGATGTTATGGCGAACCATTGTCAAACGGCGTGTTTGTGGAGACGGAATGACACCACCGGACTTTCTCTCTCCTAGGATTGCCGTGTCTATCACGTCGAGCGTATCATCCCGGGGGAAATGTTTAAGACCATTCTCAGGGCTTAAGCATGCTGTCTTGGCGTGTTCATTGTCTGAAAACACGTTGAACATGATCAAATGTCGGCGGATATGATGATACACGCACCCTAATATTCGGACGCCTTGTGCACCAGCACAACGTTGTTCCAAGGAAGCCAGATACCAGTGTGCCGTTTCCAGCCAAGATTCCCTCACCAGTGTCATGTCATACGTCTGCCAAGAGGGTATGCCGAGAAAGTGAATGGGGGGAATCTCGCAACGTGTGGGGGCGCGCACGCAGCTTGCGAGATCATCGTTGTATCAGAATATACGGTGGCTATATTGTGACGATGCTCCGCTCGAGCCCCAAAAGAAGTGTGTATGTTGAGCCTTGGGCGGGTCGGGGCGGATCAGCCGTGTACGTAGTCGAGGATATACGTACATTCCGTCGTGCGTGCGAGTGCAGAGCGCACTGAGGTTCTTGGAATCGCCGCGCGGGTGGATGTGGGGCGCGAATGTGTGGGAGTGATGCATCTTTGCGGCGGCCTTGAGCAACGTCGGTGGGACGCCTGTACGGAAGGAACACGTGCTAACTCGCAGCGACAAAATTCCGCTTTGCATGACAAAATTGTCAGACTCGTCCCAGTATAAGATGTTCTCGGGCAACCCGTAATCCTCACTGAACACCCACCGTCGTTCAACCCAAGCTCCTCCAGCTCTTCTCGCCCTCTTCTTCTCATTATCAGCATGTTCGCTAAGCTCACCGCTATCTTCGCCGCCTTCACGGCCCTGGCAATCCTTGCTGTCGCCAGCCCCACCCCCAACGCCAACGACGCCGGGGACTCCTGCAGCACCGGTCCACTCCAGTGCTGCCAGCAGGTTCAGTCTGCCGACAGCCTTTCCATCGTGCCTATTCTGGCTGCTATCGGGGTTGTCCTTAATGACATCAACATCCCTGTCGGCCTCGGTTGCGACCCTATCAGCGTTATCGGTGTTGGAAGCGGCAACGCCTGGTGAGTGCTCCTTACAGCGCACCGGAAGAAAGTTGACTAACCGGTTTCTCATAGCTCGGCTAACACTGTGTGCTGCGAGAACAACGCCGTCGGTAAGACCTGCAAACGAATAAGCCTGAGCGATGTTCGCGCGAGATGCTCACATGTGGAACAGGTGGACTCCTCTCTATCGGATGTCTCCCCGTCGAGCTCTAAGCGCAGAGCGCACAATCTCGTCATCATAGCAACGATGGCGCCATGAGAATGATTAGGATGGGCCAGGGAGGATTTACGAGGAGTGCTTTGTTACCAGTGGACAACCTGATTGTTTGCGATTGTATATGCCCGTATGCGACAGTATGATTCTAAGCTTGACAGATACCTGTCGGCAGGCGGGAGAAGGGTCAGAAGATCGCGTGCGGGTCCTTTAGTGGGTTTAGAGATAAGATGCGAGAAGCCGTACCAGATGTCCTTTGGAGATATCGTTAGCATTGCACCCGAGAGCACTTCAACGCGACTGATTCCGAGTGACCTAGACTGGAAACAAGCGAGGAAAGGGATCGCAACTGGGAGTTACGGATGTAGCGGCAGGTCCTTGTTTGTGTAACGCGTGGATTAGTGACGGTCTCCACTCTCTAATATATGGGAAGACTTACTACACATCGACCGTATAGCAGGTCTCCTCGTGTTCCAAGTCTCTGAATCTGATAATATTGCTACATGGAGTGAGATGAGAGCTTTGAAGCCGTTGTCATTCGGCCGCGCGACGACCATTTCCACGCAGTATGTAAGCAGGGCTTAATGCGGCATCTGAAGGCATCTCATCTCGAGTACGCGCGGAATATCAGATGGACAGAGCTGCAGAGAAAGACCAAAAGCACTAGGCGACAGACTGCGTCGACGTGTCCCATTCGCCACTACGGACAAATAAACGTAAATATCTAACTAAGTTGGCACAGACCGGCAAGTTCTGAAGAACTTAATGCTAACTTGTAAGAGTATGAGATGTAGTACTGTCTGAGTTACCAGTCCGTCGGAAAGGGAACGATATCCTTGTTGACAAGCGCATATTAGATGCTATACTAGTAAGCTACAATGTATGCATACAGTAGTTCGGCATGAGATGATGCTAGAAGTCACTCCTTCGACATCTCTCCGCAATCTGAACCCAGTATTTGATCAGCATGTTCAGCTGTGGTTGTTGATGTCGCGAGGGTCCGTGCCTAGTTCTCACCAGTCAGTATCTCCTAGAAGGAATTTTGTGAAGGGCACGTACCACAAGCGGTCTCGTGAACGTCGAACTCAACGTCACTCGGGATGGGCGTGAGCTGCGTTACGGTTGCTCCAGTGAACCACTGATTCATATTTAGTAAACTCGGAAGTTGATACGAAAGTTGTAACATGTCACTCACAATGAAGTGGCCGAACTGACGGCTCCCATAGTTGACCTGGACGTTGCCGGTCTCGGACTGTTGTGCGGTTCCGGCGACGAACACAGCCTGGCGGCCGGGAGGAACAGTGTAGCTGATCGTCTTCGACACCGTATTGGCTGTGGACGTGGACGAGGATGCACCGCCGCCGATCGTCACGCCTTCCAAGCTCACGCCAACATTTGCATCGACGGTGGTAGTCTGAGTGACAGTTTGCTGTCCACCAAGCGTCACAGTAACAGGGTCAGTTGCTCCGCCACAGCTAAGGTAGAGTTCACATGAGAAAATGGCGTCGTGGGGGACAGGGTGAAGTGGGCATACTTGAGCTGAGGGTCGCCAAGCACAGCAAACGTGCGGGTGTTAGGGTTGTTCACAATGTTGATCTGAATGAGAACAATCAGATGCGATATAGTGTGGGTCTGATAATAACACGTACAAGAGTGCATTTGTCCGCCTTTTTGACGTTAGGGGAGCCGGGACCACCGGGGCAAGAGCTCAGCAGGTCCTGGTCGGAAGGACTGTCTTCGCGGGTTTCAAGCGTCCCACGGGGGTACGTGTAGAGTGCGAAAGCAGAACTCAGGATGGAGAGGACGAAGAAGGAACGGGGGAACATATTTGATGGCGGCGTGGAGATAGCCTAAGATTAGAGACTCGAAAGAGAGTAAGTAGAAGGGCGCGAGAAGGATGAGGTGAGGACTCCCAGAGTGCTGAGTCTATCGTTTGCGTACGCTACATCTTAAATACACCCACATGCTCGTCTTGGCATCATCCCTCTGCAGAGGCCGTTGTGTAAGCCACTGCCTGTACACGAATCCCATCGTGACGGGATGACCGTGAACACGATGAGCCTGGTCGGATCGAGGTCACTGTCAGCCGTGGCGTTCACTGCCTGAATGTCGAACTGCCGGTCATGCCATGGCAACGCCCAGTATGACCCGCATTGATATGGTCACCACGACGAAGTCGTTCGCAGTTGTTAGCGCAGTATGCCCAGCGGGAGTGGTGCTTGTAAATTAATACTCCTGCATGCGTTTGATGAGCATGTGGTATACGAGAGAACGTGTGAACTCACGGCGCCTTTGTCTGCTAGCCAAAATCACACTGTGATACACCATCATGGACGAAAATCAGACTTTCGCCCCATGTATTGAGCCAAGGCTGTCAAGCCCTCGCGAATGCCGCGATCTTCTAGTGCGGAACTTCCCACCACTGGCACTCGGGCTGGAAAAGGCTTCTATCAGAGGAATAGAGCCCAGCAGGCCTGACGTGTGCATCCTAAAGTATACCTCTGGTACGCTACGAGGATATGAGTGTGGATTTGTGTAGGCAGTGTAGTAGCAGGAGGAAAGAAAGGTAGGGCCGTATGTACAACGAACATATATTAAGCGCCCGTCACACTGCTCCTCGGCCTTCTCCGGCAACCTGCCAGTTGCCACCATCATCATGTACAGGTTCGTCAATGCTCTACACACTCTCCTCCACATTCCATTGCAACCGCTAGTCTGCCAAGGCGATTCGTGGAGGGCATCAAATTTCTACAGCACAGTCTTGACCTCGCGGGTTTACATGGGTATGTATCTCAAGAACGATAATGCGAAACTAGACCCTTCCTGGTACCGGACTTTCTAGGTTTCTAGTAGACTGTCGGCGATGTTCGGTTTCCCCATAGATACTATAGGAAAACCCAGAGAGCAATCACAACTTTGAGGTGAATCGTATTTGCGATATGCTAATGCAATGCAGTGCCAGCCATCACGAAGGCTCCGGACAATGATGCCAGATGGCGTCCCGCAGCGTTTCAATTTCCATACGCCCTTCAAGTTGCGCAGAGCATGGCAACACAGACAGTCTGAGCTGACCATTCCATTTTTATAAGTATAATAACTGTCTCGCTCATTATTATGCTGAAGTTCTACATCGACCTCGTCTCCAACGGATCGAATGTTCGACGTTCAGCATCAGTAGAGCACAACAAGGACGACGTAAAGGTCTCTCTGTTCTTGCTGAGCAAACTGCGGTCTTCGATGCCTTCTCTCGGCCCTCACGGCATCTTCAAAGCTGCATCGCTACCGGCCGGCGTTTTGCGCGGCGGTTACTGGAGTCACAGGGGTCGAGGATCATTGATATGCCTAGAGGCATCTTGACCATGACGGTCCTCCCTACCACGACCATGTCGACCCCCCTCGACTCCCCTTCTACCGTACTTCCAGCCGAGCTCCACGAGCTCATCATCGACTTCCTTCACGACGACTGGCGCGCGCTTGTTGCATGTGCTCTTACCGGGGTAGCAAATGTCCACTCCCCTCTCGTTCCACGCGCAGAATATCACCTCTCACGCACGATAACTATCCCCATCTCCGGCTCCTACGAGGAGCTCCTCGAGTTTCTCAAAGTGCTTCAACCGAAGTCGCGGCTTGCATCACTGATCCGTTCCATCCATATCCGCGGTCCCTCAATCACTACCCTCGAGGCCCCGAAAGCGATATTCCCGGTGCTCCTCGACCTCGCTCACCTGCCACACCTCCGTGCACTGACGCTCTCGTACCTCTCGGTGGACTTGACAGCACGTTTCACGCGCTTTCTGTGCAGACTCCCCTCACTAGAGGAACTGTCGTGCGAAGGTCTCACTCCAGCAACAGTCTTACGAGGGGGATACCGCGGTATACCTGACGTCGGACCCACTACGCAGGAGGTTGACCTGTTCTGCCACCGCCTAAAAGCGTTGCGGATCGTGGGCCCCGCACGTCGTGCCACCCGTCTACATACCGCGGATACATCCCGGCGCCCAAACGAGGCGATACTACAGATCCTGGAGCGCGGTAAAGATGCTGGAGCCGTCGCAGGGCTACAGCAGGTCGACCTTCGCGTCGATGACATCGCAGAACGTAGCAGATGGATGGCGGTACTCTGTCAGGATAACGCGCACCTCCAATGCATCGACCTCACGCTGTACGAGACCGTCGGAAAGAAGGAAAACGCGGACGGTGCGTATATCTTGCACCAGCTGAGAGCGAGGAGCTCCATCTGACATATTCTTCTCATGCTCCGACGCCAGTGTGGGATACGGGGTCCGAACACTTCCTTGTGTGCATGGAACAGTGGCCATCATCCCTCACCTCGCTTCACATTCGTTACGATCCGTGGCGCGGCTACAACCCCGACCTCTCCAGCTCGGAAACAATCGACGTCTTCCTGAACTTGTTGTCTCACATGTTCGCGCCTACCACACGCCATAACACGTCGCATTCGACACACCACCATGACACCCTCCAAATATTCGAGTTGACTCTCCACGTACCACTCAACGCGCTGGCAGACTCGGCGGTTTGGGCCGATCTCATGCGCTCCTTCGATCATAGGTCCCGCCCGAGCCTTAAACGCGTACGGATCACTCTGGAATTCCTCGAGGATCTAACACCACGGGAGGGTTATTCGCCGATGCTAACCATGAGCTCGTTAGCCCTTGACGACTTCAACTACTATGACATAGTGGAAAGGTGTGCCGAGGCCGTGAGAGAGGAGTTTGGGGAGCTGGGAGATGAGATGAGCATTGAAGTCGTCACAGATGGTACATACGCGTTGAGATGATGTAGCCGCTTCGTCGTGCAAGCTGCAACGGGCGCATCGCGATGATATATAAATCGTTCGAAAACTATACATAACGTGCGTTACTGTCTCAACATGTCTGTCCGCAGCTTGTGTGAGTGCCCCGCGCGCCTCAGTTCGGCAAGCTAAAGCTCGGTAGTCCACGAGAATTGCTCGAGGCATGCGCGCACGGCGTAGCACTGGCTAGCGTCTCCTGTATCTTGCGCATATGCTGAGCACATTTTCGTGCTGGTTACACATATTAGGTGTCGCCGTCGGTACGCTGCGGTCGCGAGCCGCTCCGGATCCTATGTATATTGGCGCCCAGCCACAGGCGCGTCGCGCGTTAGCGCCCAAGGGCTCATTCAAGTCCCTCTCTTCCTCCTCCTCGCACTTACGCTACCTCCGTCCCCTCGTTGCCTGACTGCCTCTGCTACGACAGCCATTCTACAAGGCTCTGAGATATGTCTGAATCTCTGTATGCGTCATGTGCAGAGGTTCTCTCGCTTTGCCAGGCGAACAAGGACAACCTCGAGGCCCTCCTCCATCCCGAGACCGGCTTCGCGCCCAGGCTTCGCGAGATATGCACCCAGCAGTATGTATACATAGGCGCCAATATAAGTGCATTGGCCTCACCAGTTGCGGAAGGCTAGCGGAATTTCAGGACGGTTCCGGCGCGGATAGCTCAGTCTCAATATCCGAGCTCGATGCGCTGAAGATGGAGAGCGACACTTGGGCGTTGCTGCAAGCTCTTATGTCGTACGTATCGCGGTATCAATTGCCCCGAATAACCGCGGTAGCCCTGACGAGCCCGTAGAATCCGCAAAACCACGCCCCCAGAATACCCCCATCCCCGCGAACTCCTCTCCGTCAACCCATACACGCCACCCGCGACGCTCGTCCAATCCATCATGAACTCGTCGCCGCTGCTCTCCGAACTCGTCGTCGTCCGCGAATGGCTGCACGACTCCGTGCCGTCCCCTGCACCGTTGGAGCCCGGCGCGACGAATGGCTACTGGCGGTTCACGCGCAACGCCGTGCTGCAGGGAAAACGGACGGGGAGGACGGGGGCTGGTCTGGTTGGAGAGCTCGACCCGGACGTGGTGAACAGGGACGGCGTGGAGGAGAAGGGTCTCGCCCCAGACGATGCGGTAAGTGGTACTATCACGCTGTCGGCTCCAGTCCGGGGTGTATCCCACCCACCTTCGTGTGCCCGAACATGCCAGAGTGTTTGTCTGGAAATTTGGCTGTGGCGATGTTCATTTCTCCCCACCAGGCCTACGAGAAAGCGGTCCTCCAGGCACTATACGCACATGTTCGCGCGGGCCAGCTCGAGGAAGCAGTCGAGCTGTGTAGGAAAGCCAACCAGCCATGGCGAGCAGCAAGCATTCGCGGTGCACTGCTATTCCAATGGCGAGCCATCGGTACGTCTCTTTATATCCTGCATACGAGCCCAGAGCATGCGTTCATGTGCACCGGGTAGCGAACGAGCCTCGCGAGGTAGACGCGATGGACGACGAGGACGCGGAAGACTCGCAGCAGTGGCGCGGGAATGTGCGCCGACGTCTATGGAAGAAGATCTGCTCCCAGGCTGCACTCAGTGTACGTATAACCAACCATTTTTTGGATCATTACTCATAGCCTTGGTCCCACTACAGAATACCCTTTCGCTGACCGAGCGCGCATTGTATGCCGCGCTCGCACCGACTGCGCAAACATCCATCTCGCTCAAGGCAATTGCGCGGACGTGGGAGGACCACTTGTGGGCTCTTGTGAGCCTCGCGTGCGAGGAGCGCCTCAGTGTCGGCCTCTCTGCGATTGAGCGCGAGTGTTTCTGGGAGAACGGTCTGGGTGCGCTCGAGAGTGGCGCGGCTGTACCAGTAGAGGGCGCAGAAGAGGACGTTGAAGAGGAGTGGGAGCAGGAGGTCGTCCAAGCGCTGGAAGGGCTCTCTAACGTGCAGGTCGCGGACGGGTGAGCGCGATGGCTTACCGGGTATCCCGCAGAATCTGACACAGAACACACAGCGCCCCCGCGGATCACCCTTACCACGTCTCGCAGCTGCACATCATCCTCGACCGGACAGACCTGTTGCTGGAGGCTTTCGCGACAGGGCTTCAAGAAGGCACATATGTCTCATCGCCAGAGTACGCTTGAATATGCATTCGTGTCACTGCCAGACTTGCTGATAGCGTATCAGATACACGACGATGACCCGCTTTTTCGCACATCTGTGCTTGTTCCTCCAGATGATCGATATGTCCGTTTCCCCATTAGCGACGCAGATCATCCTCGAAGCGTACCTCCAAGTGCTTGAGGTGCGCCCCACTCACTCCCTAATACGCGTGCTCTGACCGCTCTTCACGAAAATTCAGGCAGCAGGCCAACGCGAGCTGATTGCCATGTACGCGGGCGCGCTGGGCGACAACGCCGTGGAGCGCTACGCGCTCTTCCTCACTTCCCTCGAACTCTCCGCTGACATCAACGAGCGCCGGCTTGCTCTTACCCGTGCGCGAGAGCACGGACTGGACATCGAGCGCGTCGCGATCGTCACGGCCGAGAGGACTATCGAAAAGGCGTTTACAGTGAGTCTCAGCGCGTTCCGGACTCAACTTGAAAACCTGTGCTGACAAAGTACTCCTCTGCGTAGATTCTGCCACCGGCGAGAGGCCCATTGCCGTTTGTCAGTGCGATGGAGCCTCCGCCTAGTGAGCCGGAATGGCTGCTCGTGCGGTCGATCGAGTGGACCACGTTCCTGGAGACGACGTATGACACTGCACTTGAGCAGACGAACGTCATTCTGCGTTACTTCCTCGGTACATCTTGCTCCTCTGTCTTCTGTCTCCCAACTATCCCATCTGACCCGACCTTTGTTATCCCTAGGCCACGGTCGCGTGCAAGTCGCAAAAAGCCTCCTAGACATGCTTCCCCCAGAGCTCGGAACATTGCACGAGCCAGAGGAAGAGGCGGCCGAGTACATGCAGTACCGCCAATTCTTCGGCGTATGGGACGCCCTAGCACGAGTGAACGAGTGCGAGGCGCTCGAGCAGCCGCAGATGAACAAGGAGACACGCGCGGCGTGGCTCAGCGATTATAGGGTGCGGTTTAACCTATGCTGATGTCCTGCTCAGTCGTCTGTGTGCTGATATTGCCCATGGGGAGTTGCAGACCCTGATCGAGCAGGCACACGAACAGGTCGTGAAGCTGCTCACGACGGAGTGGTTGGTCGGCGACCCCGACTCGAGTGCGGGCGGTACGCTCACTTGCCTTTCTGCACGTTGTGGGACGCGCTCACTTAGCGACTGCTACAGGCGCGAAACGCCAGCGGGACCTCGTGCGCATCCGCCAGATCTACATCCCCGAGCTCATCATCCGCCTGCACGCAACGCTCGTCAACTCGCGCGGGCGCATACCAGAGTACGTCCGCCCCGTGCCCCCTGCCCTCCTGATGAGTCAGCACCCACATAACACCGGATCACACAGAAATCTCAAACTCGCGCTGACGCTGGTGAACGTCGTCGCGGACTCGCGCTACCGCCTCTACGACGACTTCTCGAGCCAGATCGGGCGCAGGCTGGGCGACTACCTCACCGCGGTGCGCCACGCCGTCCTCGCCGGCCTGGAGGGGGGCGGGTCGGATCCGTTCAGGATACTCACAGTGTAGGCGTTGGTGTAGTTTATTGCTGTTGTCGAGTACCCTGTTATATTGTTGCATTGTTCTTGGATGACACTGGTTGTGGACCAACCACAGTGCGCACTTTAGGGTGCACAACATGTCCCGTTTAGCTCAGCTGGTAGAGCGCGTCACTAGTACGATCACATCGTGTGATGACGAGGTCAGTCGTTCAAGTCGGCTAATGGGAATCGTTTTGCTTGCATCCGGCACTGATCGATATCATCTGTACATGTCTCAACTGCGATTTATAGATCGCATCGACATCAACTAAAAGTCTGGGGCTGCGGGGCTGCAGCTCAGATTTCTGATCTCCGGAGTCCGAGGTGACGTTAGTTTGTCGATAGGCCCCGGACGACGGTCTCGGGCCTGCACTATGCTCTTTAGAGCGATGGGCACACATACATTGCATCATCAGTGTAGTACATGATCGTCCGGCGGCTTGCAAGGAAGTTGCTCAGAGATTATGATGCAAGTGTATCGTACGGAGCACCGCGCCGACTTGGAATCGGCGGGGTGGCAAAGCGAGGCAGAGCCGCTGCGCCTCAGGCGGCAAGTCCGGTCGCGGGCGGGGCGATAGTATGTGCAGAGGCCTTGGATGATGAGCCCTGATGAGCCTCGCAGGTGCCAACGCTGGAAGTTTCGTTTCCGAAGTACTAGTGTCTCGTACGATGCCCTGCATAGGCTGCCTCGCCGTGATGAGCCGGCCCTTGACCTTGATTGTGACGGACTAGTGCTCCGACTAGCCAAGTTGTAATTTTGCAGGTCGAGGCCCGGCCGCCCCGGCCGTCGACAGATGTGTTTGAGCGAGATGTTCGAGGGTCGCCTTGGATGGAGAGTCCACGGGCTGGCTGAGTGTGGCGTATGTCGTGGGATGTTCTCGAGGGCGATAATGTACGAAAGTAATGCAGTGGACATACCCTACCGTGTGCAGCAGAGAGCAGCAGGCTGCCGCACGCACTCCGGAATGTAGGGAGCCGAAGTAGACTTGGTAATTCGTTGTATCAATTTCCCAATTGATGACGTCGGTCTCGGACTGACGACTTATTGGGTATGGGGACACGGACAACGTGAGTCTTCCGCCGACTTGATGCCTGGTGTGGCGAATGGGTCTCCGTCCGAGTCCGAGACAAGCGGCCTGCGCTGACATAGCCTTAGGAAGCTGTCTAACGTAGATCAATGGCATGTTTGCAGCACCCGTGATGCGACGTTTGCAACCGGTATTCGTACCTCTGGTCATGGGTGTCATATGTGCTGTCAGATATCGCCGAGAATGTCTGTCCAAGGAACATCCAAAGGATTCGATGAGGCAGCATGTTCGATACGCTGACGGCGCGTGTAGTGATAGTGCGCCCACGTGTGATGATGTTCCATCTGTTATGGACTGCTGCACTGCAGCGTGTTTTCTCACCATTGCGCTACTTGCAGAGGCTGAATGGTCTCACCACTGAGCCTCTGTACGCTCAGATCGCCCTTGAGCTTCGACTCGGACGCGCGCGGAACTTTCACAAGGTGCGCTTCTGTATGCAACCGAGAACGTAATCCATTTACTAGAACACACTATGAGTATTTTCGCACTTGAATCATTGTACGGAAACATACCTTGCCCACCTTCCAATTCATAATATTAATGGGATCAAATCGCACAGGTACACGCGACGACAGGCACCCAGTGTGTCGTTGGATAAGAGCTGACACAGTTCCCGGAGTTAGATACTCGTTAGTAGCCGGAGCTGTCAAAAACGAGTGGAACGAGGCAGAAGCAGGCGGGTCTATCAGAACGCGTAGCGTTGTCCCGGGGCCCACGCGTCTGCTGCGGCTTATATACGTGCACACTTGGCGTGCTAAGAGCAGGCTCGATTTGTCGATAATTCATCGACGTGTTCCCACATTCTGCTCACCCCAGAAGACGTTCCTTCGGCACAAGCGATAGGAAGGACGTACGGTTTATTAGCACCGGGAGCAGGGTACTGCCGTCCGGCGGACACCATGCGAGGCGCGTGCGGCGTTCTAAGACAACCTTGGACGATGGTTCAACACGAGACGGTGTCGTAGGGCGACGTAAGATATATGAGTAAAGCCCGAGAGGAAGAGTCAGCAGCTGAGAAGTAGCCGAGCGGATGACGGCGGTCGGATATGGTTCGTGAAGAGAGGAGCAAACGCCGGAAATCAAATCAAAGAGATTGAAGGCCGATAGAGTGGACCCGGGCGGCCAACGGCGCGCATCAGACTCAGAGCCGTCATGGACGTTCGCCCGGCGAACAAAGATCGATCGGTAGGCTCTCCTTCTCCACGAACCACCACCATCGTTGTTTTTTCCCACGGTGCCAAAATGCGAAACTTTCTCAATACTGCTGGGCCCGAAGGAACTCTACATGGGAATGACCGCGCACAAAGTAGGTGAACGTGTGGGCAGACGGGCCTTGCCCAAAGCAGTCCGCTGCGAGCTCCTAGGAGCAACACGGGGGAGGAGAGTGCGCTGGCAATGCCGCGCCGGATACGCGCCGCACGTGCCGGGAGGCTGTGCGCGAGGACAGAAAGCGCCCGGAGCCGGTGGGCGGGCCCGAATGAGGCTATGACGCAGGCCGAGGAGGAGCCGAAGTAAGAGCGGCTGAGCAACCGGAAGAGAGCGGGCCGGCCGAGTCGACCGACGTGAATGAACGCGAAGGACGCCCAGACGAAAGGTCGGACGAGCGGGGACGTGCGTGAGCAGCATGAGACCAGGCTATAAACGTGGCTAGGAAGGAAAGCCAGAGCATAAAAGACATAATACTAGAGCATGCCGAATAAAAACGCACCATGAAAGCCAGCGCTGCCTGATGCGTAAGAAAATGAGGAGGGCTGCCGCGGCGAATCCCCCGGGAAAGTGTGAGCATCCTTGGTCGTAAAACGGCCAAGGCTGGCGGGAATATATAATGCGGCTAACACAGGACTGCGCCCGACGTCTCGCTTCACTGCCCAACACCTCGCGCTGGTTAGCGAGCTGATCTTTTCTCAGGACGCTGCTGCGTGTACCCTGCTGGAATAGGAGAAAAGCTACATTCTCTGCTAGGGGAGCCGCCAAACCCATCCAAGCGAGACGTACGCGAAGTAACCGACCCTCTGTCGCTTCTGAGCAGCCCTTTAAAAAGGAATGACGAACAATACGCAACCAGCACGAACAACCTCCCCCGGCCCCACACAAAAAATGCTCCCCCACTCCCGTCCGCAAGTGCAGCAAGATGTTATCGCAACGACGCTCCTGGTAGGCGAAGACCTCGAAATGGTCAGAAGAGTGACGAAGCCGGGAGTGGCAATGTTCTGCGCCCATGCGTTCCCCTCCATGCCCCTCGAAATAGGATCGGTCCTGCAGCTCCTGCTTGCGCCCGAACTCCACCAGCCTGAGTGGGCCATGCCATGCGCCGCACCCTGTGGCCAACAACCCGACCCTCAATCCCTGCGAACGGACGTGCTTGGCCCGATCGTCGCGATAAACAAGCAGGACGAAGTGGAGGTAGTGTTTGTGGTGGACAACTGGACCAGAGGCGCTGAAATAAAGCGCGCTTACGTGCGCATCCCGGCAATACCCGGATTTACCACGTGTTCGGACCTATGGGGGACCTTTGCGGCCGAGCTGCCCCGAAGGCTCCGGCTGCTCGAGCAACGGGTAAGCCAAGGCTGGGCCCGATGACGATATACTGACGAAAGCCCAGCCGCCGATGTCAAAAACCGACCGGCACGAAGCCAGGGCGATCTTCTCGGCTGAGGCGCCCCTGCAGTGGCTGGAGTTCGCCGTCATGAGTAGGAGGCGCGAGAAGGCCCGCAGAAGGCAGCGAGGCGGCCCTCCCGGCGCCGAAGGGAGGATAGAGGGGCTCTAAAGGGGCAATACAGCGCATGTTAAATGGAATAACAACACGAGATGTGGCAAGAAAAGAACGGGAAGCGCACGATGAGAAGGGAAGGGCCGAGGTGCCGGTAGCACGAAAGGGCGAGACTGGACGCGGAAAGCGCCGAAGCGCGGCTAAAAGCCAAAACAACGTGGTAGGGAGCGTTGAGCTGCTACGCTGGCACCCCAACTCCGGACGCCCGCCATCTCGCCGACGGAGCTCTCACCTGAACTGCCTGCCCACTGGTTAAAGCCACGCTGAAGTACGCAAGCAAAAGGAACGATGACCAAGGAGGAAACGAGCCTGGTGAGTACAGCTGCCGGCCTGAGGAGGCCATGCCTCATGGACGCCAAGCGTACGCTTACTGTGGACCGCTGTGAACAAAGCGCGCCCCTCCTGGACCTACAGGCAAACCGGCACAGCACGAATGTAGAGATGGTGAGTGTACCAACTTAGGCTGCGGCCAGGCGAGGCGGCTAGCCTGCGAAAACGGAGTACGCGACCAAAGCGAGGCTGCGGTGTTAACAAGACAGCAGACGCGCGGTGTAAGCGGTACGTGCGGCGGTAAGCGCATCACCTGGTTTTGGCGGGCCAGTAAGAAGAACGGGGCTCCCGAAGGGTGCAACCCAGCACCATCTGCGCAGAGGACATTGCAGAGGTAGAGGACTCCAGGAGAGGCGCACGGGGGGCTGCTGGAAAGCCTTAAAAGAAAAGCGGGCTTGGTGGTAGGCAGCAACATCCTACTTGCCTGCCCACCTGCTACGCCTACACCTGCTCCTATGAACAACCCCGCTCAGAACCAACCCAGTGCCATGCCGCCTAGCCCCGAGGCTGAGGCAGCGCGCGAGAGGCCGCGCACGCCGACGTATGCCCAGGTGCTGATGTCGCCGCCGGGGAGCCCGACGATGAGGAGGGCGCAACCGCCGCATGCCGGTGTAAACGCACGAGAAGGGCTAAGCCCGAGTACGGTACGCCTGCACATGAAAACACGCGGACTCGAGCACCACTCATGCCCGCTGCAGACCCGGCAGCGCCTGGCTGAGCTGCCGCAGTGTAGCTCGCCCGACGGAGACGACGAAGGAGCCCCAAGCCGCGACAAAGGGAAACAGAGAGGGCCGCCGGGGCCGCCGAGCAGGCCCCGCACTCCGCCCCGAGACCTGGCGGGAGAACTCCTCGCCGGAGAGTACGATAGCCACTCGCCCGACAGGGTTGGCTGGGTGAGCCCGCCGCCGCGTGACCCGGTGCCCGCAGGATTTCAGGTCACTGGGAACGTCTACGACTCGACCTACACCATCGAGGAGGGCATTGTGCAAACAATCCGCGACGAAGAAGGCACGTGGGACGACTTCATCACCGACGGGATTGGACGCGACGGCCGCCCCCTCCCCAACCGTGAAGTCGATTACTCCTGGCGTGCACGGAAGAGGATGCGTTGCGAGACGCCCTCGGACGAGCGGGAAGGCCCAGTACGTATCGAGTACAACCGAGCCATCGAACAGTCAGGGCTAATGCCCATGCCCTACCCCCCCCGCCGGTGTCGGACCAGCGTCACGAGCCCCCCCCGGTGTGGCTCCGAGACTATGCTACCGCGTCGCGAGCCCCGCTCCACGTCAGCTTCTCCACCGCGAAGGAGGAGCAAGACGCCATGAGGAGCCGCCTCACTGAGCAAACAGAGGCCCTCGCTGCGGCCATCGGCAGGGGAAGTGTACCTCCGCCCCAGCCCGACCCCGAGATCGAGCAGCAGAACGTGAGCGGACCGCGCCCCCCTCCCCCGCCGCCGCCCCCCGCCGCACGACGTACGAGAGCAGTACGTAACCCGAAGCAGCGCCCCGCAACGAGAGCAGCCGCGAACCCCCCCGGACGCGTGGCTGCCCAAGCAATGGAGGTGGACGTGCCTGCGGCCAACGCCACTAGGCTGCGAGGCCAGAGCGAGTGGATGCAGGGGCCTGCGCAGAGCGCGAGCGCCCCGCCCGCCGCACCGGTGCTGGAGGCTATGCCGGACTTTGGTGCTGTAAGCCCACTCTCGCTCACTGGACCGCTATGGCAGTGGCCTCATGATGTCCCAACGCCACAGTATGCCCCCCTCGCCCCACGATACACGGCGCCAACGGAGCGTCAACCACCCGCGGCTCGCATGGGAAGTACGAGTACCGCGGGGAACGCGCAGTCACCCATCCCGAGTGTGCTGCAAAGAACGTGCCCTGCCACCCCCTACCCAGGCCCGAACCCCGCGTCGCGCTTGGCTGGCCAGCAAGTGTGGACGCCGGCTCTCCGGAGGGAAAACCACACGCCCGCCGACGAAGGCCATGGGATAGTACCGCGCACCGCACCATCGCCCGGGCCGGGCACGACGGTCCGCGCCATGCGCTACGAGATGCTCGCAACACTCCAGCCATACGCGCCCCAGGGAATCACATTCACCCCAGTTCCGGAAGGAGGATATCCGCCGCACGACTTCGGCGACCCGGAACAGCTGCTGTGGGGGCTGAGCCGCGAATTTATCGCAGATCTTTGGGCGCAACCCGAGGGGACGGTAGTCCTGCTGCAGATCCACGGGGAGCATTACCCGCCAGCAGGGCGAGTGCGACAGATCACCGAGCAGCTCACGGCGGCGGTGCGAGTGCTCACCTCCGAAGCAGGCTTCCGCATCGTGGCGCCCGAGCCCCAGCGCGACGCAAGAGGAGCGCAACTCACCTCGCCCACCACCTGGGCAGCCGTCCGCCTCTCCCCGCAAGGGGCAAACACACTCATCTCACGCCGCGTCATATCAGGCGGCCCCACCACCTTCTACGCGTACGAGCGAGCCATCCGCTTCCCCACCTTCCTCGTGGCACTCGGAGGCTTCACGGAGGACGAAGGCGGCGAAATCATGGAGGCCGTCTGGGCCACGTTCAACGGGCCGCAGATCCTACCGGTCATCATACGACTCGCACGTACAAACCCAGCGCTCGCGACACTGTCACCGGAAGATGCGGCTGCCGCCGTCATCAGCTCTCTCATAGTAAGGGTCCAAACCATGGACAACGGTAACAACATCGCGTCAATCTACTGTGAGTCCCCGACCAACTCAGTGCACATGTGGAGAAGGTGGCGGGATGTCGTCGCGCAGACTCCCTTCCGGAGTTTCCTTAACCGCACGGGCACCGCGCGTACCGCTTCTATCTGCGCCGGATGCCACAGCGTGTCCCACCCCACGCACCTGTGCCCGCACCCCGCCGTGCCGGGCTGGAACGGACCGCCGGTTCAGACGCATACCCGGCGACGTGCACCCCACCCCACCGCCCCGCCTGAGAGGAACGAAGGAATGCCGGGGGCCCCTCGGGGACGCGGAGGCGGCGGGAGAGGGGGACGGGGGGGCGGCGCACGAGGCGGGCCCGGGGGAGGCGCAGGAGGAGGAGGAGTTGGACGAGGCTTCGCCAACGGAACGAACGACGACATGGACAATGGATGGGGGAACGGTTCTGCAGGGGGAAACTCCCGCAGAGACGACCGCTACATGTAGAGCCCCCGGATAGTCACGCATACTTACTCACTTCTTAAAAATGGCATCCGGCACAGCGGCGCGCCTTGCAGATGATTTTACTGTGTGCGGGCACGGAATGCTGCAAGAGCGCAAATTGGCAGAGCTTCTATTTAGAATGGTGGGCATGCCCTCGAACAATGATATGGCCCCGCAGCCTCGTCTGCCACCACCTGGATGGCTGGTCACGCCATCGCTCCTGTTTAACTGGTCAAAGCTCAGGAGGCTACGACGACTGCGAACAACACAAACAACACACAAACTACATCACCGGAGACAAGGACGGCACACGGATCACAGCGCACTGCGCCCGCTGGACTGGCAGGAGCCCAGGCTGCCGGCCCTGACATATATGATGGCGGGCGCGGAATCGATGGCAGCCAAAACGGACCCGTGGCGCAGCCATGCCCCCCTGTAAATACTCGGAAAACGCGGGCGAGGCTGCGCATAGCGTCGCTGAACGTCAAAGGCTTTGGAGTGCCATCTGCTGAAGGCGCACCGGACAAATGGAATTACATTAACCAAGTAGTTACAGAACAAAGGCTGGCTGTACTGGCTGTGCAAGAGTCACACCTGACAGTACGACGAATTGAGGACCTAAATAGCCTCTTCGGGGCAAGGATTGACATAGTAGGGTCGGGACACCCGACAAACGAAACGGGCGCGGCAGGAGTGGCGTTCATTATAAACAAAAACGCACTGATGGGCCGCGAATTCGCGACGCGGGAGTTAATCCCTGGACGGGCTATGATGCTAAGCTACCCCTGGACGAGCGATAAGAAGCTCAATATCCTCAACATATATGCACCGAACGCGGCCGCTGAGAATGCAGCATTCTGGACGACCTTACGAGAAATGTATGAACGGGGAGAGATGTCGCGGCCCGATGCCATGCTAGGAGACTTTAACGTCGTTGAAGAGGCCCTAGACAGGCTCCCGCCCCACCTGGACGCAGAAAACGCGGTGGCGGCGTTGAGGACGCTGTGCACGACGTTCCGGCTGGCAGACTTGTGGAGACGCGCCCACCCGAACGAGCGGTGCTACACTTTCAGACAGACGGGGACGGGAGTGCAATCACGTATCGACCGCATCTACACGGCCAACGAGAGACTTGCGGCCGTGGCAGACTGGAGCGTGGTGGGGACAGGAGTCCTGTCTGATCACCAGCTAGTAATGCTATCGATAGCTAACTACCACGCGCCGGAGGTCGGAAGCGGGCGGTGGACAATGCCGCTGCCGCTGCTTGATGACGCCGTGTTCCGAACCACGATGAAGGAACTGGGGCAGGCCCTGCAGGAGCACTTGGACAGGCCGGGTGCTGGAGAGGGCGGGCCGCAGCAAGCCTTTGCGAACTTCAAAACGGCACTGCGCGATGCCGCAAGGAGGAGGGCGAAAGAATGGACGCCCAAGCTGGATAGGAAGATAGCCAAGATTAAGGCAAGTATCAAAGAACTGCAGAACCCCGCGAGGCCAGAGCCTGCAGGCCTGGACGCCGCGGCTCTGGAGACTGTAGCATTACTGCAGGAGAAGGTGCAGACGTTAGAAACGAGACGCTTTGGAAACAGGAGAACCCTCACGGCTGCGCGCAACTGGGTGCACGGAGAGAAGGTGGGGATGTACTGGATGAGGATGAACGCGCCGCCGAGGAACGACGGAACAATGTTCGAGCTAAAACGAGAGGGCGCAGCGACGGGCTACGCAAACTGCACTGTGGAAATCTGCGCTGTTGCCGCGAAACATTACGACGGAGTGCAACGCGACCCCGGAAAGCCAAATGAAGCTGCCCATGAGATCAACATAAACGAGGCGCTCCAAAGTACGGATGCGAGACTCACCCAGAGGCAGAAAGCAAAAATGGCCAGACGCTTGACCTCGCAGGACGTCCTAGCTGCCCTGAAGAGTACAGCGCTGAACAAAGCTGCCGGACTTGACGGAATCCCGGCGGAGATGTGGAAAACGTACCTGGCAATCTACAGTGCAGACGTAAAGGCGGGGAGGCCAGCCTTTGACATTGCGAACGCGCTTAAAAGGGTGTACAACGATATTGAGGCGAACGGGGCAGTACCGAGCCTCAATTTCGCACAGGGGTGGGTCTGCCCCATCTACAAGAAAAGCGACCCAAGAGTGATCGCGAACTATCGACCGATCACGGTGCTCAATGCCGACTACAAAATAATGACGAAAGCACTCACGAACAAGCTAATGGAGGTGGCACCAAGCCTCGTGCACCCCGACCAAGCGGGCTTCATGCCGGGGAGGAAGATACAGGACCATGTAAGGCTTGCGGAAATGATGGTGCACTACGCGGAGATAGAAGAGGTCAACGGCGCGATCGTAGCACTGGACCAGGAGAAAGCATACGATAAGATTGATCACGCTTACCTCTGGACGACGCTGAGACATCTTAACTTCCCCGAAAACTTTGTCAAAACAGTGCAGAGGCTATACGAAACAGCAGAGAGTGCAGTAATGCTGAACGGTACGCTCAGCGCTTTCTTTCGGATTACAAGGGGTGTGAGGCAAGGCGACCCACTTTCCTGCCTGCTATTTAACCTCGCCATTGAACCGCTGGCGGCGGCGCTGCGCAAATCGCAACTTAGTGGCCTGCCCCTGCCGGGTGCGCCGGACAAACTGATAGCAGCACTCTTCGCGGACGACACGACCGTGTTCCTGAGCGAGACCGACCGCGTGGAGACCCTCGTAGGCATCCTGGACACGTGGTGCAAAGCAGCCCGTGCGGCTTTCAATGGTGCAAAAACCGAGGTTTTACCGGTGGGTACGCCGAGTTTCCGGCAAACGGTGTGCGAAGCCAGGACGCTGGGCGAGGGGGGATGCGTGCTGCCCAGAGATTTCAAGGTTGTGGCAGAAGGTCAACCGGTGAGAATACTGGGAGCGTGGATAGGAAACGGGGTAAACCAGGTGGCTATATGGAAGCCAACGGTAGAAAAGATACGCAAGAATCTAGAGAGGTGGGGACGACGCAAACCCACGATGTACGGGCGTAAGCTGATAGTGGGAATGGAGATAGGGGGCCGCACACAATACCTGGCACGTGTCCAAAGTATGCCCGCCGGAGTCGAGGCCGAGCTCAAGAAGATGATCGCGGACTTCGTGTGGGAAGGAGCGGGGCGACCGCTGGTACGGGCGGATACGCTTTGCCAGACGGTCGAGGAAGGCGGGCTAAATCTGTTGGATCTTACAGCGAGGAACGAAGCGATAGACCTCATGTGGGCAAAGGAATATCTAGATATATCACCGACAAGGCCGAGATGGGCGTTCTTAGCGGACAGACTCACCGCACATGCGATACAGGCCACACACAAAAGATTGGCGCTGTCTGGGAGAGTAAATGCGTACATGCAGACCTGGAAGATCAGCACCAGGGCTGAGCAGAGGCTCCCTGCGAGCCTAGTGAGGATGATCAGGGTGGCAAGAAAGCACGGAGTTAAGCTAGACGCTGCAAACCCGGAAGATACGCTGAAGCAGGCGCTCCCGCTCTGGGCCCACACCGGGGGGTCGGGGGAAAGAGGGCGACCAACTCGCCCACTGCGGTATGCCTGCGCGAGCGGCACAACGTGGTAACGGTGGGAGCGTGCGTAAGGATGGCGAGGCGAGTTAAGTGCGCGACGTCTGAGGGAGGCCGCCACACCCCAGGAGCAGCCTGTGAATGCGATGAGTGCTGCATGGACAGGGCGGTACTGGGATGCACGAACCCGCACAGGTGCGCCACGCTGGCAGCAGCCATGATCAAAGATCTGTCGAGCAAGTGGGTGCCGGAACCGAGCACTGCGGGAGACGGGCTGTCCCTGACAAAGTCGCGTAAGAGGAAGAACATGCGGGAGAGGGAGGTAAATGGAGAACAAACGTTCGACCCGTCGATAACAACGGGGATGCCCGTCGCAAACCTGTTCAGAGTCTTCGCGATAGATGGTGAGAGGGTGGGTGCCACGAGGAGGCCTGTGAGGCCGTATGCGGTACCTGGAGGAAAGCAGACTGTGTATACCGATGGATCTGCAAAAACTGAAGCGGGCCAGTCGCAGGCAACGGCGGGATGCGGAATTTGGTTTGGGCCGGACGATGTACGAAACGAGGCCATCAGGCTGCCGGGCGCGCCGCAGACAAACCAACGCGCTGAAATCTATGCAGTAATAGTAGCGGTGGCCAAGACACCGCCCTACGTTGAACTGGCGATAAGATCAGACTCCAGATATGTAATAGATGGAATGACGAAGCACCTGGCAAGATGGGAAGACCGAGGGTGGGCGGGTGTGGCGAACGCCGACCTGCTAAAAGACCTGGCCGCGAGACTGCGGGCGAGATGTGCGCCCACGCGGCTGAAGTGGGTGAAAGGCCACGCGGGCGAAATGGGTAATGAAAATGCAGACCGTCTCGCGGAGGCCGGGAGACGCGAAGTAGAGGGTGGAAGTGAGCGCCTCCCACCACCGCCGATGCAAATGCTGGCGGCGGGGGCAAAGCTGCAGGAGCTCACGCAGAAGCTAGCGTACAGAGGGATACGCAAGAGTAAAAACGTTGAACCAAGAAAGAAGCCAGCTGAGCTGTGGGAAAGGATAAAAGCGACATTGGCACTCACACCTGAGCTGGAGCCGCCCACCACGCCAGGGGCGCTATGGAAGGAGGTGAGAAAGCCAACCATGCGAAGGGGGATCCGGGACTTCTGGTGGAAAGCAATGCACGGCGTGCTGAGGGTGGGCCAGTACTGGGAGAACATACCGGGGTATGAGCAGAGGGGCCGGTGTAGCCACTGCGAGGTCACTGAGACCCTAGAACACATCCTCACAGAATGCGATGCACCGGGAAGGACGCTTGTGTGGAACTGTGTAAGGGACCTACTGAGGAGGAAGGGCATGCCGCTAGAATCCCTGGAGTACGGAGTGCTGATGATGGGGCCAGCCCTAAGGTGGGCCGGCGGGAGGAGTATGGGCACTAGAGGCAGGACGAGGTTCCTGAGGATCGTAGTAACGGAGGCGTGCCACCTCCTGTGGAAGCTCAGGTGTGAACGGGTGATCGAAAAACAGGCTGACCCGGAGCAATACCACTCGGCGGCCGAAATAAAAAACAGGTGGATGGCTGCGATCGGGAGAAGACTAACGATGGACAGGGCCCTGTCGCACCCGGCCCTCAGGAAAGCAGCCCTGCCGAGAGCTGATCTGTTGGCAACATGGGAAGGGACGCTGCAAGATGAGGCGGCCTTACCGTCAGACTGGACGATGATACAGGGGGTTTTAGTGGGTAGACCAGAAAGGTGGACGAGCCTTGAGAATGGATAACAAAACGACATGGGAGCCCCACACTGCAGCCACACTACAGGCAGCGTGCGTAAACTAGCATTTCCCCCTTTGGTGAACGAGGCACGACGCCTCCCATACCGAGCACTAAGGCGCAGTAAGCGTGCACATGCCCGCCCTGCGCTGCACCATAAAAATAAAAATAAAAAAAAATAAAAAAAAAGATCGATCGGTAATGTGCTCCGGCGTCCATATCCCGCACGCTTGGCTCTCTTCTGTCGCCGTTGAGTCCCCGGGAGTCGGAGAACTGGGTGCACTCGACGGGTGAAATTATCGCTCGTCCAATGCCAGATTATTTTGGTCACACCTAGAAGGCGATGACGGTACTTGGTCAAAAATACTACCCGAAGGCGCAGTAGGGATGATGGGGTCGCCAGTACAGTACACTCTTAGCGCTCAAAAGTACATTGTGTACTTACTCAGTCAAGTTGCGTCAAGCTTGTCTCGAGGCGACCTCCAATTCTCCTTCCGATACAGCTTTCGTAAAGGTATCCGGATACTTCTAACGCCCGTATGCAAACTTGAGCGACAAGTAGTATGAAACCACAAAGCGTCAGGGTCCAATTTGATCAACCCTAACCTTAGGGTAAATGCTTTCGAGCGTTACATTTACTGTCACCGCTCGGCCGCGCACGGCGCCGTCAAGTTGCGGCAGCTGGTCCGCCTCCTCCTCGTCCGCTCCCACGAATGTTCGAGGTGCGATCACGCTCATTTCCCCCCAGCATACTGACTCTCTCGCGTAGGTCATGTGCCCCTTCGTTCTCGACATGATAGCGCGCCCGGCTCACCCGTCAGTGCACAGGGACCGTGGGCGAGACGCCGCTACGAAACCGTTTCATCCCCCGAAACGGAGCAGTCGCGCACTCGGCGCGGACGTCTTTCTGTGGGAAGATGACCGGGGAGATCCAGATCAGTTCAGGCCAGCTTCCTGTGTGAAAAAGGAGATCCCGGGGTCTTATCGGTGTCTATCCGTCCGTGGGACAGCATTCGGTATATAGACCGGCAATTTCTCTCGTCTGCCCCCCGTCCGTCCCTCAACATCCGTCGCCCACGCCGACCCACATTTGACATGGACACACACTACGCCCGCACCGTCGGCCACATCGACGAGCTCCTCGTCATGATATTCTCCCACCTCGACGACCGTGCCCTCACCCGGGTCGCCTGCGTCTGCAAGCACTGGTCAGACATTGCCCTGGACTCTCTCTGGCACGAGGTTACAGACCTCAGGCGGGCTCTCGCCGTCCTAGCGCCGCTTGCGCTGAGGCCAGAACGCGCCTCGGCCTCTGGCAGCCGCCCCCCAAATGCCTATGTGGGTGCTCAGCCACAGTTACCTATTCTGTGGTGGTTCTAATCCAACCTTGCTAGGCATTTAAACGTCCGCCCACGGCGGACGATTGGCGTCGCTTCCAGCGCTACTCGCTCAGGGTTCGCCGCCTGCGGCACGATCAACGCCACGTCCGGACGTCGACGGAACGCGCCAAGCGACACGTGCCTTTGCACCCCAAGGTCTTCGACGACCTGTCGACAACATGCCCTTATCCCGACATCTTCCCCAACCTGCAGTCCCTGACATGGTTCGCGTGCACCCCGCAAAGGCAGCACTTTAGCCTAATCTTCATGCACCGGCGCGTAAGACACCTTGGCCTGCACATGTACCGCTCCGAACCCAATGCGTTGACAGCGTTTCTCAGCGACATCTGCACACGATGTTCCGGGGTCACCAGCCTTGATCTCAAGCTCGAGGAGCCGATGAGGCAGTTCGAAGACGACGTCGTCCTCCTACTCCGCGGTCTGCCCCAGGTAACGCAGGTATCCTTGCCCATTTTCTCCCTCACGCCCCGGGTGCTGGTCGAGCTGTCGAGGCTCCGCCACGTGGTCTCCATAGCGTTCGGACATCCTGCGCAGGCTCAGCCTGGGGACCGCAGAGATGTTTCCGATTTCACGCCGACGATCCCCGAGGAAGGCTTTGTCACGCTCCGCAGCCTGGCATTCAGCGCCCGGCTTCCAGATGCAGCTCGCCTCTTGAGCACCGCACAATGGCCTACCCGGCTCACGAGCCTCCACATCAAAAATATCGCGATCACGACGCCCGCCGCCCTGCGCGACTTCTTCTGTGCTGTGCGGGACCGCTGTACGTCCCTGGTGGACCTTTCGGTGGACTACATTATCGCGCCCGACTCGAGCCTTACGTCCCCTCCGCCGCATCCCCACGAACGTCCGACGCTCGCCACTTTTCGGCCCCTGTTCTCCGCACGCTCGATCCGTGTGTTCGAGTTCCGGTGGGACTACGCGCTCAACCTCACCGACAGCGACATCGAGGAGTTCGCCAGCGGCTGGCCCTGCCTCGAGAGCCTGCAGCTGAACCCGCAGCCCGTGCCAGACCCCGACGGCCCGCGCCTCACCCTGCACGCGCTCGTCCCCTTCGCGCGCCACTGCCCGAACCTGCGCCGCCTCGCGCTGCACATGGACGCGCGCGAGCCCCCGGGCGACTTCGCCGCGCCGCGCCCCGCGGCGACGGTGCGCTTCGCGCGGCTCGAGACGCTCGCGGTCGGGCTCTCCGCGATCGCGCGCGCGGAGCCGGTGACGCTCTTCCTGAGCCAGCTGCTGCCGCTCGGGTGCGCGGTGAGCAGCGGCCTGCGCTGGCCGGACGCGTTCGACCTCGCGCTCGAGCACGCGCGCGTCCCGCTCGAGGTGCGCACGGAGATGGCCGCGTTCTGGATGCGCTGGACCGAGGTCGCGCGGCTGCTCCCGATCGCGACGACCGCGCGGCTCGAGGAGAAGGCGCGCTTCTCGGTGCTCGAGCGTGAGATGCGCGCGCTCGAGCTGTCCCGCTGCGAGGACCGCCGGCGGCTCACGCACCTCGAGCGGGAGGTGCAGGACCTGCGCGGGCGCACGGGGAGCACGCCGTGAGCGGGTCCGGGTCCGAGTGTGGGGGGAATCGGAGGCTGCAACGCCGGGGACCGTCACGCTGCGCATGGCCGGCATCGTTGCACCTCGAGCTCCATCGACCGGTCTACTCTTCGTGCCCGACTTGGGACGCTCGCTAGAGTTCGGGGGTAATCTAAATTCATCCACGCCGCATCTGTGGGCAATGCCTTCCTAAACACCCTTCTCCCGCTCCCCACGGTCACCACACGAGATACGTCCGCGTGAACACAATTGTACTTTACCCCTCGCACATTTACCACGATACTTCCGACCGTGACAGAGAGCATCATTCATGACGCTGAGCTGTCCGCCGTTCACAGTGTTAGCAGTCCAATCCGACTTGAGCCGCAAGGTAGGTCTTCAACGGACTACGACTTGAATGATCCGCCCGTTGGGCCTGGTAGACTCCTCTAGAGACTCGCAACGCCGTTTACGCCCCTGGCGTCCGGTCCGAGGGAAGCATCCGCCAAACGCACGAGACGCAACCCAAAACCTAATCGGCCCTGCTTGGACTCACCGATGTCCGTCTACGTCCACGCCCCCCGCGCTCCCCAACATACGCCCCGTAGTGCCATAAGCGACACTAAGCGAGCGGCGCACCACACACCACGCCCCCGGGACCAGAAGCACTGGCACCGCCGCACCTTGTGCTGCATTCAATGCGCACGCAGCCCCGTATGGGGGCGTGCCTTGTCTGCGCCCCGGATGCGCGCGATAACGCTTATGGGGCCTGCTTCTGCCGTCCGATGCCCTGGGTGCCGGTGGGAGCGCAGGGCGAACTGGGAAGTTGGCGCGCGCTGTGTCGCGGGCCCGCTCGCACGGGCGGCGCTCCCAGTGTGAATGCCCTCCGCGGACCCACCGTTCTCCCGCCCGCGCGCCCGCTGCCTACCGCCGTCTCGCGCCGCGCCCCGGTTGGAGATGACTGCGCGCAGCGACGGGTGCGCACGGCGGTGTCGTACGTATGCTCCGACGCGTCTGCCGTTGACAATAATGGTACACATTTCCGATATACATTCGCTCCGTCTGCGTTCCGCGCCCTGCGTCCTTCAATACCTTTCAACCTTGCGAGACATCTATTCTTCAAAGGTGGCCGTCCTCCGCCGATGCGTGCGTGCGTGTTCGCCGCGGGGCACCGACATGCATGGGCCGCCACGTCTATTTCTTGGCGTGCGGCGGCGCCGCGCGCGGGGGCAGCGTCTGCCCGTAGAAATAGGCCATCATCAACTCCGTGTGCGTCACCGTGAGGTTGAAGAGTGGGTGTGTCGCGTTCTGCACGAAGCACGTCAGCCGGCCGTCAATCTGTACGCCGCCACGTCCAGGACGGGCGGGCGGCCGCGCACGGCAGGCAGGACAGGCGCACTCACCACGCGGTTCCCCGCGCCGCCGACGTACAGGGCGGTGCCCTCCTCCTCCGTCCACGAGAGCGCGTGGGCGAACGTCTCCCGGCGCAGCGCGTCGAGCTGCGCGCGCTCTGCGTCCGACGTCGTGCGGAGGCCCGTGTCTGGACGGGGCGCGACGGGGGGCCGGGGAGTAGATGGGTGGGCGGGCGGACGGCGTGCGAGCGGTCAGATAGTCAGATAGACTCGGGGTGAGCGCTCTGTTGGGCGGATAGGACAGAAGCCGCGGAGGCAGCTCGACGCACCGTCTTTCGCGCGAGCCTGTTCGGCGTCCCAGGCGGAAATTATCGCGTTCTTGCGAGGCTCGGAGGGCACGACGCGGTGCTGCGCTGCTGAGAGCCCGGCCGCGCAGTACAGCGTGTGGTATGCATCTGCGCCCCTGCAGAACGTAAAGGAAGTGGGGAGGTTATGTTAGGGACAATACGGACGCTGGATGAAAATACGGGCACGTACTTGGGCGGCTTGTCGCGCAAACCTCCGGCGGGGTGTTGGCCGGGCAAAAGGATGTACTCCTGGAGCGCCTTGCGGTTGAACAGGGAATCTGCCGTGCCATACAATAGGCATGGGAGGGAACACGCCGAGCGGTCAGATATCCTGTGCGGCTACGGAACATCGGTGTGAAGATGACTCACCGTCCACGTCGTCCCAGGCTTTATGGCCTGCTTCTTCTCCGGCGGTTTCCTCGATCGGTGATTCGTGGTGTGCTCCGACACCCAGCAGGGCCTCCACGAGGACAAAACAGCCGCCGACCCACCAGCTGTAGCACCCGTCCACGAGCTTATTTGTGCGGCCCTTAAAGCCACCGAGCTCGATCGGAAGGCCCTGCATCTGGGCACACCATCTGAGGAGCGCGCCGGTGTTAATGCGAGGGGCAGGCGGGAGCGAAATAGACGTGGGTGGGCTGGCCGGAGCGTGATAGAGATCGATAAATGATCGGAGGATGACCCATGACGCCGTCGCACAGAACGTATATCCGCCGTGGGCCTCACCGAGCGGCGGCCGCGGCGCAGAGGGGTCGTACGTGTTGGAAGGGCCTGTATGAGATTCTGGGTCGTCTGAGGAAAAATAGATGGTGAGATCAGACCGCATAGCAGGTCGCACGAGCGTACGTACCGGTCTCAAAAGCCCATCCGGGGAAGGATGCGTTCCCGAATCCCCCCTCATAGGTCTGACAGCTGGCAAGGAACCCGGGCACACCGGAGAGAAGCTCGGGTGTAAGTATGTTGAGGAGAGTAGCGACCGCGAGTAGGCAATACACGCCTCTGTGTGTACGTCAGCCAGCCACTCACGCTTCAAAGGTCTATCAACGAAATAGACGGTTTGAATGGACGCCAGATACGTCCACCCGGTCCTTCTGTAATCATGATGAAGCCGCCACTGCTGCGCTTACCTGACATCTACCTCTCCGTGATGACTAACGAGGAAAGAGCCATCCGGTTGCTTCAGCGACATAAAGAACTCGTATAGCTTCTTCCTATTATTTGGAGAGCAGGTCCTGATTATCGCAAGTATCAAGGCGACAAACGTGAGCGTTACCTATTGATAGATTCCCAGCCGCCCCCCTCGCCGGGGCGGCCTACCACTGCAAACGCGCAGACGGCGGCGTACGTTGGTAGCAGGTGCGCGGCTTGGCCTGGGCCCCCGGAGAAACCGCCCTCGGGGTGCTGGAGGGCAAGCAGCGTTTCTATTGATCTAATATCAGAACAAGTTTAGCACGCGTGTGCACGGCATTCAGAAACGTTCAGGGCCGGTACCTACCGCTTCTTTGTCAGATCGTCCAAGCCTGCGCCGAAAATACTAAAGCCGTGCAGGGTCCAGTAGATCAGCCATGGCTGGCTCGCGTCCTGCGAGACGTAGCGTTCTGGGAACCCCTGACGCAGATTTCGCAGAAGAAACTCGAAGTGAAATCTCTTCTGCAGCTCGGGCTGCAAGCCGGTGCCTGCTGGCAGGATATGGGAGGCGATCAAATTCTCTGTCGCGGTCTGTAGGGCAGATGTCGGGGTGCCGTATCCATCTGTCGGAGTGGGTGAGTAGAGATCTACCATGTTCCTGTTGAGCTGGCGGTGCAGAGGAGAAAGGCGTAAGTGGCAACATATCCAAGTACACAACTTATTGTCTTCGAGCTCGAGCGATCTCCGATTCAGCCGTGCAGCACAGCAGTTAGGTACATAGCTAAATACAACTCCTGGCTTTGCAATCCCGTTTAGCTCAGCTGGTAGAGCGCGTCACTAGTACGGGCGCCTAGCGCATCGTGTAATGACGAGGTCAGTCGTTCAAGTCGGCTAATGGGAATCATCGTGCTTTGTCTCATAAGTTTTTTGTGCACCGTCGCTAGGGAATTCATGCATACATGATTACTGTCACATCTGTACATACTCCACGTACCCAATCCATGATATGGCATCAATATGTCATTCATTAAATTTGTTACTCTCTTTGATACCGTTGTCACGTCTACCATCCTAAGTTGTTGACCAGGACCACATCGCACTGGCAAGCCTCGGATAGCCATTGCCTACGCATGGGGATATGGAAAATATTCATGTGCTTTTTCCACATCAGATACGCTGATCTTGCACGTACATCCCCGAGTTTATGACAGCGTTCCTTACATAAACATATCTCCAGTGCTGGTAGTGCCGGCAAGAAGTAAGAAACGTCTGTGGACACTACTACGTAGTACTTACTAGGGCCGTTTACTAACTTGCCGCACGTGAACGCCTGAAAACCGCGAAACACAGACAGACCAAGACCTGTCCGTGTTCCTTGGTATATGCGTCAGTGACACCAAGACAAACAGAGTACATAACGGAAACCGCCAAAACGATTCCCATTAGCCGACTTGAACGACTGACCTCGTCATTACACGATATGCTCGTACTAGTGACGCGCTCTACCAGCTGAGCTAAACGGGATGCAGCATGTCGTCTCTTTGTTGTTCTCCTGTACAGCCGCAAGAGCATTTACACGAGAATCTGATTCTTCATTGAAGTCCACGCAATATTCTCTTTGTTTTACATACATGCATGTACATGAGATACTGGATTGTTTGCATTGGGTGCCATAGCTGACGTAGATCCCCTTCTCACTTTCGCGAGACAGTAGCAGAGATCAGTCCGCTGTAAGCCGAGCAGCCACATCAGTCTTCCGCAGACGAAATAGATCTACATGAGGGAGACATACCTCGGTGCGGGCAGAGGAATGAACACCTCGGCCTTGGGACTACGACAGATTGAACGGTCAACGTAGGATACACGAGGGTACGCCGGAAATACGCACGGAGACATGTTGTCGATCTCGATGTACTTCATGTCGACGGGCACGTAGTGCTTGTTCGGGAGTTTGTACGTCACGCTCTGGACGTGCGGGTGCTCCGCGACTATCCGCTGAGCCATCTTGTAGAGCGTCGCCTGAGCCCGCATAGTGTCAACAGTGGAGCGCAACGGAATACCGACCTACGTACCTGCACACTTGCGCTCTCATCGACGGCGAAGACCTCAAGCGTGATCCCACGCGCAGCCGCAGCCACGCTATCGCCGTCCCACGCAGTGCCCTTCGCCTGCTCCGGCGCGAGCGCAACGTCGAACACCTTGCCCTCACCGTCCGCCGGCTTCGGGATCGCGAGGGGCGCGAAGCGGTACGCGAGGTCGATCGAGGTCGAGAAGATGCGGTCGTCGACCTCGACGAGCGTCGTGTACTCGTCGCGCACGAACGACTCGAACGCGCTCCCGGTCGTCTTGAGCACGAGCAGGCCCTGCAGCCCGGACGTCACGCGTGCGACGATCTTGTCCAAACCCGCTGACGCGTCGATCTCGGCCTCGACGATGCGCTTGTCGTCGCCGTCGCGGTAGAACGCGTGCGGGTGCGGCTGCGCGGCTTCGCCCGCGCTGGGCGCGACGGGGATGCGCTGCCACCGGAGCTGCTCGATCGTGATGAACGCTTTCTTGAGGTGCGCGTATTTCGTGACGAGGTGCGTGCCGAGGTGGAGCGCGAAGCGTTCGGGGTGGAGGACGTGAGGGGAGGTCTTGGCGAGGACTTCTGCGAGTGAGCGCGGGTCGCAGCCAGGGGTGTGAATGACATACAGTATGTGATGTTCTTGACTACGATGGGGTATATATCATGAGCTCGTACAGTGGAAGAAATGAGCGAGGGGGTACTTACTCGAGTCTGTGGCAACTACCACCGAGTTGTCCGCCTTGGTGTAGCTGTGATCCCAATTCAGTTGGGCGCCGCGTGCTCAATCGTTCTGTGAATGGAGACTAACCTGACTTCGATGTCGCCCTCCACTAGTGCGGTGACATTGTACTCGACGATATTGTGCCATGCACCATCGCGCACGACGCGGAAGACGCGGACCTTGTCCTTGCCGTAGCGGGCGTGCGAGAGATAGGAGAGACCTTCGCCTTCAGACATCGTGATCAAGAGGTAGTTTGGTGTAGTCGGTCAGTGAACGGGTGCTTCAAAGTAGTATGTGGCTCTGCTGAAGAGACGTGGATTTAAGAAAGCAGCAGAGGAGAGGACATCGCGATGGGTGTTTAGCCGCGATAACGCAGTCGACTCGAGAATTGGCCTCGATCGCCCGAGGGCGGTCTTATCTTATCAGTGTTCTCTATAACAGCGTGGAGGACTGCACGTGTATGTCTTCATTATGGCCGGGCTCATTGCGGAGGGAAGAGGAGGTGTGTAGGCGATGACTGTTCGAAGCTTGCGATGTGGTCCTGGTCAACGAGGAACGATCCAATACGTACTCACTCGGAGAGAGAACGTTAATGTAGGCGCTCATAACCATATACCGTGGATTGTAGCGTACACTCGACTCATGCACTAACCAACATGTTCGAAAAACTTGAAAGTCCCACTGTCCAACGTTCAACGCTTTGCAGCCAACAAAATCGTAAGAATAGTACATAGGCGTCGGCGTAGGCCTCCTATGTATCCGGAGCCACACGGTCGGACGCGCGCCTTGCAGGCTAGAGTCGAACAGATATCCATTTGGATTGCCCACTCTAGATCTATCCTTAGTAACCTGGCAGCTGGTCCGATGAAATTTCGAGACGGGCTTCGGCGTGCAGGAAAAGCTGCTTCAATGTTGGGATCCGGGCGACCTTGTACGCAGGGTAATACATGCATAACATACAACAGGAACTTCTCAACAATGACCGAAACCTCCGCACATTGAACTGGGGTGCATTCCTATCCCCCAACTCACCAATAGAACATACATGGATTTACTTATCTTTGGTGAACACAGACTTCGGCAACATCATCCCGATCTGTGGAGGCACAGTCAGTGTCTAAACGCAGTGCTCTTCAAATGTCCTCGAGCAAGTGACAAACATACCACGTAATTCGGCATGTCCACCTGTACGGAAGGCTTCGTTAGAATACACATTCTTCAAGTTCAAGTGCAAGACGCTCACCACTTCGTGCATCCTCAGATCCCCCGCGACGCTGCAGAGCATATACGCCTCCTCGCTCGTAAGGCCGCGTTCAGCGACCAGGAACGCTATCATGTGGCGAACCGCAGCACGAGTGGCTTCGCGTATGTCTGCGTACAAATCGATGGTGAGCAGAACGCTGCCTCGAATGGAGAAAGACTTACCAGGTTCAACCCCCGTTGTACAATAAAACTCATCCTCCCGACTATACGGAGAGCGCGTCACGAAGTGTGGAGTCTTCACGTATGACTTGTCCTTGATCACCGTCAGCCGCACCGTTACGTTCATTGGGGTTTCAATGGCCGTTCCTACGAAGAATTCATCAGCTCAGGACCCTTGGGGACTCCAAATGCACCGGCATACCGCAGACCTCTCCAAAAAGTCAGATCACAGTCAGCAAAGACTTTGTTTAAGTTATCACAGGCTACACGTACCGCCATCCCCCTGTGCAGCGTGCCCATCCCCAATAGAGAACAGCGCGCCCTCCGCCTCGATAGGGAGATAAAGCGTCGACCCCTTTGTCAAGTGCCGCGTATCCACGTTCCCCCCAGTCGCATACGGCGGGATAGTCGAGTGCGCGCCCGGCTTCCCCGGCGCGACGCCCATCTCGCCCGCGAACGGCCGCAGCGGGATCCTGATCCCGCGCTCCTCGTCGAACCACGCATATCCGTACTCCCCTTCCGCCGCCGCCGCCGACTCGGCGTGGGCGTGCAGCGTCCAGAGCTTCAGCGCGGGTGCGGGGAACTCGTCCGCGAGGAGGCCGAACCCGGGGATGAGCCCCGTCCAGCCCCAGTCCGCGGTGCGCACGTCGAGCACGTCGACGCGGAGCGTGTCGCCCGGGACGGCGCCGTCGACGAAGATCGGGCCGTTCACCTGGTCGAGCTGCGCGAAGACGAGCGACGCGATCGACGCGGTGGTCGAGGCGGGCGTGAGTTGGCCGTTGGACGCGTCGAGGCAGTCGAAGGTCACGGTCTCGCCGGACTGCACGCGCAGGACTGGGGGTATGCTGTTCGTGGCCGTGGTGAACGATGTGAGCGATCGGCTGGTACTGGACATCATGCAGCGGAGCTCGTACCTGTGATCCCATGCGAGATGGCACTGAGCGCGTTTGATAGAGTGTATGGTGGACATGATCCTGACGTGTTCTAAACCTTCGTTTGCAACTCAGGGTTCTGTATAAGAGCAACAAAGCACTCACTTCAAGTCCCTGGACTTATAACCACGGCGCTGGGACGGCGGCGCTGACTGTAAGGACGCAAGATGATAAGGCCGATAGCCTCATGGCCGCGCTCTCAGGCCAGATACCCACGAACTGCGCGTGATTTATCACCGAGCCGTGTGGTCAGAGCACTGCATAGGATGCCTGATGACAGTGAAAGTGAGACGGAGCCATACAAGGTGGTGCATCGTGAGCGAGAATTGGCTACACTTCGCATAACGAAGAGTTCGATATAGAGGAAAAGTCTCTGGATATGTTCACGTAGATGATAAAGCGTAGATGAGGGCGAGGATAGCACTGGGTAACCTAAATAACAATAAGTCGTCGGCATAGAATGTGTGCCAACATGATGACTGAAGGGAGGAAACGTGCATAATGGTAAGTCGAAAGCTGAGCAGAACAACGAAGCGAACAGACAAGGAAACGACAGCGACAGAAGTGACTCACGAAGTCTACAGCAGGATACACCCGCCGTCCTGGGGGACTCCGACACGCGCCCTGTCCTCCATCAGGCGACACCGCACTCTCAAGTCTTCCACCTCGCGCTCGAGCTCATCCCGCCGTGCCCTCTCCTGCATCCGCACAGGTATAAGCAGGGACATCAGGTTATCCACCGCCGTCCACCTCTTATACCAGTGCCCCGCCTGGGTCCACATGTCCACGAGAACCGCGCCGTCCTCAGCCGTCTGCGCTTCCATCGCGTTGAACCCCTCCGGCCAGCTCACCCCTGCGCTGACCGTGCACCCAAGAGGGAGGATCTCGCTCAGGAAGAGCGCGATGCGCGGTTCAGATACGATGCGCGACAGCCCCATCAATAGCTTCTCGAGGCTCCGAAACCGGACGGGGGGCAGGGTGGCATAGAGTTCGCGTGACGCTGCGTCCAAATCGACGTCGGATGCGTTGATGTAGAGACCCAGCTGGCGCAACTTCGGGCAGTGCCGCGCGAACGGGATGAGTGCGCTCAGTGTGAGTGAAGGGGGCTCCGGAGTCGGTAGTGGCTCAGTGTTCAGGTCCAGGATTTCGAGGCGAGTGAGGCTCGCCGCCAAGTCCTCGAGATCCCCTTGGCTTATTGCGAAAGGCGAGTCCCAGTGGATCTGGAAATCAATCAGCTTCGAGAGCTTCAGAATGGGGCGGATGGTGTTCCAGCCGATACGGTCGTCGCTAGGTAGAACGGTGCGGAATAGCAGCGGGCTTGGATCCCCGACAAAGTCGATGTAGAGTTGTTTGAGTTGCTGGCAGCTCTGCGCCGTGGCTTCGAGGTATTCTTGCACCTGATACGGAGGCACGATGTAGAGAACATGGACGTAAAGGCAGGTAAGATTCGCTGGGAAGAACTCGGTGGATAGGAACCGGATCATATGCGGGAGGTGGACGCTGACCGAGATATCGAGGAGTTCGGGGAATGCGCCTTCCTTCAGCACGGGAAACCAATTATGGACGTCAGACACGTCTCCTGCGCCTTGTGAGGGTATGAATTCGAACTGAATGACTCGCAGCTTTGGGCATCGCGAGAGCCGTTCGATGACGGGTGCACTCAGCGTGAACTTTGGAAGGACCACTGTTTGAAGGTGGGGGAGCGAGTCAAAGAGTTTGCATAGGTCCTCTTGGATGTCGCGGACGGGAAACCTAAAACGCATATCCAGATGGGTGAGCGCAGGCATCCGGAGTGCTATCTCTTGCAAGTATATGCTGAGGGAATAGGTGTCCGAGGGGACGAGCGCGACGGTAAAGTGTCGTATGTTCTCGTGCATGAACATAAGAGACAGCTGCATGCTCTCGCTCTTTTCAGTAACCCAGGAGAGCTTCGAGAGCCTAGGTAGAATGTTCAGTGTCGGACGAGTTCGAGCGACCTCGTCAAAGACAACCCGTCCGTGTAGGAGCTCTTCGATGTTTGATGACGAGAGTGCGCGTACACGGCGAGCGTAACGCGAGAATCTTGCCCAATCCACGGGCTCTAACGGTCTTTCGAAGCCCTGTCAACGGGATCAGTACTCAAGATCATTATCTCTGCGTTGCGAACATACGTCTTCCCGGGAGAACTCGTCTGGCTGGATGGGCGCTAGGAGACCGAATAGTCGATGTATATTGTCTACATCACGCCACAGGTTGTCCAGTGCGACTTCGGACCAGTTCCTGCAAACGAGGGCGGTCTTCGCGACATCTTTGCGTTGGTCGAGGAACGAGAAGACGAGCTCCAAGATCTCGGGAATGGCCAAGACGCGGCACGCGGTCGTGCCATATGATGGCTGAGACATTTCTGACAGAAATTGACTAGTCAGCACACATGTGTTCGAAACGACAGTCATTCACTCACAGATGAAGCTTGGTCGCCAACAGGATCGTCGTGGTAAGAGACACAACTTGTAGCGCTGCCGAATTCGAACGCGGTTGAACAACTTCCCACGACGTGTGCCGGAAATTGCCGAGACTTGACGCCTCGCGGCCATTCGTACTGAGCAGTATCAATCACTGTATCATTAAGTATAGGCGTCGCGCTTTGGCCAACGGTCCAATGAATATCATTATAGTAGGTGTACATGTCGCGGTAACAGACGATATCTAGCTCCCGACAGAATCTATCGGGTAGTCGGGCCCGTAATCCATGAACAACTCGCTACCTGCAGAGATATCTTTCTCTGCCAAAGGTCAATAATAGCATCAGAAGGTTCATGGCGGCAGCGCAACACTCACTCGCGTATACGCCTATCCTCTGCTCGCCTTGCACGAGCATTACTGTCACAGTCCAATCAGTACTTCGTTTGACCACGATTTAGCAAGCAAATGTACTGGTCACGGCGACGTTGGCCTCATTGAATGGAGCATGGTTTATGAACCGAGCGTGGTTTCCACAAGAGAAAGCGTCTACCGATATGGTAGAGTTCAAGGCAAAGACGTAGCTCCGGCCGATATGCTGGGTGACTTGACTATGAACGCATGAAGTAGGGCTTAGGCAAACATCGCAAGTGACGCCGAGGTAGTAACTTACCAGCGACAGAGGAAAGTGGGCTCGTATATCAGCTCTCCGATATACTCTGTCGAGAACGCGGTGAGAATTGGTCACAGGGTGAGGGGATGCATCACCACCAACCAGTAATAAGAGCTCCTTCCTCCACATCTTCGACAAGCACCAGGCCCATTCCGAATCTCCCGATTTTGACTTCCGTCATCTGCGAAGCTCCCCTGTCAGCACGATACATACGGTAGATCGGGTTGAGAGAGTTCATACTACGTGACGTCCGGCCAGAATTTGCATTTTTTGGCACACATCGTACTCGCCCGCTGTGTCGGTAGTCAGTTGAGCTCTTTTTGACAAGCTGAAGTAAAATACTACGTACCACTGGCACTATGATCTGTTCAGAAATGTGATAATCATTCATCAAAGGAATGCACTCACCTACGCCCACATGGAACACATAACTCAGGATCGCACTCTCGTTTCGAGGCCCTACACGGACAACGCTTTCCGTTACAAGCTCCCCGCGTCGAAGATCGCACCTTGTGGGGCTTTGGTGCATTTGAAGGGCACTTGCATCCTCGAAGCCTCCTGGGACCTGAGTAGCAGCCAGAATCAGTAGGTCGCTCAGCATCGTCACATAAGCAAGTGCACGTTAACAGCCCACATGTAAGGACGCAACGACAGTTTCTCATGCAGTGTGCCTTGTTGCGGTGGCAAGGACACGTCGACAAGCACGGGCCTGAGTGATTACATGGCTGGTTTCTGTGCGACGATTAGCCCCGCAGTCCGTGTTGAATGGTAGAAATAACGAACGGGACAAACTCTGGCGCCTCTTCCGGACCTTACATAGGCTTCAGTGAATGTTTATAGGGTGTAGACATATAGTGATGTCTACCGAAGATGGGTTTTGTGTGCTTTTTCGCGACCTCAGTTCTTGGTCTTCCACGCAGTCGCTTGATGAAACGGAAGTCATCATGCTTCCGACAAACTAGGGCAACCTGTGGCTTGAAGCTTAGCGTCGTTCTGCGTTGCATATGGAAAGGCTCCCGACCTCGTAGCAAGGCTTCCGACATAGCGTTGCCAGGCTACAGGGCGTCATAGGTGCGCCAAGAAAAGCGATGGTCCTCAAGTCCTCGATCTCTTGATCAGTCCAACCCACGTCGTCCTGGGAGTGCATCAGTAGTTGTATACGGCTTGTACAGAGACGATGAACCTCGAGGACAAAGTCATTCTCCGAGATACAATTCTTCCCGCAGGATAGTGCGACACTTAAGCATCGAAACGCGGTGTGTGTCATATCCTTCTTGACTTTGATCTGCTCGACATCTCACAACGAAGGATCAGCGTAATAAATTCTCATGGACGGCATATTCTTACTGTGGGTGAAGCAATGTCCCTGAAGACAATCGAGCTGGGGGCACCATAACGCGAGATACTCCTGCAAGTGGCCTTGGAGATTGTCTATGTGCGGCGGTGACACGTCTGGTAGAACGACGGGGACCGTCCGTGTCGACCCGGGCCACACGATCTGGTCGCTTCAGAGCAGGGTGAGGTACATGTGCTTTGGTTACGAAGGCACCCATACCTATGATTCCCAGTCCACACTGCACCCCAAGTTGTTGTCGTTTGCAGCATCAAGGGAAGGACCTCAGTATCGTCGATCTGAGAGGGTGGAATACCATGCTCAAAGTACAGTCGGCGTGCAGTTTCGGTTACAACGGCCAATGCTGGTGTTACATAAGTCGTGAAATTTTGAATATGAGGAAAACAGCACTCACTATCCGACTCACGATACGCCTGCTGCCACGCCAGCGCCTTATATTCGAGAGCGTGATCCTCGTGGCTGAAGTTTGAGTCGTCTGCATGTGGTATAAATGGCATGTAGTTCGGGTCGTCCCCGTGTAGAATATTTTGACAGATCGGCGCACAAGACTCGTACGCTGATGTTGGCGAAGGTGGGTCGACGTGCAAGGCTGTATGGACTGGCTTAGTGGAGCAGTCCCAGTGCTGTCCTCGTCTTTCATACACTGTGAATTCGACGGTATCGAACCGTGCCCCTAATTCAGGTGGCGTGTTTCCATCGTCTTCCGATTCTGAGTCGTTCAGAGTCATCCAAGACTCTGGCCCGTAACTCGATGGCTGCGTAGTAACAGATAAAGAGCCCAGGATACGAGCACAGTGTGTATGCTCCCACTCGTAATACTCTTGCGACACTTCGCCAAGTTTGGCAATAACTTGAGAGCGCAGAAGATCGGGGTTTGGCAGAATTTCAGGCATGTTCTCCAGAGCCCGAGAATCCGCAGGAAGCACGTTGAGAGTTTATGTCGCGTTCGAACAGATCTGGGCATGCAAGCTTCAACTTTGACCGCGTTTAGAACGTCGTTAGACATACCTTTTGTATACGCGAAAGATATCCGATACAGTTGATGCGATGCAGACATGCTCTGCTAAAATTCTGAGATGGTGGCTGGGTTCAGCCAAGCCGACACCTCCAGCGCTAGCAGCGTTCCCCGGCTAATTTGGCCCTGTTGACGCCCTGTGGGACCGTTGCGGGCGCTTCTTCGGGCGCTACGAGGCTTTATCTCTTACCTACTCTCACTCGTCGGGAGACACGTACGTTTAGTACAAAAAGCTATGAACAGGTTAGCTTACAAGGTGTTTTATGACTCCAGGCTCGAAGTCTGTTGCCAATGGCGTTGGCTCCAAAGATCGTCATCCGTCCAGACGACATACTCAAGATTCCAAGCCCGCGGGTCCTCGCAGACTTTGATGAAACACCAACGACCTTAGGCCACTGGTCCTGTGACAGTGTTGAACTCGACATATTGAGAATATCTGACCTCTCTGGGAACGAGACCGTCGCTCTCGTTCACACGGACGACAATCACCTGGTATCCGAAGTGTACACTGGCACGATTCCAACACTCCCCGTTCGTGCTTCGACTCTGCCGGTGTATCATGTCTCCGACGCCGGTAGCAGTGGTTATGGGGTATTTGTATCATCTGCGATAAATCGCGGGGAGCTCATCATGTCCGAGAAGCCTCTGCTCATATTTCCACAACTTCTACCATATCGCAACACGGCTTCTCCCGGTCGTCAATACGCCGAATTAGAAGACGCGGTCGCACATATGTCCTCTCAAGCTCTTGGCTGGTTCTTCAATCTAGCGAACTCTGGTGTATCTGAACCTTCGGTTGCCAAAGGCATAATTGACACAAACTCTCTTCACCTCGGTTCCTTCCCTGGCGGTGCACGCCAGTATGGCGTCGTATGCAAGGACATATCAAGGATCAATCACAGGCAGAACTTCTCCCTCGCTATACCCTTCTCGCATCCGCTGAATAAACCTTCGCACAGCTGCTCGCCGAACGCTGCTTACCATTTCGACCCATACACGTTCACATGCAATATCCGAGCGCTGTTCCCAATCCCAGCAGGTTCACAGGTTTTCATCTCATATATCGACCCCGCTTCACCTCGCGCGCAACGACAAGAAAAGCTCTCTTCCTACGGGTTCATTTGCGCGTGCACAGCCTGTGGCCTCACTGGCGTAGCATCCACCCAGAGCGAAACCAGGCGTGCGCTGATCGCCCGCGCCGACAAGGACGCAGACTCGCGCAACGCGACACTGGAACGATGGGCTCGCACGTCGAGCATGCCAGTGGACTACATCAATCGCTTCGACAAGATGTACGTGGACCTGTTCGAGAAAGAACAGCTATACTACGAACCGGTGTGGGAAGCATTCGTCGCTAGGCTATTCAAGGCGTCCTGTGCGCTTGCGGACAGGGATGGTGCACGGAAATGGGCAAGCCTCGCTGCAGATCTCAATCGCGCGTATATTGGGAGCGACCGAGGATGGGACGCGCTTGTCGTATCCCCCGAACGTACAAGCTGGTGGGGACTTAGACTATCGAATTGTCAATAGTCGAGAGCCGAAGTTCAGATGACCATAGAGCCCTCCGCGATAGCACTAGTGGTACATTAGTACCCTCGCGTCACAGCTTCCGCCAATTGCCGACACCGAGGGGTATCTGATATATAATTGCGGTCCGTCCACTATTGCATCGTCATCACTGTGCCATATACGTTTTCAACTTGAAGTACCTGACTGATAGTGACAGTCGGCTTCCACGATTCTTCTTCTTCAAAGAACGCCGCTCGGTACAGTCCAATGCATCCCAGCATGATCAGATACGTCAACAAAACCCTCGGGGTCCACTCTCGCAACCCCGAACGCTGTCGGCTCGGCCACGGCAATGCCGCCCGACCGACTTCTCTTTGTCGGTAGACACCTCCGCCTCCGCTCGAAGTCGTGTCTGCTGTCAACGCATCGGATGGACCCCGCCCGAAGCCACAAACCAACTGCACTCGATTTCACAACCCATGCACCATATAAGGGGACGATGCAAGACATACTACTGCATCCCAGCCCCCACCTACCTACCAGACACTCGCAATCATCTCTCACACTATGGACCCAGAATTTGCTGAGGCATTCGCGAAGGATGAGCGCTTCAAGGCTGGGGTTTCGCTCGACGCTCCGAAGGACAGCAACAAGTCGCCCATAGACCTCGTTCGCGAGCAGGCAGCCGGCCTCGTTCAGGCGGCTGTGTCGTACCACGAGAAGAAGCTTCCCCCAGGTACGTCGTCTAGCTAGCGTCACTCTGCATCATTCACTGAACAACTTGAATGATTCTACAGCGTCTACATACACCGCGGAAGACAAGACGATCGCGGTGGAAAATGGCGCCATCCGTGCGCGCTGCGTCATCCCCGTTTCCGCCGCAGCGGATGCGACTTTCCCCGTCCTTGTCTGGTTCCACAGCGGAGGTGCGCGCAGACCTTGCGTCCTGCTCCAAAAGCTAACAAATACCCGTCTATGCTAGGATGGGTCGTCGGCAACCCGGAACAAGACGACAACCACCTCCGCAGCGTCGCTGTCGAGCTGCAGATCGCCATCGTGAACGTCGACTACCGGCTCGCGCCCGAGCACCCCTTCCCTACCGGGCTCAACGACGCCTACGCCGCCCTTAAATGGGTACGTCTCATCCCCATCACCCTGCACACATTCCCGCCCCCAGTAGCTAACGAGAATCCGCGCTGCAGGCAGCAGATAACGCCGCAGAACTGCACGTGTCGCTCTCGAAGGGTTTCATCGTAGGGGGCGACTCTGCGGGCGCGAACATCGCGACAACGTGTGCACACCTTGCGCGCGACGATGCGTTCTTCGCGGGACGCCCGCTCACCGGGCAGCTCGTGCGCGAGCCTGCGGTCGTTCACCCTCACGCTTGTCCGCCTGAGTGAGTCTGCACAATGTCATAGGGTACGTACAAGGTCACCATGCTGACGGCTGCATTAGGTACCAAGCCGAGCTCCAGTCCCTCGAGCTGTTCAAGGATGGTCCCCTGCTCACGAAGGAAGCTCTACTTCAATGCCGCGGTAAGCCACATCCCGCACTCCTCCACAATTCAATGCATCATGCTCACGTGTGCCGATATATTCCACGTCTATCAGCGCTGCTCCAAGCACCTCCCGCTGAGCCGCGCATCTCGCCCCTCCTCTTCCCCTCACACGCGGGGCTCCCGCCTATCTTCCTCACGTACAACGGCGCGGACCCGCTGCGTGACGACGGCAAGCTGTGGGCGCGCGTCCTGCGCGAGGCAGGCGTCGCTGTCAAGGACGTCTTGTAAGTTTCGCTGCTTCACTCGGTCGTCGCTCTGGAACTGACAACACGATGATGGCACAGGTACCCTGGTGTTCCGCACGGGTTTTACTACTCCTTCCCTGCTATTGGGCTTGCGAAGAAGGCAGACCAGGATCTGCGCGACGGGCTGAAGTGGCTGCTGGCTGGTGGAAAGGACTGAGCGATGCGTCCAAAAGCACTTGTGATGGATGGCAGAGAACACCAGGTACCTATGCTGTATGCGAATCTGTAGCAGTTGTGTTAGCGGAGGTTAAAAATTACATGGGCGTATCTTGAAGCTTGTTCAGACGTATTCGTTGACGTTGCGCGCTCTACGTCAGATGGGATGAGGAAAATGAATCTGATGTCTACCATTCACTACGATCGAGGAGCGTCCGAGAGCGTGGTATGTACAAACACGAGCGAGCGGGTACGATACGGGACGAGGCGATAGGGTACGGCAAGGACTACAGCACATCGATAGAGTGAGACGGTTCAATCAAAAAAGCAAGGAAATAAAAAGTAAACGCAACTCTCCCCTCCCCTCCCCTCCCTCTCTCCACGCCACCACCCTCCCCAGCATATCCGGCTCACCGCACAGGCGGCTGACCATAGTACCGCCCCTGCGCACTATCGTCCGACTGGTTGTCCCCGGTCGCATACGCGGTGTGTCCCTGGCCATTCGTAAGCATCCCGGACGCGTTCCCGCCCTCGTACGAATACGGCGCGAGCCTCACGTTCTCGTCGTAGCTCTCCCGCGGCGGCCGCGGCGCGGCGCCCCGCCCGCCGCTCGCGGACGTCGCGGTCGACGTCGACATCGGGTACGCGGCGCGGTCGTACGGGCGCGGCGCGACGCCGAACGCCTCCCCGAAGTCCATCTTCGCGTGCGTCTTGCCCGTCACGGAGTCGGTGACGTCCACGCGCGGGCCGTGCGTGCCCGGCTTGCCGCGCCAGTAGTCGATGAAGAAGCGGATCGAGCCCGCGATTTCGTGCGCGAAGTCCGCTATGGGTTGAAGCGTTAACATATTCACGGTTGGTGGTCGTAGAGGGCGTACAGTAGTTTATGCTGTCCCAGAGCGGACGCCATATGCTCGTCGTGCGTGTGCGGCCGGGGACGATGTAGTCGTGCCACGAGTACGCGTACATCATGAAGGCGGAGAAGATGACCATCTCGATGCAGATGGCGAGCGCGTTCAGGCCGTCAGCGATGTTTGTGGTGGTCCAGTACTTCGAAGCTTTGATCACATGGCCTTCTAGTGCATCAAACTATGATTGAGCGACATGAGATGTAGTCAGTGAATTGTGTGGCATGGCGAGGGGAATAATACATACGACGAGCGACTGGTAAAACGTGAACATGACGATAAGCTTGATGGATAGGAATTTGGAGAGCGGCTTCCGTCCTTTGAGTTCATCTTTCGTCAGGCCGTAGAAGATGAGCAAGCCATAGAGGGCGACACTAAGGGAGGGACAACATGATCAGCGTGTTGAGTAAGAAAGTCCCCGGGTGAGACCATACGTGATGCTGACGCCGTCAATGACGGTGATATAGGCGTGTGCAGTCTTAAAACTCCACGGGCCGGACTCACACAGCACGCCATAGTGCTGACATATGATACCTGCGATGGAGAGCACTATACAGGAGACCATTAGCTTGACCGCAGTTGTCTCAGAGCGTGAGCACATACATGGTCGTAGAATAACGTATTGCAGCACCGACCACTATTGCCCAGTCAGCTGCCAGTCGCAGTCATTGGGAGGCTTGCGGACATACCTTCACGGTGTACATAAAGTACGCCTTTGTGGGTCGGTACCTCCAACAGCAGAACTACGAGAATGAGCATAAGACTTCCGCATGACGTGCTGCCGGAGACTACACACAGGTAAGGGCATCGCCTCCTTGTCTTTGCGCGAGATCGCATTATCGACATTGTGTTCAACGGCCGTCGCGGCGACGAATTCAATAAGGAGTAGGCTGTAGTGATTGTGAGCATTGATTCTAACAAGGTGCTAAATCACGTACAGGAATGCACTGAGGGTGACCGACTACACAGAGAAAATCATTAGCATTAATCCAAATACAGGGCAAACGCAAGACTGAAGGCAAGCTCGCGCTGCCTGAGCGCAGCAGAGTGGCGACGTAAAACTAGAATCACGTCCGCCGCCTCTGTCATTATCTGACAGGATATTTTGCGTGGCTGCTGCATCTGGCGGTACGCGACGCACGTCCACAGTTAATAAACACCGTGAACACCGCTTTTCTTCAGTTTCCCTACTGCGTGCGCGCGGCACGCAACAATTCTTCGCACCCGGTAGGTGGGATACAAAAGAACAATGCCTCAGCCAGCCTCGCAACCGGAGAACTTCCCCACGCGAAAGTCACTCAAACAGTTTGCGATATGCCTGGAATGACCTTTCAAGAACGAGCGCGCAAGGCAAACGCATATGCATATCGCAAGCGAGCGTCTGCGAAGATACCAATACGTCCAGTGAATCAGGATTCGCTGTCACTGAGGATGGTTCGACTTCTCGACGATGATCATAGGAATCATACGACAATCTGTGCGCCACATCAAGTAGATGATGATGCTCACCTCATATGCTACGGAAAGCGGGGTATGAGACAATGTACAAATAGGGGATGCTGCTTGCCACGACTTACCTGTCTCGATGAGGTCATAGTAGGTGTAACTGCGGAAAAATCTGTAGGAAAAGAAGGAGATAATGGCGTAGACCATGGGCATGTACAATATTCGAATGCTTTTCCCGAGGAAATTCAAAGGTTCAGTCTGTGGTGGGGGGACGAGTTGTGATAGACGTACATTTGTCGCTGCTCCCCCCGATTTGTGTAGTGCCTGGGTGATTATCCGCGGTCAAGTAGGAACCATGATGGAGCACGACACAGATGACATACTTGCAATGGAAGCTGACATTGATGACTGTGAGGACGAGTGTCTACGACGCACGATATGAGCTATGTTACAACAGTCCGCAGTCAATGCGGAACATACCACGGCGGCACAGACACCGGCGATCAACCAGCCTATTCGATGTGCATCCCAGTCCAGGCCATCCGAGCTCCAGAAACTGCTTTGGTCTATTATCTGCAGGTTGTCCGAGGGACAGAGGGTGCTGTTCTGTTCGACCATCCCGGTGCGCTAGGATGTGGTAGATCGAGGACCAGCCGTTCAAGTCAAGCAAGGGGTAGTGGAGAAGAAGATGAGAGATGAAGACAAGAAAGAGGGACTATATGGCTATACCTCGGGCCCCACGAGGACGAGAAGAGGATGGCGGAAAGAAACAACAACAAGTGGGCTGTACATATGCATGCTCACTCCAGAACAGCGCTGCGCAACATCAGGCGCCCGTAGCCGAACCGCTGCCGGCCAATCTCAGATCTGCAGTGAGAGCGCTTGTTTCATTTCCGACGTCGTCCCTGGGCCTCCTCCTCCCATAGCAGCAATGTTTCGATCCATTGCTTCTGTTACAAGACCACCGGCAAAGATACTGCTAATTGACCGAGGACACGAGAGCTATACCTGTGTCTGAGTCAACACTCCATCGGACTCTCGGGGCTCTCTCGGAACGCCTGCCTTCGGCCTCGTTGGTCTCTGTCATATCGTCTGACTCTCTACGCTCCGACCGACCGTTTGCACCCAACATGCAAGGGGGTTTTCCATCCCGGTGAATCGTCTTTAAATAACGATGGGGCCTTACTCTACTTTGAGAAAGGCAATATGCTATCGCTCGCAATACACCAAGATGGGCGGGTTTCGTGAAGTCCAAGATGTCTCTCCTGTGAGCGCAGAAACGATCCGTATTCTGAATTCTGTACTTTTTACACTTGAACATTTTAGGGGCATTGAAAAGGTCGCCTCTCTATGATCCAGGTGTGTTTGCGATGCCGATGTTCCGTGCCGCCGCAGACGCAATACTCCAAGCGCCAAGAGCCGCCGCCTTGTCCTTGCGGAGTGTCCAACACACGCACATCTCGCGATCGAGCGAATGCTAACGTAAACCACATTTTGCTGAAGGTGTCCTTGTGTTGACCGGGTGGCACTGCGTCGGCTTTCGAAATCTCAAGCGCTCGAAACTGGATACGACCGGTATGTGTACACGCATATATACTAATGGCACCTACGAGGCATGGAGAACGGTAGAAATTCGTAAAGCAGCACGTCAAGTTCGCTATACCTTCGCCTCACCGACCACTCGAGGACGAGCCGTTGTCGCTCATACGCCCCGCGGTGACGCTTATGAAGCCCGCCTCCCCTTCCCGGGTACATGCACGAGAGGCATTTCCGCACGCGGTATGAGGGCCATGCTTCGTGGATCAACGTACCCTTCCCTGTTCTTCCCCACAGAGGCACGGTCAGCATGGCACAGCTCACCTCGCCTTCTTCCACGACAGGCGCACGAGTTAAACAACGCTCACCGGAACGGTTTGGGCCATGTGCGCCGCTCGCGGGCGCGCCGCCGCCGGCTTAGGCGGGACATAGCCTCCTCCCCCCGTGGGACCTGCAGGGGCATCATCAGCAAACCTCACACCCCCGCTGCGAGACTCGAGCCAAACGCGCCCACCTTGCCCTCCATTCCCATTTCCTCCTTGTGCGCGCGGGCGCGGCATGCCCTGTCCCTGTGCAGGCGGCGCGCGCTGCGGCATCGGACCTCTGTTCCCCCAATTCCCGCCTCCGGGAGCAGACGCAGCCCTCGCCTGCAAATATACCCGCTCAACATCCGCCGGAGCAACACTGAATCGCGGAAATACGACGTACCTGCCCTCCCTGCGGCGCCGCGCGCGGCCTCTGGGGCTGAGGCTGAGGCGGCGGCTGGGACTGCGGCAGCGCCCGGGGAGCGCCCGTCCTCGCCCCGCGCCCCGCGTTGTTGTTGTTCTTGGCAGCGGAAGCGGCGTTTGCGATCGTGCTCATATCCAACGAGAGCGTGATGATCGTGTTTGTAGTGGTGTTCGCCGAAGCCCCGCCCTTCCCGTTGTTCTTCTTGGCCGCCGTGGTTTTTGCTGCTGTCGTCCGGGTCGCCATGACTGGTCTCAGAGTGGATCTGGGGAGTGGTGAGATGCTAAAGAGGGGAGAGGAGGGTGTATCGACCGCGACGTCCTCGCTCTGCTGGGGGTAGGGTTGAAAGAGGGGCCGCGAGAGGGAAGGTTCTTAAGGGACCTTTGCAGGCCCTACTGCAGCTCTCGCACCGGGACGCTGGCCTGCTACCGCAGCACCACCTTCCGACTTCGACTGCTGCCACCCAGGCCGCACCAGCAACCCATGATACATGGTTCTTGCCAGCGAAGGACTTCCATTCGTGCACGGTTTGAGAGCCGTGTGCCCGGGGGTATCTGCTGACACCAGGAGCGCAAGCGGTAGGGGGCATCGGTGGGCTGGGTAACTCGACTTCTCTAAAAGGGCGTATAGGAACGCCTAACCCCTCGTTTTATTTCCTCTATGCAGCCTGCGTGCGCTCTTCTCTGATGGGGAAGTATCTTGGACCCCGGATGTCGCAGCCGATGCCTACACATGCGTCCAAGGTGCGGAACACAGTGATGTTGGCGCTTCATCCCCGCTCTAACGATGTTCCTACCAGATTCAGTGCACATACAGCACCTCCACACGAGTGGTACGTACCAGCGAGACATAGTGCATAGGCGGTCACTGGTGCAAAGGCGCGGTCAACGAGAACACTCCAGGCGATGCATCTAACGCTCACTGCAGCTTACGCGACGCCACGACCGCTGTGCCCCCTCAGACTATGGAGACTTGTGTCGTGTGTTTTGGCCGATATTACATTTCTAGTACAGTTGTAATATATCTGGAACACGCTGACGATAGCCCCAAGTCCGACAAGTTCGGTTCAGGAGTCGATTGTCCATAAATTACTACCAATGCATCACCGCACTGCGGCACCCCCTGCCTGCTCTGTTGACCCACAATACGCAGACTGCAGTAACTGCAGTGAACGTTTAAACCTTCGGAGGGGACCTAGATCGCCTTCTCTTCGTCTCTACTTCTCGGCGTCTCCTTTCCTTCCGCACTCCAGTCGGACGTCGGTGAAATTTCGACCACGGAAGAAAAGGAGGTCGCAATCTGTTGCCAGGACAGGTTCAGATTAAGCGCATTATCACGACAAGTAGAGAAGCTCTTACCGCCTGGGTGTTCTGCGACGACTTCGCGAAGACTATACCGTGCGACATAGTACGTGGCTGGAGGCCAGGGTTGACGTTCACCATGAACGTGCTGGTGTCGACGTCCTGCATCATACGGTCCGAGAGAGCTTGTCGGCAGTTGAGCCTATGTCGCATGTGAGACGGGGACGTTGTCAGTGAAGATAGGCGCTACATACATAGCCAGCATGGAGTTCGAGTAGACTGCAGGAAGACGACCAGCACAGGTTCGAGTCAGCATTCGGGTCAGCGAGGGTGAGCGTGGCGACATACGTTTGACTCCCGGAATGGTGATCGCCGCGTAGATGTAGTTGTCGGGATATACCAGCCCCTAGCGAACAGGATAAGCAAACGTCGCTTATGCAATTCGAAGTAACCTGGCCATGAGCGACTCACGAAGATGAACACGAGGATTTCAAAGAACCTGATATCGCAGACGGTGAGACTTCCCCCCGGTATCTCATACTATGATTACCCTCTTACGTCGTCAAGACCCCTGTTCGCGTATGGATGAGCTTTCACAGGTTGGTCAAGGACAATACAGGTACGTACCAGTAGTGACTGTGTATTTAATGAGGGTGTCGAGGACGGAATCTGTCCTGAGTGGTGATGTCAGAACGTGGTCAACCTCACGACGGCCTGGATCTGAACAGCTACCTCTTGAAACCTGTGTGACTGGTGCGCAATGCGGAGACAAGGGCACCCGCAAATATGACGTCGGCCACGACGGCATGTCCGTACGCAATGGAGACTAGCCACTGTACCAGACGGAACGGCGGCGGTTAGCATTTGGGATAGCAGTCTCATAGCGGAATAAAGGCACGAACCGTGGAGGAGGAGAACTGGTTGATATCCTTTGCAAGATAACTGTCCGATGCGACCGTCAGCCATCTAAAACGCTGTTATCCAAGACTATAAGAGGAACCAACATCTTGACGGTAGCGACTGCATTGAGGGACAGTTAGAGTGTTTGCTGGCATAGACAACGCGGCGGGCAGCACGTACCCATCGCCCAAGCTGAGACGACCCGGGTCAAACGCATAAGTTTCACAGTCACTCATGCATTGTAGGCGACGTACAAAGATGCATGATCATGAAGAGGACCTGTTCGAGAGCAGTCAGGGCGCGCGCAAGCAGAAACGTGATCGCTACACACAGCAATGCCCGCAATCAGCTTGTAACGCCAATGAGGGCCAACTGAGATGAGAAATAGGGCTCGTGAGCGTCGATAGGCACGAGGAGGTACGTATGACCTACCCTGATAGATGCGATGCGCATAGAACCTATGCCAGACTGATCAGCATTGATCCGTTGGTGGGTGATAGCGAAGCAAACTGGTAGTCTGCATGCGTACAGCTGACACAGGAGCATAGTGAGTGCCTGGCAAATGGCGTGTGAGTATCAATAAGAAGTTGAGGGGTAGCACATGTGCAGTCGTACCGTTGCCGGGAATACCGTCTATCGCCGGCCGTCAGAATGATAAGGATCAAGAGCCAAGCAGTGAGGATCGTAAGTACCTTCATATACCTAATGGAACGAATAAGCTCGCAGTACGATTGACGTGCATACATACAAGACTGACCAGTGCATCTTGGCAACGTTAGCGACATTCGCGAAGTTCACGATGAGGTATTCGTAGCTGATAGACACGAACTTCGTGAGCTTCGAACTCCTAAACGAGCTCGCGATCGAGACTCACCAGACAATGATCCATAGGACCGTGTGAAACGTCTCTGCAAGACTGGGCGAATACGGTGTCAATCGCTGCCCGGTTGTAATTCGCCTGAGTACTTACATGACTGCGAACACCTGATGTAGCGATTCGAGCCATCAGATATCTCGCGAGCATTGAAAACCCCATGATACAACTTACGAGACCCTTCAAGATGGGACGGTCGGCAGGATACATACGATAGTATCTGTACGCTTGGTGCGCCATGAGCCCATACAGCCTAGACGTCCAGCGCTCAGAGTCAGAACCGCAAGTCAGGGTAAAAGAAACGTAAACCCACATGAAACCGAAGACTGCGCCCAACAAGATTGCACCCAAGGTGTTATTCAGGGAGGGGATCGGCGCATTCTGAATGACATCGGCCATGGTGCACGATGGGTGCTAAGGGGAGACGCGTATTGGGTGGGGAGGAGGAAGCCAAAAGATTGTACACGAGTGCTTTTGACTTTATGTAATGCCGAGCGTCAGCTGGAGCGGGAGGCGCGAGAGTTCGACAGGTCAAGTCCCGCTGCGCGATAGATGCTGTGATGAGAAGCTCGTGCAGCATATCAGCCGACAAAGATCGAGAAGATCGACGGAGCGTTTCGGGGACGGAGAGAGAGATGTGACAGTCTACTGCAGCACGGATGGACGGTCTTGGCCCCGCAGTAGTAGCTGGCCAGATGGGGGCTGACAACACAACACTGTCTGGCTGAAACTCCGGTTTTGACATCACCGTTGTCAGTGCGCGGACGAGTACATAGCACAATTTGAATACAAATGCTGGTGGCATGGAGCGGCAAACTGTCAAAGTTGCGGCGCCAGCGGCTCTCAGTTGCACAGTGGCTGGATGGCGATAACGATGAGCGTCGTAAAAACCGTTCGGGAAGTTCACAGACCCCCTCTCACCTGAAATTGTGGTAGGAGTATCACCTACGATTATCCTAGTGGCTAATTAACAACGCTCGCCCTGTAGTGATAACCATCAAAAAGTGAGAGCCAGGACACAGCTATTCAAGATTGCGCCCCGAAGAGACTCGAGAGCTGCCACAGCCGCCACAGCCGCCATGTACAGCCGCCGCAGGCCGGAGGATCATGTAGAACACCCGATCCGATCTCACGTGGTCCGCCTCCCTTACCACCGGATAATAGAGATAGCCCCGTTTGTGAACTCGTTCGTGTGGGATGAATGGCGAGCGCATCACCGCAGTGCGCCTCACACACCGGCTTTTCACAACCCCTGCTGAAAAGTACGCTATCCTTGGCGGGGATATGATCGTCATGACGGAAACGGAAATCGGTGAACGTAACTTCTCGTACTTCAAGCTTCTACGCGTCTTCTGCTGCTTGAACATCACCTTCGCTACTCCGTTCTTCGGACTTGCGCAAATCCGCATTGGACTGCGTTCCAGGCTCCGTGGTATGTAAGGTAGCGAACTTGAGGGTTGTCGACGTGGGAAGCTACAAGGTCACTCGCGTCTCTCAGCTGTGCCCATTGCAAAGGTGTTGAAGTCTAACTTACCTGCGGGACGCTCCAGCTCTCCATGATGCCCTGATGGTGCCGTGGCGCCGCCTTGTGCATGGAGATGCTAATGGGGAGATCATCGAGGAGTCGATGCTGCAGGGCCCGTCGGGAGTTGAGGCTGCGCGAGGCCTCCTAAATCAATATGTCGCTTCCAGTGACATAGGGTGGACGTACACAGCTAAAACTGAGTTCGCGTAGACTGTGGGAGTATGTGTCATCGGGCGATGATCGGCGTCGAACGAGAAGGGGATACGGCATCGGCATGCACGTACGTTTGGCTACAACAATGCTGATTCCCGCGTAAATCAGGTTACCGGGAAGTATGAGAGCCTAGTCACATGGGTCAGCTTTGACCTTAGCTGACTCACTAGTGAGAGACCTACGAAGACGAAGGCGAGCACGCCGAAGATACTGTAAGGGAGCTTGTCACACACGATCCGTGTAAATTTCGTTCGGAAGTTCATACCTGGTGAGAAGACCTGAAAGAGGGGTACGCATGTGCTTAACATGCCGTCGGTTTTGAGTGAGCATATTACACGTACCAGTATTTATGGCGTATATCACCAGCAGCTCCACCACAGAATCTGTTCTGAGGGTAGATCAACGGGGCTTGTACATGAAAGAGGAGGCGAATTGAGACGAACTGTTGAAGACCTGTCCGGCATCTGAGAAGCACAACCACCAGTGTCCCAGTCAGAATGATATCGGTGACGAGAGCGAACCCGTATGCCGCCGATATCATCCACTGCGTCCCCCGGGTTTTTAAATGTAAAATGAGCATACCCGAAGCCCGGCGGTAGACCAACTTACGCTGTATCGCGCAAACGTGACTAAGTTGAGGGTAGTAAAACTGACAAAAATAGTAGAAGTGAGTTCGTAGCACCGAGGATATATTTGGCGCAGACGTACGCTATGACGCCGGCAGCTGAGAGCGCCGGTTATCATTCTCAGAACGTAGGCCTAACAGACTAGCCCAAATTCCTGCTGCGCACCTATGTCGAATCCTGATAACATGTGATTAGTGTCACAGTGAACTGGCAAGCCACTGGAATTCGCATACCAAAGAAGAGGCCCATACACATCGCCTATTGATGAATGGGTCGGCCGACTCGCTGTCGAGGAAGGAAGCCTGATGGACGTACTGCGATCGCGACCAAGCCTTTGAACTTCGGTCCTACTGTAGGATCCTGTTATTACCATAGGTAAGATGGTGAGAGACTACATGGCTTACTGAGGAAGACGCGACGAGCATAGAATCTGAGGGATATATTAAATCAGTATGCGATGCTTCCAAGTGTCCCATTTTGCGTACCCTTGACAAATGACGATCACCAAGCCCTATATCAGAGTGCATATTGAGGAGTGGCCGCAGAGTCATTCGTTTCCAGGTCTCACGGTCAAAAATATGTTGATCTTCGTCGAAGGGAGTTTATGAGTGAGCGTACGCCTTTCATTCAAGCGATTGCTCACCTTATCTGTCCTGATTGATGAAGTGTAGTTCATAAATATAGGTGTCAGCGGGTATATGTTAGAGATTTACCAATGACCGATACTCAGCGCATCCGGATCGAAATAATCCTGGATGAAATAGTGGTAGCTGGACGGGACATTATGGCACGACCTCGGTGATAAGCAATAGACGTCGCGTGGCGTGACACATACCCATCTATTACCCAGAGCAGGGTATGAAAGGTTTCCAGGACACTGCCGGAGGGCGAGCATTAGATGTCGACTCATGTCTGGATCCCAGGAGTTTGACGGACAATATTAACAGAACCTATGGCATGCCTTAACCAAAGTGACATCGCTGAATATGTAAGGGGATTGCGTCTTACCAGATACTTTAGGAACGCAATATCCGAAGGGTAGAGTTTGTAGTACTTGTAGACCTGATGCACGGTAAGGCCGTATAGCCTGCAATAGTGCGCAGTCAATACGTAGCATATGGCAGGATGCTCGAAAGTACTCACATGAACCCAAGGCAGCTTCCGACATATAACGCCCCGTAGGTGCGGCCGAGGGAGGGTATTCCTGCGGAAGACGACATGACAGGCCAAAGAGCCGATAGTTACTATATGCTGTGAGTATAGAGGGCGGAAGTGAAAAGGCGCACTCGTCCCAAGTACGGCGCTGGTATATAGAGTGCTCGGCAGTATTAAAACTGTACCTTGAGTATCAGTTGAACAGGGCGGAGATAGTCGGGGTCCATAGTTCACCAAGGGGTAGGACTCGCGATGCTGTTTCCTACGCACACGGCGAACTCTCGCGGGAATCCTAGGCACAACCGCGTGTGGAGGAATAGCAGGATTAGAGCAATATCAATAGTTGACTAGTGTGCAAGAAATGGCATGGAAAGGCAATGGCTGGTGCGACGGGGAAGATACAAGCTCCGAGTGGTCGGGGCCCTGCAGCCGCCTGGCGCTGACGTGCTTCGAAGTGTCAATAAGCTATTTTGGACTCTATACACAGCACCGGTGCGATGTCTTGGACGTGGTCTACTCCGAGCCATCGGAGCATGAGGCCGGCGGCTTCGAATGTGCTCCGAGCGATGGACGTCGAGAGATAGCTAGACTGCGAGCGATGTGCGGCGAGAGGTAACTAGACCTCGAGCGATGCACTGCCTCAGTGAATATTAGTAAAATCGAATGCGCCGCACGTGAAGTATAGCAACCTACAAGATGAGCAGTTCAAGATCAAGGATGATTGTTGAACACAAACGTGTAGTCAGTACAGCATTGGTGATTGGGGGAAAGCTATGTTCCGTTAAATCAAGCGTAGGAAGTCTGGCGCTGGCTAGGCGAGGTAATTCATATGAGGCGAATGCATGCACACCACGAAAGCGACTGTCTCCTAGTGGACTCAGTGAACGGGACACGAGTGCTAGTACTCCGAAAGAGGTTTCTACGTGGCATAAGATTGAAATCGGGAGGCTATTAGCCCCCGATCCTAACAAGGACAAACAAACGCTCTGCTCAACCAGGCTCTGCCCAATTCTAGTTCCCTTGTCCTTGTCCTTGTACTATTTCTCGTTCGCCTTGCATCGGCTACTATATTTACACCGCTCTGTTTTTAACTATGGTGTCTCTCTAATACAGACGAGTGACGCTATGACTTCGTAAGTCTGCCAGTGTGGGTCGTATAAAATCGCTTCTCCAATCTCAAACCCTGTTTATTACTTCTGAAGTTCCCGTATCACAGAGAATCCCGCAATATTTAATTACTGTTTGCTCCTCGAACATGAGGTATATCCTCGATGGATGCCGACAATGCCTGCAGAGGGCGTCTAGAGTTTGTACTTGACAAGACTGGACACAATAGCGGTGACTCGGTGCGTTTGCCTGATACTGTTCTACCGATGCTAAGTTTGATCTGCCCCATCTGGATCAGATTTTTCATTTCGGTAGACTCGGAGGAAGAGTATGCAACGGCTGTGCGCACGCTCCATTCATCTGCCCAAATCTCAAGCCTCAGGAATGGCCGTCGTCGCCGACTTTTCACATACTTCCCCGCGTCGTTATGGTAGCTTTTACTGCACGCGTTGCATACTGGCGCTTGGAAGAACGCTCTTCCAGACTTGCTTGAGGGCTCCATGTTATATAAATCTCGGACCCGCTCTGATGAATTCGTCTATATCGGTGCTCTCCTCGTACATATAGATTTGACGATGCAGCCCTACGTCTACCCAGATCTAGGATCTCCTCCTTATATATCTACTATCGGCACGGTCGTACTCGGCGGCGTCATGGGCCTTATGTGAGCATATTATTACGAGTGTCGTCACGGCATGCTGGTTTCGCTGACATGGGTCTTTCTAGGCTATACGGACTGACTTTACATCAGACGTATAGATACTACAGATTGGGTCCCCCTGATTCTATATCTATGAAAGTCTTCGTGCGTCCCACCCCCTGCCACATTGGAGGTCATGTTTTGCCCGAGTCTAACTGCGATGACAAGGTGTTCGCGATATTGTGAGTACCCGCCATGCCGAGGGCACCAACTAAGAATGATTGGACTCCATAGCTGTCTGGAGACCTTCCACGTTGCACTCTGGCTTATGACCGGGTGAGTAAGGGGTTGAACTGGTCTAGGATTCGAGCAATGTCAATCGCTCTTTGTCAGCTACCACTACCTCGTTGTTGACCCGTTCATCACCGGGAGCCTGGCTCATGGGCATTGGTAAGTCCCTTATGTCTCCCCAAGTTTGTGCTCGTGTACAGTGCTAACAAGATAAAGGTTCGTGAGGGTGAGGAATCGATAAACGGTCATCGAAGCCTTCGATTTGCGCTAACGCCACCCAAAACAGCTAATTGTTCCTGTCACGGTACTCCTTTGGTGTGCTCTCCTCTTCGTATTCCGAGCATCTCACTTTCAAATAGGCGCTGACCGTCGCCCTCACTCAATGGTACAGTAATTCATCTGTCCTCCGGGCTGTCACTGAGTTCCACGGTACTCTGTCCTTGCCGTCACTTCTGGGATACGACCAGCTTTTACCTTCGCCGCATCTATCTCAGTATGTCCCTCATCAGAATCAGCCTACTCATGCTTACAATGCAACATCAGTTGGATCCATGTATAGACGGCTAGCAGCGCCGGCGGTGCGAATCCTCCACTGCATCGAGAGGCTTGATTGACTTATATCTCGCAACCTACGTTCCAGGGATTGGGCCTCGCGATCAGTCAAGGTCTGCGCAATAGCTTGGTATTTAATTGCGGTGGTTCATCGCTCATGCTGACATGTACTATTAGGATTCGCCATCGGTATGTGGCTTCTAAGTCAAAGTGAATGTTACCGCCAACCCGTCTACCAGCGGCAGGAATTTATGCGTGCGCTCCGTACAGCCCCCTATCGACACTTCTCTCAAGTAGTATTTGTAGCTTCAAACTAACGCCCGCCATCGTCGACTTCCAACACATCAGCGTATGTTTACCTCATGTTCTCTCCCGAGAAACTGATGGACGTGCGATGCTGCCAGTGGCTATTCTCAGTGGCGTACGGCTTTGTCGGCATTACAGACATTCTACTCGCCGCAACCCTGGTTTATGTCCTACGGCGTTCGCGTACCGGGACCAGGAGGTGAGCCATTTGAACTAGGACAGACGACGTCGCTGATAACTTTGTAGGGCAGATAGTATGCTGGACACGCTGATAATATACACCATCAACACTGGTGGGCGATGCATCATTTCTCGACGAAATACGTACTTGACTAAAGATTCCTCATCCAGGCGTCCTGACAAGGTGAGAGGTGATACTCCTAGGGCCCGCTCTGTTGTACATAACGCTATGAGCGAGATCTCAGTCTCGTATACAGCGGACTAATAAATGTATTGTCAATACCTATGAGCGAGATCTAAGCGAGATAAAGCACATAAGTAAATGAGTAAGAAACAGATAATAAGAGTAGCTCACCTCAGTCTCGTATACAGCGGACTGAGGTGAGCGTACGGCGACGGCGCGATATATATACGTATCGTAAACAAAAAGGACCATATACAATCAGTACAACGTAGCTAGGAACATTCTTGTCCAGTCGCGAGCCAAGCGCGACGTCCGCGCGGTGCGCGCGACGTGCGCGCGGGGTATACAAAGAGGTCGCGACCTCGCGGCGCGCGCCACTGGCGACGCGCCACTCGAGCACAACGCGCTCGGGTCCGCGCGGATTGCCACGCGCGGGCCGTATTGTTCAACACTCCCCCTCAATCCGCGGCGAGGCCGAGCGCGGATGCGAAGTGCTTGACTTTGACGGAGGGGAGCGCCTTGGTAAGGGTATCGGCGGTCATGTCGTCCGTAGGGCAATAGATGAGACGAATCGAGCCCGCCTCGATCGAGTACCGAATAAAATGATACCGTATGTCGATGTGCTTCGTGTGCGCGTGATACGAGCCGTCCTCGGTGAGCGCGATCGCGGATTTGCTATCGCTATAGAGTGGAGTAGGTGCGGCGAGAGGGCGGAAGACTTCGCCGATAAGGCGGCGAAGCCAGAGAGCTTCCTTCGCGGCGTGTGTAGCCGCGACGTACTCGGATTCCGCGGTTGAGAGCGTGACCAGCTCTTGCTTCTTTGAGGACCACGAGATCGCACCGCCGTCTACCAGAAAGACATAGCCAGTGATCGCGCGGCGGTGCTCTTGCGATGCTCCGTCCGCGTCGACGAATCCTTCGAGGCCGCGGTGCGCGCCACCGTAGACGAGCGAAAGGCGCTTCGTGCCAAGCAGGTACCTAAAGACGCGCTGATGCACTGGAACCTGCTATAACAGCAGGATAGAGGGCGCGGCCGAGAGCCTAGGGGGCGAGGCCGGACGTAGTGCGGGGAGGGAAGGATAATGCCTGCGAGTAAGGGCCGGTTTCCCTTCACTGGGCTTCCACGAAGCGTCGCAGGTCGCGGTCGTCCCGCTATCGCAGAGGGAAGGTGGGTACGCGGTCCGTCGGTTCTATCGCAACCGGTCGCAGTGCCAGCGAACTGGTAAGGAGGCGTGGACGGGGCAGTCGCGGTGGTCAGGGGAAGCCGCGATCGCAGTCGCAAGTTCGCGTCGCAGCTCGCGGTCGCAGTTCGCAGTTCGCGGTCGCAGTCGCAGTCGCAGTCGGTACCAGGGCCGGTCTATGAGATCTGAGGGGTGGGGATTGCTTGGATTCTGAAAGCTACGGAGCACCGAATATATACATGGACGATACCGGGTCGCTCTCCCAAAGTCCGAGATCAGCCGGTCGCACGGCCAGACTCCTCCTGCTGCGACTACCGCCCTCGGGCGCCCGCGACTCAGCCGGGCGTGCGACGGCTTGCGACGGCTTGCGACGGCTGCGCCTCAGCCTGCTACGCCCGCGCCTAGGTGTACCCTTCCGGTCTCAGCGGGCCGCAGGTCGCATCATCTCCCCCTCACTGAGATCCCGACCGCCCTCGGTCGGTCATCGATGCGATCGCGCGATAGACCCTGCGATAAAGGCTACCATCTGCCCACGGGGGCCCACCTATCCTTTTCGCTCTCCCTCCTATGCGCGGTATTGCCACCATGGATAACTTGGTCGAAATCGAGGCCGCGTCGGCTCGCCTACGGCAGACTACCATCGCCCTAGCCCGTGCACAGGTCGAGGAGCAGGCGGCCATTATGGAGGAGATGGTCAAGACCGGCTATAGTGTCGCAGATTGGGAGGACGCCATCGACCGCTTCTTGTATCGCACGGTACGTCCTATCGGCCAGTCTCCTGCCCTGCGAGCGATGCGATACTGAGCCCGCCTTCCTAGGAGTCGTACTTCTTGATTTCCCTCGGCGATACCGTGATGACGCCCCTCCTTACTCGCGCCTGAGTGGCCTTGCGCGCCCTGGAACGACACAGCGAGTACCGCGGCGCGGTCGCAGACTTCGACCGACGGCTTTTTGCCATGTCGCGCGACCTGGAAGGTGTCTTCTTAGCTGCCGCCCGCCAACGCCTGGTCCTTTTACGCTCTCGCTCTTCTGCGATCCACAACGTTCTTGCGATCGCGGGCGCCGACCGGTCCGTGGACATGGCCCAGTCGCAGGATATCGCGGGCGCGATCGCCCGCCTCCAGCGCGACGTCGCGGCCGCCCAAGACGCCTATCACAGTGGTGAGCGCACGGTACTGGTCGACCGCCCTGAGGAGGCTGGGTGGGTCGCGGCCATGGAGGAGGTTGCGACTAGTCGATCGGGTTAGGAGGGAGGGAGGGCACCTGGAGGCAGGAGACGGATTGCGATGTGTGTAGTCTAGCCCATCGATGGATTAGATACCTTGCGATCGGTTCCCGATTGCGACCTCGTGTGGCCCACTTCCCCTATAAGTCTGCGACCTGCGATGCGACCAGCCTGGTATCGCACGCCCCGGTACTCCGCACCATGGATCCTCTTCCTGACCTGGTCCGCGCTATAGACTCCCTCTGTGGCGAACTTGTCGACCCCGCCCTCTACCAGTTAGAGTCGCAGGTTGCGACCATCGAGGCCGCCCCTTCTTCCGTGGACCCGCCCGATATCCGCCACTGGCACGCCCTTGCGACGCGTGTCCTGGTCGCTATAGTGCGTATGCTAACGGCTTCCCGGCGCGGCCATTGACTTGTAGTCGCAGGAAGCCTGTATTGCGATCGGTTGCGACCCAGCTCTTGTGGATGCTGCGACCACTTGCGCCCTCTCGGTCCTGCGATCGCAGGCCGCGTACCCCGACCTCGCCCCCTGGTTCCTGCGAGAGAGACTTCGGTACACAGCCGCTCAAGAAGGCCTTACTCTCGAAGTGACCCGCGCCCAGCTACGTTTGTTGGTGTCACGGGCCAACGCGGCCCGTGGAGTGGCCAGTCGCGCGGGCGGAGCCGGGCGTACATTGTCTTCTGCTCTCTCCAGCATCCGAGGGGCTTCGGCGCGCGCCTTGCGGGGAACTGAGCATGCGCTTACCGAATTAGGGGAGATGGAGGTCGTCGGCCTCGGTGCCGCGGGGGCGGGACTGGACTAGTCAGGGGAGGCGGGCCGCCCGAAGCGGATGAGCAGGGAAGCCTGGCGCGGCCGCCGTTTGCCGTCTTTGACGTATTTCTGGCGCGCCAATCATAGCTCTGGCATTTGCGACCCGTTGCGATCGGGGCACGATCTGGTGGGAACGCGTCGCACGCCCCGCTGCGCTCTGAATGTACCCGCGTAGCGCCCGTTCGACTGGGTCGCGGCGCGTCAGCGCTAAGTCTCCGTGCGCTGGAAATTTTGCTTCCGCGATGCTTCGGCGCTTGACATGCCGCGTGCTTGCGACCGCTAGCGCTCCTTGACCCTGCACTTCTACCGCCCGCGGGAGGGGCGCTGCGACGGCTAAGTACCCGTCGCATCTGTCGCGGGACTTCGTGCTTTCCCCCTCCCTTTCCTCCTCTCCTCCTTCTCTTCTGCTTCTCTCTGCTCTCCCCATGGCTGGCTCGTCCACCTCCGCGTCCCGTAAAGGCAAGAACCGCGCCGACCCCGCGCTCATGCGCGCTGACACGATTACGAACCTGGAGGACCTCTTCAGGGCGGCCCCCGACGGCGTGGCCACTGCGGCCGACTATGCGGACTTTGCGACGTCCGCACTGGTTTGGATGGTATGCCCCCCCTTTCAGCAACTGCGACCAAGTTCCCCGCTGACCTCCTTCCTAGCGGCGCTTGGAGCGCTACGGGGGTGACGCCGAGCTGATCGCCGTATGGGGCGATCGCCTGTTCGAGGCCGTCGACGCGGGGCTCGACGGATACATGGGTGAGGACAGTCCGTCCGAGGACCCCATGTATGTTGCCGCCCGCGAGCGAGCCGGCGCTGCTTTGGTCGCGCGACGCGCCGCAGAGGCCCACTTGTGGTTTCCCCCATTGTATTACAATAGCCCACCTACCTGGTGCAAGCTTTGTGTATTATGTGGTCACCTGTAGTTATTGTTAATCTGGCCCCCAGGTGTTGTATAAACTCATTAATCATTGTTAATCTGTACAGTGTTGTTATTGATTGTTAAATAGAGCGCATTTATACAATGGACCCTAGGATTGTCAAATGATGTTAATCATTGTTAAAAGCTGCTTTGGATGTTGTTAATGGTTGTAAAATGCGCCCTGAGGTTGTTTAATATTGTTAAAGGCTGTTTGAGATGTTGTTAATGATTGTAAATCAGTGCCTGCTTGTAGGTCCCTGTTTACCGCTTAATGGGCGCTTTTTTGACTTCCTAATAGGGTAGGCATACCAAATGACCGCATTTGGGCGCTTTTTTGGCTTCCAAATAGGGTAGGGGCCTACCACCACCCCCTGGGGGCTCCCTTTTGGCCCCCCTGGGCACATTATTGCCCCAATCTGTGCCCTATGTATATGTAGTGATCATGATACATACTAGGGTGCTCTGTGGGGGCCAAACACCGACCAAAAGCAGTCAAAAATGCGAACCCAGGGCAGGGGTCAGCAGGTCCTGGTAGGTGCATGCAGCATATAATTGGTTCCTCTGGGCCCATTACATTGATCAGTATATCATTTGAAAGCTATAGCTCAGGGCTTTCTGGGACAGCCATTTGCATAGCCCACGGTGCTGTATTGATGAAGATATGGCCTTTCGCATTTTCGAAAAAAGCAGTCATTTTGTTTGCCCAATATCTCCTGATCCAGGGCACATATAAATTCACCCCATACATCGTTGGATTTGTATTTAGCAGACCTTTAAAACGAGCCTACTCTCAGGATATTCCATCCACATTTATTCTGCCCCTCCTCCTGCCTCCCTGCCAATAGATTGCCCTCCAGGGCCCTCAGTTCCTGATGGATTCCCCTGAAAGCTTATGCAGTGTGTACTTCCAGTATATTCAAACATATTTCTAGCTTGGCATGATTTAAAATGGCCTACCCCTTACGTGCTCTCTTGCTGTACATTTGGTGCACTTCCAGCTTGTTTGCTCCATAATATTATATCCTGTACAGATATGGCCCTGCTCTCTTTTTCATGTTGTCTGTGTATTCTATGGCTACCCATTAATGCACTCAAAAGTGTTATCAGACATCCAGATCTCTTATAGGCTCCTTATCAGTAGCCCACAGAGTAGCCCAATCTGTCACGTTTTGGGAGCATATTATTTAGATCAGACAGCACAGCTGTACTGGCATAGTGTCCAGAATTACGTTGCACTAAACATCATGAGATTTGGTGGAGAAGTGACGGAGGTATGGGCAGGATATCCACAATGGTGGTCTACATGTTGAAGCACAGCTTACAGCAGTGCATTCATGTATTCTTCACCAACTGTATCAGAGGGCTGTTTTGAGGTGTTCCCTCCATACCTCCGTCACTTCTCCACCAAATCTCATGATGTTTAGTGCAACGTAATTCTGGACACTATGCCAGTACAGCTGTGCTGTCTGATCTAAATAATATGCTCCCAAAACGTGACAGATTGGGCTACTCTGTGGGCTACTGATAAGGAGCCTATAAGAGATCTGGATGTCTGATAACACTTTTGAGTGCATTAATGGGTAGCCATAGAATACACAGACAACATGAAAAAGAGAGCAGGGCCATATCTGTACAGGATATAATATTATGGAGCAAACAAGCTGGAAGTGCACCAAATGTACAGCAAGAGAGCACGTAAGGGGTAGGCCATTTTAAATCATGCCAAGCTAGAAATATGTTTGAATATACTGGAAGTACACACTGCATAAGCTTTCAGGGGAATCCATCAGGAACTGAGGGCCCTGGAGGGCAATCTATTGGCAGGGAGGCAGGAGGAGGGGCAGAATAAATGTGGATGGAATATCCTGAGAGTAGGCTCGTTTTAAAGGTCTGCTAAATACAAATCCAACGATGTATGGGGTGAATTTATATGTGCCCTGGATCAGGAGATATTGGGCAAACAAAATGACTGCTTTTTTCGAAAATGCGAAAGGCCATATCTTCATCAATACAGCACCGTGGGCTATGCAAATGGCTGTCCCAGAAAGCCCTGAGCTATAGCTTTCAAATGATATACTGATCAATGTAATGGGCCCAGAGGAACCAATTATATGCTGCATGCACCTACCAGGACCTGCTGACCCCTGCCCTGGGTTCGCATTTTTGACTGCTTTTGGTCGGTGTTTGGCCCCCACAGAGCACCCTAGTATGTATCATGATCACTACATATACATAGGGCACAGATTGGGGCAATAATGTGCCCAGGGGGGCCAAAAGGGAGCCCCCAGGGGGTGGTGGTAGGCCCCTACCCTATTTGGAAGCCAAAAAAGCGCCCAAATGCGGTCATTTGGTATGCCTACCCTATTAGGAAGTCAAAAAAGCGCCCATTAAGCGGTAAACAGGGACCTACAAGCAGGCACTGATTTACAATCATTAACAACATCTCAAACAGCCTTTAACAATATTAAACAACCTCAGGGCGCATTTTACAACCATTAACAACATCCAAAGCAGCTTTTAACAATGATTAACATCATTTGACAATCCTAGGGTCCATTGTATAAATGCGCTCTATTTAACAATCAATAACAACACTGTACAGATTAACAATGATTAATGAGTTTATACAACACCTGGGGGCCAGATTAACAATAACTACAGGTGACCACATAATACACAAAGCTTGCACCAGGTAGGTGGGCTATTGTAATACAATGGGGGAAACCACAAGTGGAGGGCTTGCGTTCCGTGGCGTCGGTCCGTACGGAGCGCGATGGTACGTTCCGCGTTCCGCGTTACGCGTTAGCGGCCGGCGCATCGCGGCCTCGATCCCCTTCGCGATGGACCTTCCGTAGAGACTTTCTGATGACATCGGACGTGCGGACTCTCCCTGTAAATACCTACGCCCTCGGGCCGTGACAATCAGACCCCCCTTGGCTCAGAATCTCACTTTCCCTCGAAGAACCCAGCGACGACCCTGCGAACAGCGAACTGCGAACTGCGAACCCTGCGAACTCTGCGAACTGCGAACCCCTGCGATTTAGCGTTTAGCGTTGCGATTGCATTACGAGTCTTCTGCGACGCCGACACCGGCTACGAAGCGACCCTCCTGCGTACTGCGGAAACGCCAGCTCAGCTGAGTCGTTGCACACCTTCCGCCCTACCGCTACCCCTCCCCTCCCTCCGCGCTTCTCTGCGTACTGCGCCGCCGTAAGGGCACCCGACGCGAACCTTGCATCTCCTCGCGCTCCGCGAGACGTCTTCGCAGCCCGGTCTCGACCTTCTGGGCTCTCGACCGTCTCTTTCATCCGTCCTTACCGGTCGGTTGAGTGCATCAGCGCCTCAGCCTGCTACGCCCGCGCCTAGGTGTACCCTTCCGGTCTCAGCGGGCCGCAGGTCGCATCAGCGCTTGACGGCTTCCCAGTGCGGCCATCCGGGGTTCTGCGAGAATTGCGCGAGTGTTGAGATCGCGAACGCGATGTTGGGGCGTGTCCCCATTGCGGCGTACATGAGCGAGCCGATCGCCTCCTTGTACGGGACGCGGCGCATGCGCGCGACTTCAGTGGCGCTCTCCGGGCACTGCGTCTTCGAGAGGGGCGCGTGCGGGTCCATCGGAGTCGAAACCAGCTTGAGATCGTCGAAATTGAATCGCGTGAGGATCGCGTCAATGTACGCGTGCTGCGAGAGCGCGAGGGTGCGGTTTGCGCGGTCGCGCGAGATCTTGATACCTAGTAGCCAGCCAACAGGTCCGAGTTCCGTGAGCTTGTACTTCGCGCCAATCGCGGCCTTGCATGCGTTGAGCAGGCGCTGAGCGCTCGCAACAATCAGGCAGTCATCGACGTGAATGGCAAGTACTGCGAGGTCCGATGCGGAGTGCTTGAAGAACACGCCATAGTCGGCTTCGGCGCGCAGGAACCCCAAGTCAGCGAGCGCGGCACAAAGAGTTTCGTACCATTTGCGCCCGCCTTGCTTCAGGCCGTAAAGTGCCTTCTTGAGCTTGAGAACGTATTTGCGCCGGTCCGCGAACTCGTGATCAGGTGGCTGCTCGAGGTAGACGTCCTCATCTAGCTTTGAGTTGAGATAAGCTGAGTTGAAATCGAAGGTTTCTGCCGGCCAGTCGTTTCGTGCCGCGATCGCCAGAATGAGCCGAAAAGAAGAAAGCTTAGCCACAGGTGCAAAGGTCTCGTAGTAGTCCACGCCGTAGACTTGAGTGAAGCCGCGCGCAACAAGACGCGCCTTGTACTTGTCGATTTCACCGGCGGCATTCTTCTTGACGCGGAGTACCCATTTAGAGTCGACCACGTTGCCGGTCCGAGGCCGATCGACGATCACCCAGGTACCGTTCCTGTTCAGGCTCTCAATCTCCGATTCGATCGCTTCTTTCCATTTCGACCAATCTGGGCGCCTCTTCGCCTCCTCGTACCCTGGCTCGATGCACTCCGCTTCGCCCATTGCTGCCGCCATTGCGAGCTCTTCTTCGGCCACTTGTGCTTTCTCGAAAGCGATCGCGGCTGCTTCAGGTTCTTCGGCTATCTCCTCAACGCGTGCGTTCTCAGTCCCGGCTTGAACTCCTCTCGGCAACACTTGGTCGCGCGCTCTCCCGGTTGCACTCCCTTCGCCCGCGCGCAGCCTGCGGATGTAGTCCGACTCCTTGCGCGTGCGCTTCAGACGCCCTTCGGACACATCCTCGAAGCTTCCTCCAAGTACGTCGGGCACGCGAGGCTCGCGCGGCGCTTCCTCGGGCACAGGAGGTTCGGGAGCCGGCGAGGTGGCCCGCTCGCTCTGGTGAGTCTTTTCTTCCTCTTTGTCTTCCTTCTCCCCCTCGAGCGGAGGCACCTCGACGTCTAGAGGCCCGTTCTTGATGTTGAAGCGGACGCTGCGCTCGACGGTGACCGTGCGGCGGTCTGGCCAGTAGATACGGTGGGCGTCAGTCTCCTCGTCGAAACCGACCCAACGGGCGATCACGGCCCGGCTTGCGAGCTTCGAGCCGCCAGGAGAGTGCACGCGGACCTCGCAGCCCCACGGGTGCAGATGCGAGAGGTCCGGGACTTCGTTCCAGAAGCACTCGTACGGCGTGCGGCCGTTGAGCGCGCGCGTTGGAGTGCGGTTCTTGAGATAGATTGCATGGTGCGTCGCCTCGCCCCAGAGGTTGTCAGGCAGTCCAGAGGCGTTGAGCATCGCGCGGACCTTCTCCATTACGGTCCGGTTCGCGCGTTCGCTCACGCCATTGTACTCAGGCGTGTCGTGCGTCGTAAGCTTGCGTTTTGTGCCTTGCTTCGCGAGATATTCGGAGAATTCCGTACTCATGTATTCTCCCCCGCGATCCGTATGCAGGCATTTCACACGCGCGCCCTTCTGGGTAAGGAGGAAGGCCTCAACCTTCTTGTAGGCGTCGAAGGTCTCGTCCTTCGAGCGGAGCAGGTGCGCAAATGTCCAACGCGAGTGATCGTCCGTGAACATCGAGTTGTATCGTCGCGCGCCCAGCGTCTGGACGGGCGCGGGCCCCCACAGGTCCGAATGGAGCTCGTCTCCGATGTTCTCCGCACGTGGCCGGACGCGTTCGCGCGCGATCGCCTTGCGCGTCATCTTCGCGCTTTCGCACGCATCGCAGACAGCCGGCGCAGGTGTTGAATCAAGCACAATCCCTTTTGCGAGCCCTTTCGTGACGACCGCGCGCGCGACTTCGTACGAGACATGCCCCATCATTTGGTGGAGCTCCTCGATGCTGACTACACGCTCCCCTTTTACAGGTGGCGCTTTCTCGGCAGCGGGCGCAGCGAAATCCTCGCTCGCGTTTGTGATGCGGTACAGCCCGTCGATCATCGGGATGTCCGCGACCACTTCGCCCGCCGGGTTCGAGATGCGACAGCCGCCCTTGTGGAAAGTTGCGGATGCGCCCGCAGCCGTTGCGCGGCTGATGGATACGAGGGTCGCGCCCATCGCAGGGGCATGGAGGACATCGCGGAGGAGGACGCGGGTGGTTTCGCCCTTCCCGTTTGGGACGGTGATGTACAATGATCGCCTTTTCCGACGGCCTTGAACGTGTGCGAGTCGGCGGCGTGGATGGACTTTGCGGGAATTGCCTCGTAGCGTACGAACTTGTAGCGGTGAGGGGACATGTGGCGTGACGCGCCGGAATCGAATAGGATTATTTCATCCTTGACCGCGCGATCCTGCGCGAGCAGTACCTTGACGTCCGCGCAGTCCAAGTCCTCAGCAGAGTCCCAGTCCGAGGCGTGGTCCGATTCTGATCGAAGATCACTCAGGCACCCGACGTCATCATCAGGCACCGAGTCCGAGTCCGAGACCGTCAACAGATCGGGCATGTCGTCATCCAGATCGGCGCCTTCAGCGGCTGAGGCGTATACGAGCCACGCTTCGTCCTTGCTACCCTTCGCGTCCGCGCTCGACGCGTTCTCCTTCGGCTTGCCCTTGCCCTTCGGACCTTGGCCCTCTTTGCCTCCGCCTGGTGCCCAGCAGTCGGCCTTGTAATGGCCCTTCTTCTTGCAGTTGAAGCACTCGGCGTTGCGCTTCGACTTCGACTTCCCTCCTCGATCATTGGCAGTAAGCGCGACGTCCGTCGCGTCTCGACTCCGGCCGCCTCGCGACCTCAATTGTCGGCGCTCGTACTCTTCGGTCAAGCCGTCCATCAGGTCATCAGGCGACAGCAACTTATCAGTCGCGCGCGTGGCTGCAGAGAGGGCGGACATGTACGGCTCGTAGGAGAGCGGCATCGAGCCGAGGATGATCGCGTAGAAGTCATCTTCGGACGGGGGCTGGCCCATGGCCGCGAGGTCTTCGCGAATGGTACGCATCTTCGCAAAGTGAGTTCTGACGTCGTCTTTCTCCCCGCAGCGCAGGTCCTGGAGGCGTCGCCGCAGGTCGACCGTCACCATACGCGACTTCTTCTCGAATTCGGCTGCAATGGCCTCCCAGATCGCGCGCGCCGTCGCGCGGCCGCGCACCTTCATGAAGAGCGAGTCGGGGATCGTACTGGCGACCAGCTGCTTCGCCGTCGCCTCGCGCTTTCGCCACTCTGCAAGATCGGCATCATATTTCGTCTGCGCCGGGTCGGGAGTCTCCGCGGTAGCCTGACCAGTCTGGCCTGCCGCGCCGCCCGCGCTTTCGCCGCCCGCTGTCGCAGCGGCGGCTGTTCCTCCCTCCGTCGCAGGTGCAGGCGGCGTAGCGGTCGTGCTCGCGCTCGCCGCGGCCGTACCACTCGGGTCGGTTCCACTCGGCGCCGGCGCTTCTGGCTCCTTCGACGTCCCGTCGAGGTGCCCCAGCACACCCTTCGCATCCGCGGCCCACAGCAAGCGGTCCTTGAAGATGACCCAGTTCGCGCCCCCGACCTCAAGCCTGGGTACGCGAACAAAGTCGTCCGTTCCGACCTTTACGGAGTTCGACATCGGGAGGGGTTGTATTTCGGTAAGTGATTTCTTCTGAGTTTCGCAGGGAGCCGCCTAGCAGGCAGGGCTCATAACCTATGAGCGAGATCTCAGTCTCGTATACAGCGGACTAATAAATGTATTGTCAATACCTATGAGCGAGATCTAAGCGAGATAAAGCACATAAGTAAATGAGTAAGAAACAGATAATAAGAGTAGCTCACCTCAGTCTCGTATACAGCGGACTGAGGTGAGCGTACGGCGACGGCGCGATATATATACGTATCGTAAACAAAAAGGACCATATACAATCAGTACAACGTAGCTAGGAACATTCTTGTCCAGTCGCGAGCCAAGCGCGACGTCCGCGCGGTGCGCGCGACGTGCGCGCGGGGTATACAAAGAGGTCGCGACCTCGCGGCGCGCGCCACTGGCGACGCGCCACTCGAGCACAACGCGCTCGGGTCCGCGCGGATTGCCACGCGCGGGCCGTATTGTTCAACAAACGCTACATGACGCTAAACCGTGGCTCGCTCAGTCTCTGCAGTATACTCGCTTTTGTATTTGTACGTCTTACAGAATCCGTATGAGAGTGATCACGGCTGACGACTAGTACCACAGGCTCTCATCCTCCCGGGAAACCTCGTCTATGCCGGCCTCAGCATCATCGGAACCAAACGTGCGCCTTTCTTCCTTTCACTATGCCTGTTCGCGGTCGCTCATATGCCCCATGCCTCGTTTAGTGTACGCAAACTCTGTGCTCGCCGTGTAAGCTCCGAATCTCGTCCGCATCTCGGGAGCTACGCTAAAGGACTTCAGAACAGATTGAATTCGCGTCGCGAGATCAACAACCGTTTCCTGGACGACTTCACACTGCCAGAGATGCCGCAATTCGTGTCTATGGCCTCAAGAGCGACAAGCGGACTACATGGAGCGCCATCTAGCTCCCTCGCGTGGAATGGGCCTCAGGTGCGTCAAGAGGCTTTCGTCTTTCTCAGGTTCAAATGTTCACGATACCGTCTCCATCTGGCAGAACTCCGCGTGTCTGTCAAACCGGGCGAGCATCGAACAAACGGAAGGCGCCCCTTTGGCGGAAAGCGACGAGTCGGGGCCAGAACTTGACATCCACGACTTCTCGAAGGCCGGCTTGAGGAACAGCGTGAACTCCGCGGTCTAGGTGACTAGGGGTGCGACGGATAGAAGATGCGGGAAGATGCAATGATGTTTTCGTGAAGCAGACGGCGTGACAAATTACATGAGCGGGATCCATCGTCACAAGAGCGTGGCTACGGAACAAAGTCTGTAGTGCAATACATAACATCTCAGAATATCCTGGGCTTGCACACGTACAAGTGGTACGAGGACGCCTTGCATCTAGACCGTTGCGGTGAAATTTGGCCGCTTCTCGTTTTGAGGATCAGGCCTCTCTTCGGGCTTCTCGACATCTGAACTGCTTGCTGCGAATGTCGCTGATAATTCTGGTGTGGTGTTGACTGACTCCGTAACGAACCCCGTCGTGGGCTGCAATTATTCTCGTGAATTAGCGACCGATACCGAACGAAGATGTTTGGTATGCCGTGTATACGTACCTGGTGGACGTTCCAGACCAAAGACGCCTCCACGTCCAAACGGGTTCGCGCATGGCCGCTGACCACGTTCGTCGTGAAGTCGTCTAGGAACCTGTTGCCTACTGATTTGCGGGAGTTGACTCTGAAAGCGAGGTACAATCAGCTAGTACTCGTAGTTGGTCAGAGACGGGAGTAAACCCAGCATACACGGCGAGAAGCGAGTTCGCGTATACTGTGAGTTTGATCAGTCTGCGCCTGTTAACGAAAGGGTGGCGAGGAAGGTTGCATACACTTCGCGCTGACGATACTGACGCCTGCGTATATGAGGTTTCCGGGAAGTATGAGGGCCTGCGTAGCTATCAGCATTGGACGTTGCATTGCCACATAGGGTTGACTTACGAATATGAAGGCGAGGACACTGATTATACTAAGGAAGTGTAAGAGACCGCGTCATAACGGTATAATAACATCGTCCGAGCACTCGTACCTTGTCAACAACCCTATGGAATATGGGAAGTCAGATAATATCACAAGGCCACTGAGAGTTGAAGCATACCGGTGTTGATTGTATATGTGATCAGGATCCCAAGAACAGTATTGGATCTACGGCGACGTGCTTCAACGCGGGGTGTCATTTATACGGTAATATACACAACTCACCTCCTAGAACCAGTACGGATACGCCGGAGTACGAATACCAGGGCGCTGGTAAGTATGATATCGCTCGCAACCGAGAACCCATACGCCGCGGACACAAGCCACTGGGAAAAGGCAATTTAATCGAAGAGCCCGTACAGATCTTTCAAGTCGCTTACGCTGAATCGTTTGAAATCTGTTATGTACCGAGTGGCGGGCTGGAATCTAGGGCCCGAGGTCAGACAGAACGAGCGAAATGATGTCCACGGGTAAGAACGTACGCCTCAACGCCGGCCGCTTCATAAGGGGAGGGTTTTTGGTTAGTTATGCGTTGCAGGGATAGGCAACACGAATTCGTACCAATTGCGAATGCTGTTCGCTGCAATTAGTACAAGCTGAACGTGATATAGTGGAGATGCTCACAAATGCCCGTAATCATCGAAAGCACCTAGTATGGAGCACATCAGTATCATTGTGCGGTACGCAGAGATACGCTAAGATAGGACGCACCGCGGGAATTGCCAGCCATCGGTATTGCGGTCCAACTACATCGATTCAGCCGATAATCACAACTTGAACTGAATCAGACACACTGTAATACACGCGGTGCGCGTAGAAGCTGCATGGTATATATGGTTAGAAATATTGTTGAAGTGGCGGGGGAACTGCCAGGGCTTACCATTGCGAAGTGAATACGGTAAATCCCTAAGGATGCGAGTCAGCGTGTGTAGCGACAATATATATCAACGCTCACCGTTATCAGCACAGTCAGCTGTCCAAAAGGATACATTGAGCACAACGATGGCCAGTCAGGACAGCGACGATACACCACTTACCCGTACAGACCTAGGCCGATACATAAGCTCCGGAGTGTACGCGATTGGAGCACGGAATGCTCACCAGTGTGCATCGAGAAGGCCGACGATATCAAACGCCTCGGAGATCAGGTAGTGATATCTGAAGCGGTACGCCAAATTAGTATGGATCAGAATCGAACTATCCTACCAGCAGGCCTACCCCGCGATTGTCCACAGGAGACTATGAAACGTCTCAAAACACCTAGAACATGGTTAATAACATCCTTGCAGTCGAGTTAGCAGTAGAACGAACAGAACAAGCGTGATCTACATACACTCATCAGCGGGGGCATAGGCGGGGTTCGCGGGCAGGGTACTCACATAACACTTCAGCCCAAGTCGGTCCGATGGGTAGAGTGTGTAATATTTGTATGTCTGATATAGGGTAAGTCCGTAGAGCCTGGGATGAATTGTATGAGTCGAGGACGCAACCGATAGCTGCTACGAAAATACGCACATAATACCGCAAATGAGCCCAATGTACACTGCGCCTATGGTGCTATCCAAAGACGGGAGCCCTAAGGATGCGGGGAGGGAAAAAGTCATAGTGAAAACAAGACAAGAAGGGGCGGCGGCAGGTCAGCGGGAGAGGATTCACTTCTCACGCTCTTGGAGATACGAAGTGCTTATAACAGGCGAACAGTGGCGGAGGCGATCACGGAGCGAAGCTACGACGAGACAGAGCATCTAGCACAGTGCGAGACTTTGGACGATCTTTGGCATGATGAACGGATCCTGCCGAGAACCACGACCACATTCGAGCAGACAGGGAGCATGGACCGCCACGCACGGATATGAATAGACAAGGCACACCTGCCCAAGAGCTGTCGTAAGTTCACCACCACCGAACACATTGGCGATACAACTACGCACCAGTGTCAATACGACTTGAAAACCTACAGCGAGGCGGAGTCAAACGCAAGGGGAGTGAGACTGGAAGAGCCCGTGAAATGATGCATGCGCACATGATGCATTCCCGCGCGAACACGAGAATCTAGAGTCGCAGTTGTGGCGATATGATCCCGCCGCCAGCTTCTCCGTCTATCTCCGGGCAGATTCCCTTCAAGACCTCGATTATGGCTGTCGAGTATAGCTCACTGGCACACGCCGTTCAGATATCAGAACCGCCTGCATACGGCCAGTCATAGCCGCATCGGAAGCCGGGGAATTCAGGGGCGTAGTGGGTAATGTGGTCTAATGAATAGGCAGTGTAAGTATGATCAGATAAGTGACCACATTCGGAGGAACCAGAGACCTTCTCCGTTCATTTGCGGACACAGACACGAGGACAAGATGCCGTCGGCTGTACGCTTCCATGCATCGGCACATCGGAGGTCCCGCAGAATTCAAGGCATACTTATCAGCCGACACCAACGCAACAGCTCTGAGCAATGCTATATAGTCAGCAGCAAGCCGGGGTAGAGAGAGATGGAGCTCTGATTGTCGCACGCAAAATGCATGCAGCGCTTATTACCGTCTGAATATAGGTGTTTGTGCATATTAGGATCGGAAGCTATCGCCTTCCCGATCTTAATCTAACGCCGGCGACTGAGGATGAATCCGTATAGGAACGTCCGACATTAAACTCTCGAAGCTACATGCAATTCTTAAGATCACAGAAACGCATGCCTGATACACGCAACTCTGACCTCGGCCTCGTACAGACTATCTCAACCAGAACTCAAATACCTATGCCAACTTCTCCTGAGGCGAAACTCATGCTCTGGTTTCCGATGGTTGAGGCCTTAGACGAGCTTGGATACAGCTTGAAGTAACATTAATCAGTGATGCAGTGATTTGTAAACCTAGAGCGCACCCCAGAGGTAGTCCGTATGATGGAGTCGACATTGTAAGGACACAGTCGGCGGCGGGGCGTAGCGCGCTCCGGAGCTGGGGTCGACGCGACAGAGTTGATATTGAAGTCGTCGAGGAGGTGGTTGTCGATCAATCTCCGTGAGTTCAAGCTGTTACGGGAAATTCTCTGAGAAACAATAAGTTACCATCCATTGCAAAGCCACTTACAGCGCAAGGACTGAGTTTGCATACACTGCCCGTGGGGTTAGTGACGAGGAATCGATGATAGATCGTTCGAAAGCGTACGTTTGGCGCCTACGATGCCAACTGCAGCATATATAAGGTTCCCGGGGATGACGAGGGCCTATGCAGCATGTTGCGTCTTAACATATGGAACACCTTAGTGAGTGCGAAGAAGATGATACTCACGAAGACGAAAGCTATGATGCTGATGATACTTTGGCAGACTGTTAAACTTCATGATAAGTGTATCCCGAGTTCCGCCCATCGCACCTTGTGAGTAACCCTGCATACCTTGCGATGTAGGAGGTCACGACTCTACTGTTGAATAGTTTTGACGTACCTGTGTTTACTGTATAGATAATCAAAACATCGAGAATTGAATCCGTGCTAAGCTCGGTCACTAAGTGATCGCCGAGTTACAGTGCGTGCATAGGTGCTCACCGTTTCCGCCCGGTCCGCAATCTTTGAAGCACATAGACCAGGGCGCTAGTGAGCATCACGTCCGTTGCGACCGCGAATCCGTAAGCGATGGACACAAGCCACTAATGGGAAAGGCGTCAGCATCTGAGCTTCGGCCAACGACGAAAATGCGCACGCTGATATGTTGCAAGTCGACTATATAGTGCGCAGTCTCGAACCTGTGATGGGCATTGGGATTGACCATGTAATAGTGTCACAACCAAGACATACGCTCTGATTCCGGCGGCTGGGGGGGGGACACTTCAGCCGTTTGACTCCGGGCGTTTTGCCAAGATTAATGACTTACCCAGTGCAAAGCCTGTGGAAGAACATCGTATCAATCACACCTTCCGCTCAGCGGTCATCTCTAGCCACGAGAGGACTTACTCAAACCACCGAACATCGTGATTACCTATGTGACATTAAGCAATGTAGGTTGTAAATCGATGTGACAAATGATGGCACATACTGCAGGGACGAGGAGCCATCGATGGCGAGGTCCGACTAGGGGTGATGAGTCGCCGCGTGGGGTGACTACGCTTGGGTATAAAGTGCACTCACGGAGGAAGACGCGGCAAGCATAGAAGCTGCCAGTGTAGTTCAGTGAGATATGCACAGACAGGTGGGAATTAGCACGATAGCTAACCTTTGGCATACGAAGACAGCGAACCCCTGGAGAACGGTTAGATCGGGTTAGCGAGTTTAAACAGTGGAGTACCTCGTATGTGAGCTACATACAGTGATCATGAAGGCGAGCTTCAAGTTCGAGCGCCATGCTCTCATCAACCTGCTTGGGTGCGAGGTGCGTGTACCTGACGACGGCTTACCTTTACGGACCTACAAAGTAAGTAACATCGTCATGAATATTCCTCATGGGTGTCAAAGGTAGTAAGTGTTATCACCAATGCCCACGTAGGATGTCCACGAGATCGAAGGCGTCAGTAATTGTGTAGTGATATCTGAAACCACACATGTTAATGCTATATACCAGTCACATACTGGGGACCTTGTCTGACTTACGTGACGATGATCCAGACGACTGTGTGAGCTGTTTCGAGAATCCTGAAGCAGTCGTCAGTCGTCAGAAAGGGTGTGTCGGAAAGAGAAGGCCCGTCATCGAGGTGTAACATACAAGATCGTGACCACCTGGAGATATTGTGTAAACATTACCGCACATGACGAGGAAAGAGTAGCGGCGCGTACTAGGACTTTCAGAAACAATCTGTCTTCGGGATACAACTTGAAGTAGCGATGGGTTTGGTGCATAGTGAGACCGTACAGCCTGTGAAGCAGATCTGAGCATTGGTCGCGATATTGCCACGAACCGGTGGAGGTGCGTACATCGAGCCCACGATGACTCCCAGGAGCACCGCTCCGATGCTGCTGTCCAACGACGGCACCTTGAGAATATGAGAGAGGGATGCCATGCAGGGGGTTCGCCAGCTGGAAACGAGGGTCTACTGGCCGGGTAAGCACACCAACAGCCTAAATAGCACAAGTCTGAGCGTGAAGACAAAGGTAACAATCAGAGAAGACTGCACTTGATAGCTTCGAACGGGATACTTCTCCACCTGAATCTCGAAGATAGCTACGTGCCATGTGCCGTCGTGGGCCACCGCCACATATCAGACGTGACGAATGGAGGGAGCATGGCACGAGGGACTATACCTGTGACGGTTATGCTCACTTTCTAAGCTGTGAGGATACCAGTCTCATGGGTTGACTGCGTGCACACCGCGGCAGCCATCCGTATTACTGCCAATGTGATTGACTGTCGTCAAGTGGCAGCGTTGGGCCTAGCCTCGAGTGATCGACCGCCGGGTAAGAACGCTGGAGCTCGGAGCATAAACTGCAATGGCGGATTCGCACACGCAAGTGACATCAGGAAGCACGGGATTCTGGATGACTGATGAATTATATCTGTCGTGCGTAACCTGAAGCTTGTGAGATACTCAGCCGGGCCTCTGCATGACTATCAAAGCTTACCCTCGAAACTGGTGCAGATGGTGATCGCACGGCGGCGACCAATCGTCTTCTCACCCGCGTTAGCGTGCTTCGCAACCACAGTCTGTGAGCGTCGAACACTGAGAGCATGTGCACGAGTCTAAACCAGCCAAATGGAATCAGCACTTGTATGGAGATGGTCCGGATAAGAAGATGTATAAAGTACCGGGTGTATGAGAGCCTGAGAGTGTACGGTGGTGGGCACGGAGACCTGATTATGCAATGATGAGCTGAGGCCCGGGATTGGCGATATACTAACCTTTGCGGAAGGCCCCGCTCTTCAACTCGCATACCTCTATCACGTCTGCCTTGATAGCAAGTCCATTTTGGGCGTCTTCGGAGGAAACATCGTGCCAGAGAGGATGTTATAAAAGACCTGAGTCGAAGCGCCGTAGTCCAAAGCCTAGTAAGTAATGGTAGAGTTACAGTAGTTGTAGTATCATGGGCGTCGGTACTAGAAGCTAAGAAGGCGCTGCAAAATTGGCGCCTAAACTGCTATAGGTCTTCAGTTGCTGACCTCCTCATCGTCGCCGGCGCATCCTCCACAACGGAGGAAATCCACGCGGAGTACGAGGATAATCGTGCGCACGATGCTCGAATTGCAGTGGTTCATCTGCAAGGCAGTCGTCGCGCGCGACTACGAGGTGTGTTCGGACTTCAATCTAACGCCCCGAATTTTGAGCAACTTTGTCTTGGGTGATATCGCTATCATTGAGTCACCAAGAAATATCATTCATCGAGATACAAGAGTACATTGAGGTGCCAAATACGGACGCGAGTGGCCGACGACCTTCAACGCGATACTTGGATATCATCTTCGTACACGATAGATGCCGGGCCCCTGCGCACTCGTCAGTCCAGCAACATCTAGCCACAGTAGTCGCGCACGTACCGTTTCTCGACGCCCTATAGAGCACGGATATCAGGTTGTTAGCCTGGCCATTAATAGATGTCGATGCCAGAGGAAGGCTTACATCCTCGATCCAGCTGATCTGAGCTTGGAGCTCGGTGAGCCCGCATATAATGATGACGTCGTATTCTTGCACGTAGTAGGTCCCTTTTGAGCCCCGTCGCTGTTCTCGATGTACTGTGGAGGTATCTGCGTAGATAGTGCACATGGGCACGAAGAGTTCTGTGATGGATCTCAGGCCCACAGATGCTAGGTGATTCTACAAAGCTGCTGACCGGGACGAAGATTGGTCCATCGAGGATTCTTGTCTTTGCCGCGGTAACATAGCACCTCAGTGGTCAAGCTGTTTAACGTCCTTGTGTTGCGAGCATGCTGGAGATATGATTCAGAGATCTCTTCGCCTTCCCGCATACGTCGACCCTATAGCAATCAAAAAAAGCGTTAGCCTGCTGCCATGTCTTGCAAACAAGACGGATTTTAACCTGCTTGATGATGGTGGAGAACCCATTTCTCAGCCTGACTTCGCCAGCCACATTAGTGTATTTCTCCGCACAGCGGGAATGGTGTTCGGGATCCGACTGCTCGTAAAGTACGCTGACCTCGAGCCCGTACGTTGATCTCGTCACACGAGCAGAGACAAAATTCTCGAGATAAAACATTACAGCGCCTTCAGCGACTGCTTTGCTCCTGAAAAGGGTTCGTCATATTTTGTAGGAGTGGTGACGATGGTAGAGCGAAAAATAATGATACTCACGTATTCGAATCCGGCCGAAAGAGGCGAAGGCCGAGTCCCTTCAATTTGGTCTGCAGGGCGGCATTCAGCCATGGGCTTGCAGCGTATCCTCCAACCAAGAACACGGTCTGAAGTCAACGGCGCAATCAGTGAGAATTAGTACCGTTGTCTGATGGTCGACAATTGTGCGCACCGTCAGCGGAACTCCCGCGGACTGGCGTTGCTTCTGCATGCTTTCGATGATGGCGTCGAGCGATGGCTTGAAGAACGACTCCATATCTTGACTATATCAGACATAATTTATAAATACACGCCAGCTCCATGAACGCGGTGAAGTAAGGACGCTACACACCCGGACAGGGTGAGCTGCCCGCGTCGGATGTTGACCTTGGGGTCATTGCAGCGCATCGAGCCGAACTTGATGTACGACGGCTCGGTTGCGTCCTTGAACACCGGCTTCGTGGATTTGTCGAAGTGCTCGAGCATCGATATGATGTCTTCGTCGTTTCCGTAGGCAGAGTCGCGAAGGTGCTCTGCATGAAAGGAAGTTTTTGAGCTACGGGGGATGATGCATAACGTCAGTCTGTACCTCGCAGGAACTTTTCTGCTCTGACATTGACACGCGTAGACCCTTGCAAGAGACCTGGAAGATTGTCAATATTCCGAAAGCCACAATATGCTGTCAAGGCACACGCACACTCTGCGGAGACGACTTCCTCGACGGATATCGGAGCGGAGGAAACAAACGAGTAGCTGCTGATGTCAATTGTCCCTCCGCCGGCGTCGACGATTGTGATACCAGTTCCTGTCTAGAAAACCATCGTAAGCGTCCAGACTATCAGCGACTCTCCGGATGTCTAGGGCATACCTGAATGGCAGTGTTCGCAAAGCCGTGGCGTACACAGTAGTTGAGACTCGCTTCTCCCTCCGTGATGAAGTGCACACGTGCATGACCCGCAGCTGTGTCCGGAACGAGCTTGGCCTTGACGGCCGCCTCCCGCATCTTCCCCTGCTGCAGGCCTTCCCAGCCGTTCGGGTGTGAAAGCACAAAGTCGATGCGATCCTCAAACGATTCCCAGATGCTGTCCCCACTGGCGTGAACATCAGAGATGTATGAACGTGTGCAACGATAGAGGTACGCCAAAAAGTCGGCGAAGACGTCTACGACAGACTTTCCCGAAGGCAGAGGCCGAAGGGCCAGTGCTGTACCAACCGCATCGAGGCGCGACGGACGTAGGTGGAGCTTGAACCTGCCAAAATGAAACCAACTGGTCAGAATCTGGCTGCGATCGATGATGAGGCTCAGGTAAACCGCACCATTCAACAAAGGTAAGGTTGAGGTCTTCCGCTTCCAGCACCATGCCAGGTGCAGCTGCCTCGGCGCCAATGGAATGGACCTTGCCATCACTGCTGTAGTACAAAATCGACGGGATTTTGTTGTCCCCTGCAGCGTTCTCCTGTCCGGGGAATCTGGAAATGTAGCACTGAGTACGGTAATATTTTATGTAGAGAGATAGAGGATTCGCACCGTCTGACACCTTCAACTGTGGGGACTTCGCCCGGGTCTAAGATCGCATATGATACTCCAGAATATGTCGTTCCTACATCGATGCCGAGGACTAATTTACGCACGGGACCACCATACTTCCGCAAAGACGGCATGATGAAGAGAGCAGTGAGGCTCTCGAGGGCGCGGTCATTGTTGCTTAAATAACTTCGGCTGCATTCGTTCGTCGGATGTGAATGACGTTGTCTGCTTGTGGCGGGTTGCTGCGGTAGGTCCCGCATGGTCAGGATCCACATCTTCGCCAAAAAGGATACAGGTCCCGCCCACGAGGTGCCGATATATGGAATGAGGTCAACCGTAAGGATTGGGTGCTCATGTCAGCATGTCGCATGGTTATGTCTCTTGCACAAGTTTAGAACAGCCCTGGACGTACTGGTGTAGTCAAATCATCGAAATACGCCGCTGCTGCGGTAGAGAAGACGAGGGTGAGCTGACAATGGATATTCCATGACAAAGCTTGAGGAAGATACCGATAACGCATCCTGCCTTGGAGATTGACCTACCATCCCTTTCGGTCAGCGGGAACTTAGATATTCGCACAAGGGCCAAGAGGGCCTCGCGAAGAGCGTCCGCTCGTCTCGCCCGCTCGTCCCCGTACACTCACCGCTGATACGCATATGTCACTCCTGGGCTTCGTGGTCGATATCCTGCACAACCTCACGACAATGATAGCGCGACCCAGGCCCGGACGCTTGCAAGGCGACAACCCAGCAGATATTATCGAAGAACAACCTCTCAGCAGAGTCGCCGAGGACGACTCGTCTGGCCTTCATGCTGTTCGGATACTCCCTGCTTCCGAGGTTCCTCAGCAGCGTGTACTATATTCTCAGGCTGCCGGCCGGCCGCCCACATCTTCCCGACGGGAGCACAAGCAGGAATTGAACGTTACCCCGAAGCCGACACGAGGGGCGGATCTCGAGTCTGTTTGGCGCAAGGCTGAGAAAGAGGCTAAGTTAGCTCGCCAGGAGTACCAACGGGAGATCGAAAGCCAACGCGCGGACTTGAAGGACACCCGGGAGAAGGCGAAGGCATTGGCGGCTCGTGTTGCGGAGATGGAGGCTGAGGCCAAAAAGGCGAGTGCCCATATTTCAGTGCTCGATCGCACTATCCTTGTCCTCCGGAATGAGAAGCGGGACACTTTCGCACTCCTCGAGACAAAGAGCACAGAGCTTCGAGAGGCACAGGCGTTCCTCACCCAGGTAGACGGGGTGTCCGACATCGAGGTTGTCCAGGTCGTCCAGCGCCTCAATTCCACCATATACCAGACATGCACCTCCGTCGCTCGCGCCTTCGAAGCTCAGTATGGCGAAGTCGAAAAACGAGGCACATTCGATCGCGCTTTGCAGTCCCTTTCCACCACCGGGCTTCTTTCAGCAGAGATGCTGGACGCTCTATGCTGCTTCCAACACAAGGAAGACTCTGTCCTTGTGCAGATGGCGCTCCAAGGAGTGATGGTGGCTTATACCAGATGGCTCTGTAACACCTGGGACTTCCGCATCGAAGGGGGGAGCACTTTTGAGAATGTATACGACCAGATTAGAGCAACAGGTACGCACAAATGTTTCACCATTGAATATTGACCGAGCGCGCGCTGTAGAGCCGCCGTCCGTCGCAGGAAGATGGAGAGCGCTTGCCCGTAAACACGTCAAGAACTTGCTCTCACCCGACGAACAACGATGCGAGCTTGCGCGTAATATCCTGGCCGAGCACGTTTCCGCTGTTCTTCTGCTTTGTGGGGTACCCCAGGCTTTTGATAAGCCCCTCCACGATGACCTCCTTCTTCGCTTCGGCGTTGCGTTCCGCGACATCATACTCCTCGCACTCGAGTTCCAGCGCATCGTTGGAGAACAGATCGTGTCTCATGATCTTCGCGTCTTCGCAGCGGGTGCGGGCGAGCCCTTCGAAAGCGCGCGTATGGATGACGAGTGGAATGATCCCAAGAAGCATGCCTCCCCCGGAGGGCAGGTCGCGGATTGCGTGCTGAGCGCGACTCAGCTGGGCCTTTACGCGGTGACCGGAGCCAGAGAGTCCGAGGTGATGGTAGCGCTGCTGAAGTCCACAGTGGTGCTGCGCACTGCGCTGCAAGAGCTTTGGGCCGAACAGGTCCAGGGCGGTTCAGCGGAAAAGGAGACCGTCAATCCTGACAATGGGATTGTACATCGAGGTACGGGTCAGCACACAGAGAGAGAAAGCCCGTAGATTAATCCGGTATATGAACAGACTCGGATCGTCAGCCCGCGCACATGGATGTTAACGTTTCTCACAAGACTCTCGGGCGGGATGACATGTCGCCCGTCAACCCTGCTCAACACGGTACAATTGACTAAAGTCAAGGTAAGAATTATGCAACACTTCTTGAAGACGGGTAGCAGTGATACTCACCTTTGATTGATCGTCTAGCGAGTAGTGAAATTGGCGATGAAAAGCGTTGGAGAGTCTGAAGTCGCTGGTGTTCGACGTGGGAAGTGGTGCTTGAATCTTGATCGCTGTTGTGTGACCGTCCCACCGTCTTTTGCTGATACAATGTATGATAGCGCGCTTTGAGTCAAAGTACCAGCATGTATGATCTCTTGGAAGGCTGCTGCAGTGTGTACGAGGGTCTTCCAGAATGCAGACTGAAGTTCGCCCGAGGGTCTGAAGTGGTCGGCGTTGTCGGTGTTTCGGGTCTGTGCAACCCGCGTCGCAACCTGTACCAAGGCTTCAGGTCGCCAGACTCAGTAGCACCGCCGTAGTCTGCTCGGGGACTTGTCATGAGTACTGGTCTACTGAGGTGCAGCACGGTTCAGAGGATGAAACTAACTTAACCGCTAACGTAACTGGGCATGTACTGAACGCCTCGGCAACGGCCGACGAGGCCCTCATCCAACCCTCATCATGAAATCAAATAAGTACGTCAATATGATGCTCTCTCTTTGCTCTCCCTCTCTACTCTCTCAATCCTCTGAACACACCGATATCTGGGTACAAGGTATTTGACACATTTATAACAGCACCATTCCCGCTCACTGGCCCACACGAGACGAGTCATGGAATCCGCCGAGCTCACTGGCACGCCCACGGATTTATCCTCCGAATTTCAAAGTACCTATTATTAGTACAGTGGTATCTCCATATAGTCAAGATGCTCGATTCCAAGGCTAGCACGCGCAGGCAGTACCTCCGATGAATTCGACTCAATGTCTCGTCATCCAGGTAAACGTCGAGGGCTGATACCTAACAGCGAAACACATTGCTATTGGCCATGTTATATAACAGGAAGACTTTTCAGCTCAGATGCAGCCTGAGCTTGAGCACTATCTGCGCCGTGGCGGGATATAACCTCATAAGTTATCAAGACATAGGGCGGGGGTTGAAGCGGGGGCGGGTCAGGCCTATTAGGCACGATCAGCGAAGCTTCCGGCATGCTGGCTTCGATCTGTATAACATATTCAACGATTGGTATAAAGGTGGGTAGTTCACAATGTCCTCTCCCGTAGATCATTCTCATGGCACTCAACTCACCCCAAGTCATGGCACCGACCAAGCTCGTCTTCCCGTCCCCGTTTGTGTTCAACAAGCGAGAGCCCATCACCCTCGTTGAACTGCGCATGCGCCAGTTCTCAGGTATGATCCGCGGAAAGCCCAACTGGTGGGAGAAGGTCCACGAGGCGAACATAGTCGCAAAGTGGCGCGCGGAGATGGTCGACCAGGACCGCGCTACCGTCGACAGGCTCTGGGGCGGCGACGGACGGTTCGAGTATGGCCGCGGAGAGAAGAAATGGCCGCGCGAACCGATCACGGACGCGCAATTGGACTACATCTTCGACGAGTTGCGATATGAAGCCGACCAGCGCGACGCCACCACGGGCATCTTCGTAAGGAATTCATACGAAAGTGCATCCATGATACTGACGATCATTCGCGCACAGAGAACAGCGATTCCAAAGGTCCACGAGTCCCGCAGTCTTATCCCTCCTGGTCTCAAGTCATCTCTCGTGTCTGGCGTATCCATCCTCGAGGACATTCCTGACAACGATAAGGATTGGCATCCCGGCTCGAACAAGCAGGTTTTAGATCTCGTCCATCCCTCTCTTTACTGCCTGCGCATCGGAGAATCCCTTGTTCGTACGGCGGACTCCGCGGACGTGCTTACCGAAGAGGAGTACCGTGCTCGCCGCCCCGACCTTTCAGGGTACATCAACGACTACATCGTTTCGCCCTTGTACCAATGGCTGCCCACGGACTTTGCCGTGTCCGATTCTGGCGACGTGAAGGCGCTGAACTACATCAACAACCTGCACCCCATCCAGCACCGCCCGCTCTACTCAACAATCTCTTCCATTCTCTCGCGCTTTGTGCCCCTCTTCGAGCGTGTGATCTCCGACGCGCTCAGCCCCGAGCCTCCGCTGCCTATCGTCGTAGACCCTCACGAATGGTACTCCCACCTCGAGGAACCGGTGTACCAGCCCACGCCTCCGGAGAGGAGGGGCGAGGAAAACCCATACGATAAGTGGGAGCGGGAGGTCCAGTGGCCGCTCATGCCCGATCCCCCGCCCTTTTCCCCACCCACTTCTGACGGCCGCGTTGAGCTTAAACTGCGCGGACGCACTATGCAGATCATCGTCAAGCTAGCCAACATCGTGCTCACGCCCGAGAACCCCAAGTACCCCGGCGGATCGTGGCATGTCGAGGGCATGGCGAACGAGCGGATCGTGGCGACAGGGCTGTACTACTACGCGTGCGAGAACATCACCGAGTCCCGCCTCAACTTCCGCACCGTCGTCGGAGACAGCACAGAGGGCGGCGTCAACATGCCGTACCAGGAGAGCGACGAGAAGGGGTACTACACCATGTACGGCTTCGCTGGGGGATGCCCCCTCAACCAGGAACTCGGGTATGTCGTTGCGGAGGAGGACAAGTGCGTGGCCTTCCCGAACGTCTACCAACACCGCGTCGACGGGTTTGAGCTTGCGGACCCGACGAAGCCTGGCATCCGGAAGATCCTGTGCTTCTTCCTCATCGACCCGGAAACGAGGATCCTCTCGACAAGCGACGTCCCGCCCCAGCAAGCAGACTGGTCGGTGGCCGAAATGCATCGTGCTAAAGCCGTGGCGGATCTGCCGGCGGAGCTGTTTGATATGGTTGTGGAGTATGCGAAGGAGGGGACGATGTCGCGGAAGGAGGCCGAAGAGCATCGCGAACAACTTATGGCGGAACGGGCGAAGTTTGTGCTGAAGCACACCGAGAAAGTTTTCGAGATTGATTTCAGCATGTGCGAGCACTAGCGATGTTCGTCTGTAGTTACGTAGTTGATGCGATGCGCGCTGGTGCGCGTTAGCCGCTCGCGTCAATATCATCTCTCTCCACTACCTTCATCGCCGCCATCCCATTCACGGTTGAATATTGTAAACTTCTACCCTCGTACAAGCCTCGTAGCTTGTCCAAATTATTTTTGCTGATGCCTGACTCTGACGTACCTGCTGGTTTCAAACGTGTCGGCGATCATCCCGCCGAACTATGGTCCGATGCTGCTTTTGAGCATGTATTCCGCATGCAAGAGGAGGAACAGAAGCGCAACCCTGACGTATACGGGTACGTATAACGATGTATAATGAAGCCAGTGGTGTTGAGATGCTGACTCGTGTTCCTCGTAGTCTCTACATTTACAACGATTTCTTCGGCTACGCATGCACAGACCTGATGCTGCGCAGCATGCTCTCACTCGGCGCGAAGGCCGCCCTCACGAAGGCGCGCGTCAAGCTCGACACTTTCCATCGATTTGAAGCTCTCGTACTTTACATGGCACGTAGCCACGGCGCTGATGTGTTTCACAGTGTGTGCCAGTCCTGCCAGCTCAGCGCTGCGATACTGACTTGGACTGCGTTCAGCAATTGATGACGGCGAGCTTGCGGAGGCTATATACAACGCGTATGGCTCGCTATGGATGAGCTATGTCCTCAATCTCGAGAAGGCGGCGAAGCCGGACAAATTGAGTCCCACGAAACCCATCGAAGCCCTAAACTTCGAGAACGTCGTGCGTACAGCGGCGAAGGGTACGAGCGTTTAAGTCATCAGCGAGATACAATAACTGACCGCCATCTTCAGTCCTAAGAGAATATGAGGGGATCGGCTTTGAGAACGACCCACGGGACCTAGAGCGCGCGATGCTCCGCGTGCTCGAGCGTAACGGGATGGACGGCACTCCCAAGAAAAAGCTCTTTCTAGGCAAATGCTCCGACGACTCAGATGAGGAGATGGATGAAGACGAGGACGAGGACGAAGACGAAGACGAGGATGGAGAAGAGGATGAGGATGAGGATGAGGATGGAGAAGAGGATAGAGTGGCCTTCAAGCCCGCGACAGACAAGGAGGTCGAGCGCATCGCGAAGCGGTGGAGGTTGACGCCCGCGCTGCAGGCTCTTCGTGATCGTGCAGTTGAGGTCGATTTCAGAGGTCGGAGCTGGGATATCTCTACTTGGTCCGAGGCGCAAATCGCGGCGGAGAAGGCGAGGGAGAAGGCCATGACGGAAGGTTTCTTCTCGGATTAGATGGAGGTTTGATGTGCCAAAAGCCATAGCACTCGAGCATGTGAGTGCCACCAGCAGCGCGAATCGACCACATCAGTCTGATATGCATATCATCTCAGAGTCCAGCAGTGTACCACATAGGTCACGCATGCCGACTAGGCGATAATATCTAATACTATCTTTCATTCCGTTAGGCTCACGATCATGACATCGATTCGCACTTTAAGCTCGCCCTGGCGCTAGCAACCATCGACGTCGACAACGTCAGTAGCTACAGCATATCACTCGTAAGAAGTCGGGGCAGTCATGCGTTGACCCAAAAAGGCTGGTTCTTCCACGCGCTTCAGGGCGGCTCTCCCTGTCATGGCAGCGGCACGGGTGCATGGCACATGTCATATGATGAAAAGTGAGCGGAAACCGACTATTTCCCGGGATAACTGACCGCCGTGACTACCGACATCGTTCAATGAACGCATCATCTAGCCGTCGCGACGTGCAGCCAACAAAGTTCCGACCAATATACTGCTCGGGGGAGGCCAGAGGCCTTAGCCCTTACGATCCACTCCCGGGCAGAAATTCGCCTACACCGCATCGCCGACACTGAACCTAGCCGGACACTGCCGTGCTTCCCATGCTCCGACAGAGCAGAGGTGCCCTGCGCTTCTGCGTATTCCCCGCATCGACCTCGGAAATACCGACCGGCTGGGATTGGAGCCGAATGCGGGGAAACCGCGTCTAAACATACCATGTCCGAGTTTCTTTCTGACCCCGGTGTCTTCTATGGCCCCGTCAGGAACGTTCTGCCCGCGCGGAACTGGAGGCGGACTGGCTCGCTCGGATGTCGCCGCGTGGGTCATTATCGGCCGGCTGACGGTCCCGCAGAGGGAAGGGTACGCAACCCCGTCTATTTTTTGTCTTGCGCGCATCGTCCTCATTATCGCGTCGTTCTCCCCCCGATGCCATAGCGGTTGCATCTTACGCCTGGCAGCTCAGGATGTCTATTCGAGAATAGCACAGCAGTGTGGGGTTTGGTCTTCTTGCCGAAGCAGCACGTCCGTTTTTGCCACATCTTCGCGAAGGCCAGGCCCGTCGATATTTATGCTGGTGTCACGCGCGCCCCTATGCACATGCTATGCACCTGAAATATTCCATCGACTGCTCTGAGTCTCGACGGTGATGGCTGCGGTCCGGTGAGTCTGCGGCCCGGCTAAAGTTACACAAGGGTCAACTTCTGACTTGTCTTCCCGGCAGTACCTAGGCGGCTCAGAGGTCGCCTCGTATGTCAGACTATTGATTTGCGGGTGAAGTTATTGTTCTGGATTCATGGACCGTATTTAATCGGTGCGTCGTGTTCGTCGCATATAGTCTGTTAGCGAGGATTCGGCCATAATCATGGAAGGTCTGAGTCTCAATTTACCACGAAGTTGGAGGACCTGATGGTTGAGCGCCTATCGTCGTTCTAGCCGAGCTCCAGAGGACTCGTGCCTTGTGCTCGACGCTCGTGTTCCCATCTATCCTCGTCGCATGCGCATGCCGTGCGGAGGTCTTAGGTCTTTCAGTACTCATGTTTTAACCATTTTTGTGGTCGCAGGCACCTTCAATGGCATCGTTGAACCAAGAAGGACTTGAATATCCTTTTCCGGCACATTTATGCCAAAATACGTTGTGTGATGCTCGTCTCGTGAGTCTGCGCCGCACGAATCCTTCCGAAGATGGACAATAATACAAAGCGCTTAGGCCTTGGCGGGTACATATGCTTTATGCCGCGCGAAACGCATGTCCAGCTGACCTGCGAAATGACGGAGGTCCGCTGTGGTTCCATCAGGCCAGTACTTCCTCCCGCCGTCATGCTCTGCTCGGTCTGCGGGTCTTGCATGGTTCAACTTCGGGAGCATCTCTAGCCAGTGGACCAACGCAAGGACATCGGGGGATTCCCCGAGCTGTCACAAGTGAAGATGCGACGCCAGGCAGTCCTCGCTCTCCGTCCACGAGTGCTGGAACACCGGAGACGCAGCGACTATAAGTACTAGGGCTCCACACCAACGACCGACATCGGTTCACCGACACCCGGCCTATACTGTCTACGGCATCTCCAGCAGCAATGTTCCCCGCCGCAGCTCTTTACGTCCTCTCCCTGCTCGCTGTGGCCTACGCCCAGCAGCCTGGTACCCTCACCGCTGAGGTCCACCCGAAGCTGTCGACCAAGACATGCACGGCGGGCGGCTCGTGCACGACCAACCAGAACACAGTCGTCCTCGACGCTAACTGGCGCTGGACGCACTCGACTTCGAGCGCAACCAACTGCTACACCGGTAAGCGCCAATGCACCTGCTATGCTATCATACTTCTCACTCAGACGAACAGGCAACACCTGGGACGCCACCCTCTGCCCCGACGATGTGACATGTGCGGCCAACTGCGCGCTCGACGGCGCTGACTACCAGGGCACCTACGGTATCACCGCGTCCGGCGACTCGCTTACGCTCAAGTTCGTCACCCAGTCGGCACAGAAGAACGTCGGCTCGCGTGTTTACCTCATGGACACCTCGGACTCCAAGTACCAGCTGTTCCACCTCAAGAACCAGGAGTTCACGTTCACGGTCGACATGTCCCAACTCCCCTGCGGTCTCAACGGCGCGCTCTACTTCTCGCAGATGGACGCCGACGGTGGCCAGGCGCGCTTCCCGACCAACAAGGCTGGCACCAAGTTCGGTACCGGTTACTGCGACTCGCAGTGCCCTCAGGACATCAAGTTCATCAGCGGCAAGGTGAGAGGCTATCCAATATAGTTGAAACTCGAATTGACTGGTCGTCATCTAGGCGAACGTCGAGGGCTGGACCCCGTCCTCCAACAGTGCGAACACTGGTACTGGTGGCACCGGCACTTGCTGCACGGAGATGGACATCTGGGAGGGTAACTCGATGGGCGAGGCGTTCACCCCGCACGTCTGCTCTGTCGCCCAGCAGACCGCCTGCACTGGCGACGACTGTGGCAACGGCTCGGACAACCGCTACGACGCATTGTGCGACAAGGACGGATGCGACTTCAACTCGTTCCGCATGGGCGACAAGTCCTTCCTCGGCCCTGGCCTCACCGTCGACACCACCAAGCCCATCACCGTCGTCACCCAGTTCATCACCTCGGACGGCACGGCCACTGGTGACCTCACTGAGATCCGCCGCGTGTACGTCCAGAACGGCAAGGTCATCCCGAACTCGAACTCCACCATCACGGGTGTCAGCGGCAACTCGATCACCGACGCGTTCTGCAACGCTCAGAAGACGACCTTCGGCGACGAGAACCAGGTATGTTTTCCGTATGCCCTCGATGCAGCCCCACAGGCTAACTCATACTCGCGCAGTTCGAGGCCAAGGGCGGGCTGAAGACCATGGGCGAGGCATTCGACAAGGGTATGGTCCTCGTCCTCTCCCTCTGGGACGACTACGCCGTCAACATGCTCTGGCTCGACTCCGACTACCCGACCACCTCCCCCGCGACCCAGCCCGGCATCGCCCGCGGCAACTGCTCGACCACCTCCGGCGTCCCCGCAACCGTCGAGGCGCAGAGCCCGAACGCGCAGGTCATCTACTCCGACATCCGCGTCGGCCCCATCGGCTCCACCTTCTCCAGCTCCGGCTCGTCGAGCCCGCCGCCCTCGCAGCCCTCCGGCCCGACGTCGGCGCCCAGCACGACCCCCACGCAGCCCTCGGGCACTGGCGCGCCCCACTTCGGCCAGTGCGGCGGTATTGGCTGGACCGGCCCGACCACCTGCGCTGGCGGGTTCACCTGCACGGTCTCGAACCGTAAGTCTGCTCACCCTGCTTGGTTGAGCGACTGTGCTGACCCGGTCGACAGCCTACTACTCCCAGTGCTTGTAAGCGTTTCTTGGAAGAATGAGTCTGTAAAAGTGTCTCCTGTGTACCAGCGATTCAATTCCATTGGGGTTTCTATCTCTTCTATAATTCGCGCGCTTCGGTAGGGCTGTTTGTTCTCTAAGACGACGCTCGATCGGTAGCTCTTCCTGATCGTCTCTTGCCAATATGCTACTCGTGAGCGGTGCACCCTAGCTCAGGTCCTCGCGTACATCAGCCGAAACAGACAGCCGTCTCTACACGATCACGTTCTTTCCAGCACCAGGGAAAGCGACGGAATATGCAGACGCCGGTCAGCGCCAGAACCGGAGAAATAAAGGGCGTTGATGGCGGCGTTGTTGCGGACGCCCCAGTTGTCCTGCCCGTTCCAGTACGGAAAGCAGCCCATGTGCTTCTTGCCGTTGTACCCAGGGATACCCGTGTCGACACTGGAAGAAATGATGAGTAAATTCGAGAGATATGGAAGGCATAAACTGACCGGAACTCATCGACTCTTCCCGTCGGGCGCAACGCAACTCGACCCTGAGCACCGAACGACTTGAGGGCATCCACACCGAGGAGTACGAGCGCATCTACGTAGAGAGTCCCGCGATCGACTGAAAACCGTGCGGATGTCGTGGTGTTGGCCGTCTTGTCTACCCACGCCCCGACGCAGCGTTCTTGGACAGCGTCGGCGAGAGCGCGATCGATCGCTGGCTGGAAGATCTCGAAGGTGTCGTATACCAACTTGGCGGTATCTGGATACTCCCCGGCCATGAGCACGACCACCCCGTAAGACGTCCCAGGGTGCACAGCGATGGCCGTATGGTAGCCGCCTACATTGCCCACTGAAATTTGACATAAGCACGAGGTTTCGAAGTATTAGAAACCGGCGTACATTTCCAGTAGATCTTCCGCAAACGTCCGTTGGAATCGCTGGCCTTGATGATCTCCCAGACCAGTCCGATTTCGGTCCAATCGTCCTCCTCAAAGACATGCACTGGTCGCAGCCATTTGTCTCGGGTACGGGAAGAGATTTGGCTTTTGGGGTGAGAAGGATTCAGGATCGTCTGCGTGAGGGTGATCATGTCGGAAAGTGACGAGAACTGTCCTCCGGCGGAGTTCATCGCATCCAGGAAATCGTCATCCTATCGGAATCAGATGAGTGTCCGAAGCAATATGAGCAATACTAATGGCACGACCCACCACAACCTCCGGCTCGACAGATGAAACGACGACTAGGTGCTTGTTTGCTTCCGTAGCGAGGAAGTGGCTCCCATTGAGTCCCATAGGGCCGAAGACATCGCGCTTCATCAAGTCCGCGTAGCCCAAGCTGGCGTTGCCTCCGGCGGCCGCGCTACTCGCTGCGGCTAACGCAAGACCCAGCACTCCGATACCGGTGTTGGAGTAGGACGGATAGAACGACGGAGGAGACACGAGATGATGCTTTGCGATTGCATCGAGTAGCTCCTGATGAGACGGAAACGGCTTTCCATTGACCGGAGGGGGGCCGCCACCTTCTGCGCTGTCGGGCCAG